>CM051029.1:11848522-12173522 GCA_027627225.1 Congeria kusceri | reverse complement strand
AATTTTAAATGTGTTCATTCACATTGTTATTTTTGTAAATATCCAGAAAAGTGTCTTTCCCACAGAATAACATTTAAAATACCATGTTAACTAGTTATAGCCACGAGAGTGAATATGGACAACCGATGTTTCAGTTGACTTTGTGCTTAAAGTGAAGCTGCCTGCTTATTTGTAAGCAAATACATGTACATACGAAACATCGTTCGAAAATTGTGATATTTAAATAACATCAGTCGTCGCTATGACCATGTCTCACAAAACCAAAATACATTGTATGCACCATAATACCTAGCAATTTCCAAAATCGTGTAAGCAATATTAAGGATCAAACACAACGAACAAGAACCATCAAACTGTAATTTGAACATATAACAAACAGACCTATGACTTATTACATATATATTTCTCTTTGGTGTTTAATGTATTCCAAATTCCTTAATGTACAAGTACGTAACTTATTATAGTTAAGAACACAAATGTATTAATTTTGAAGTTGAAGTCGGGCATACTCAATTTGTTATATGTGCAATGAGCCCATTAGAAACCATATAACATTGTATTCTTGTTCTGGACGCCATGCGTAATATAACCAGCGGGAGTCACGCTCATGGTATTTCAAAACTTACTAATTTGAGTCCGTAAGATTAATAGAAATATTTTTTCCGGAAATTAAATAACAATGCTAAACTCAGCAATATGTCGTGATAAACTTAGAAACTGTGTATCAGAGTGCAAATTACGCCACTTCACTTGTTTCGATCACGTTTTCCTTTACAGGTAAATCTGCATCAGGCTAAAGTTTTACAGCTGTATATATTGTATTATTTAAATCATGTACCTTTTTTGAGAGACATATGGCGGCTCCATACGGGCAGTCGTTTGAAAAGATTGTATGCAAAAACGGATAATATATACAAATACTGAATACGCACTTCCGATTTTTTTTTAACTTATTGGCCATTTTTACCAAAATGTCGCGCGTTACGTTAGCGAGAATCTTTTCGTTAAACTGGAGGTCGGCTTCTCCTTATCAGTGTGATATAGTGGTTCACGTTGTGCATGACTTATACATATTAAAAACTTAAAGGGACCTCTTCACAGATCAACGTATTGACAATGTTCAAACTTTCTGCCAAAAACACGAATATAATACTACTTACATATAAATATATTGCAAATATCGTTTCGTTAATTGGAAATCATCAGATAAAATGGATAAAAATATAAAGCATTTGTAACGCTTAAATGATGGAAAAATGTGTTTCTGTTGTTTTTGTTAAAATTGTTGAAAGCTTGTGAATCACTTCCATAAAGTAAAACTACACTGTCAAGCATATACAATGTAAGTCGAAATGGACTTCTGGAGTTTGAGGTTCGAACCCCGTTCGGAGCAACATTGTATTTTCCTTTCTTTTTCATGCTTTTCTTGATATAGTACTAAGTCTTGCGTTCTTTAGTTCAGTTTCGGATTTGTGTCACGGTAAGACGTTCAGAGGCATAGTTTGAAAAATGCACAAATCTGTAAAAAAAGTCCCTAAAATTTAATTGAATGTTATATACCCTGACCATATTTTGAAACTTCAAGATAAAAAAAACCCACATAATTATATGGTTTTAAGTTTCAATGTCATGTACAATTAACGAATATTATGTGTAAGAGTTCGGTTAAGACGTACTATACGTGTACTGTGCTTACAACTGAGTGAAATAAAGTGCAAAATTTTCTATTTGTTTGCTTTATTGTAAGCAGTATTCAGTGCGCATGCCTTAAAATTAAGCAGTGACGGAATGGGAGATGATGGCTGACACCTTCACACTTTTTATATTACGGCGGCGGCATTTTGTGGTGAATATGTTTTATTCTCAGATAATGTGCTGGAGACACCGTATGTATCTAATAATAATAATGATTGTATTAGTTAATGAACGTAGTTTAACCAAGAACGGAATACTGAAACGAATATTGGGAAAAATATAACCAACAAACGAACATAAAATATAGACATGTGCATATTTGTAAAATCTGCAAGCTACGGCCCTGTTTACAAGCCGTTCAAACAATTAATTAAAGGCATACCTGGTAGTACTGTTATGTATGCCCATACGAAATAGTGCTGCTACGTATGGGAAAAATGCTAAAATTCCAAAAGTTTGCACATAATATGTATTTACTTTTGAGATTAGCAGAAGTATCTTAATTGAAGTCATTTGAATAAATGCTGGTATGACCAACAAACGCTAGATCTTTATTAAAACAGCTTCATTTACCATCTTTGTTCTCTGGGAATCACTATCGCTTCCTTTTTTGATCCACAAGAGTCGTAAGTATTTTGTTATCCACTTTATTTCTAACGGTTGAACTTACATTTTCCAAAGACATGTTTTTCGTTATTTAATAACTGCGATATCAGAACGGTAACTGGTGCGCGGAGCCTGATTCGCAAGCTTATTGTGCTATAAGTAGCGTGCGGTATATTGAACTTGTGTTGTAATGTATACGCAAGCTACTTATTGCACGGTAAGCTTGCACATTCGGATCGCCTCACGTGATCTTGTGACAGAGCTTAATTTAAAAACGACACTGATGTCAAGCATGTCAGACATCACTTGACGTCTAGGAACTGCCCATTGGGATCGGCATTGAAGAAAGTTGTAATGTGATTGGTAAATACGGTATAAAACAAGTGGAGCATCCTTTGGCCTCAATATTATAATTATTGAATCTCGTCCTGCGGGCTCGTTAAATAATTTACATATTCCCGTCAAAGTATGCTACAACTATTACTTAGAACAAAATGGAGTTTGCAAAATAGTTTGGTGATCGAAATGAAGTTAGGCATTAAGCATTAGCACGTTTTGAATGCCGCATTGCCTGTTTAATTAAATAATAAATGACGGGGAACAAATATATATGTATATGTAACAAAAAGTGTTTGTTAACATCTTGAAGATGTCGTTGTTGTTAATAGAGGTACAGTTGCTGTTGTTGTTATTGTTGTTGTTGATGAAGATGATGATGATGATGATGATGACGATTATGATGTAGAAAATGTTGATAATAACGTTGATCATGATGCCATGATGAAAACGATGATGATAATGAGCGTCGTGTTGTTGCTGTTGATGAAGATGATGCTGATTATGAAACGAATATGGTGATGCTGCCAATGATGATGACGAGGATGATCACGATGATGTTGATATTGATGGTGAAAGTAATTATAACGAATATTAGGGTAATCATGACGATAATGAGGGTTTATTTGCAACTGCTGCTGATGATGATGATGATGACGATAATTATGATGACGATTGTGCTGAAAGTAATGGTGATGATAGTGATGTATGATACAGTTATATGAGAACAAGTGTCTGTCTCCTTTCATCTAAAGGTCACTGCAGGCCACAGTAGTGTGAGGACCGTCGGTCCTTGACAGTTGGTCATAGTCTATGATCCCCAGCAGTTCCCAGTTCATGTTCTTCTGTTGAATAAATTGTTTTAAAACATATTGTTGAATATTAATTTACCAATAAAAATACAATGTACATAATTGAATAAGAATATTATATACATATTTTTCTAGTACCAGCATTACATACCACCATAAAGGCAAAGCCTATGAATTATTGTTTACTGTTTTACTTTAATATTCTTGTCTTAAACTACATGGTATAGAGCTTTGGTATGTATCAACAACTAAATGTAGTTGTCCTATAGAAAAAGTATTCAAATCATTTGCTTTGGGTCAACATTGAACTCGCCTTGGGGTCATAAGTTTTATATACACTAACATGTCCAAAACCCTTGAAAATCTTATTGTCTCATTGTATCAACATCTAGTTGTGTAAATACGTACCTTGTGTTATTTGAATGAGATTAGACTGCATGAGGAAAGATCTCTATTTATGTGTACACATGTTTCTTTGTCTCTCCAGAGGCACAGTTCACTGCTGTTACTGACAAAGACAATATGTCATGGACAATCACAACTTGGCTTTCACGTGTCTGTCTGATTGTCTTTCACTGAGTGTATGCACAGGCCATACTGTCTTGGAGCCCTTAAACTCGACTGCTACGTTAATTTGGTACTGCAAAATGTTTAAACGGATTTTTGAACTTGAATGAACAAATCATGCTTATAGATAAGCGAAAACCAGGCGTCGGCCCGTCATATGGCCCGTCTTGAATTCCTGTCATATCTTTAATTGTATTATCCACTCCAATGATACTTACCAAAAGTAGGTAGTTGGTCAAAACTTGGCACTCGGGTCAAAGGTCAAGGTCAAACTGATTAATAATTGTAAAAGTTCCAACGGTCAATCAATATGGATTCCTTGGTCCTAGATTCATGTAACTTGAAATGTCGGTTAGTCATAACTAGAAAAGTTTATTGAGCATTGGATACTTGGATCAAAGCTTAATGCTTTTGGATGTCTTACTTGTTATATCTGATTATGTATGCAATGAATATTACGCAAGACAATACAACAATACATGCGCCTTTGCAAATTTTATAATAATTAAACTCGTTATAACTCATACACTTGATAGGATATCCCTTCTCGCCTTGATAACAAACGTTCTTCAAACGAAGGCATATGTTGTATAGTTTGAAAACGAAAACAATACATTGTTAGCCTTACTTCCTTAACCATCTCTTACTACAGTCTTATTTATTGGAAGCAATAAAGCGCTTCAATGTATAATTATGTTTGAAATACGTACATGCTTAACAAAGATATGTACCGCAAAATATGTATGCTTTAGAAATTCAACAGAGGTTATGAGCGTGAAAGTACGTGTAAATGCATTTACAAGAAAATAAAGCTGGGAATATGCCACGCTACTTGGTCATTATAAAAAATCATTTCATAGTAACATACAATGGTAAGTTAATATATTGCTTATAAATAAGAAATGAAGCTGCAGTTGATCCATGATTTCATGACAATTTTATTATGTAACCAAAATCAACGGTAAACGTTCATCCGTCACGTGGTAATGTACTTTGTTTAAACAACTAACACACATGAATCTCAGTGTCAAATATTCTTGTCAGATTTCTTTTTTTTTTAAGAAAATAACACAAAGCAAGCAAATATGCTCTCGATGTTTATTCAAACCATGGGGACCTAATTATGTAAACCAGGCATATATAAAGTACAAGAGCTTACAAAATGATACCTTAACCAGAAAAGCTTGTAATTGTATGTACCTTAGAACATTAATTGAAACATTTATTGATGTATGTATTTAACAAGCAGACTTGTTTATGAAGGCATAATTATTGCAATATTGATGCTCTGTTTTGATTTTCCTAACATGGTGGAAATCTATAAAAATCGCAAAATTATATATTTGTTTGTTAAGTTAAGTAAGCTTTATTCACTGATTAGTTTAAGCACGTACAAATAAATAAATAAAATCTATGAGGTTTGGCTTATTTCATAAATACCCCATTGGAAACATGTTTAATACACTAGTGTGTTTTCACCAACATTCAGTTGCTTGAACATTATTACAATTTGTTATTGCTTTCAATTGGGATGTTGTTGGATAAGGTATATGTTGTTGTACTCGTTGCATCACTTTCTGGACATAAAACATGGATTGTATTTTTTTCAACATTACATATATTTATTTATGTAATTATTGTAAAATGCGATATGCAATTGCATAACGGTATTATGCCATAACAAACTTTTAACAAAAAATGTCTATATAATGATTTGGTAAAAGATGTCTAACCGGGAGGTCAATTGTTTTTTTAAAATCTTTTTAAAAAGACGCCAAAGGTCGTGGAGTTTTATTACAGACAGTCACTGATGTTTCAGTAAATACTGTAAACAATTATATTTAATATTTCTATTGGTGAAATTAAATTAATGTCAATTATTATTTTTAATCCAAATGTATAGTACGTTTTTTCAGAACTGTCAAAACATGAATAATTTTACGGTGGTTGAATGTGTTATTTTTAGAATTAGACATTCGTTGCAGTTTTCCGTTGTATTCACGGGAATTGATCAGCCTTTCATGATATGAAAAATACATGATAAATAACATAAGCGATTCTGCATTGAACATCATTCGGAAAGGCCGAAGTAAATCGGATGTCCGGGTTCGAATCCCATAAAGGTATATTTATATATTTCTTTATTTAACGCAAGTTATTGTTTTAATTGTACATTGTTTCAACACGATTTCTTATTGTGAATTATGATTTTCACGAATATAATGATATTAAAAAGAAACACCACAGAGACGGACTCGGCAGACGATGACGAAGAAGCGCTTATCTTGTTTTTGTTTTTAAATTGTTATATTATGAATTACTTATTTTAATGAACATTAAAAAACAATTAAAAAGCAACGATACAAAACAATATCAATTATATGTCTATATAAATTATAGTGTTTCTAAAAAATCTAAGTTAAGATATAATAATATTACCATGCTAGCTTGGTTTTCGGGTGGCTCCTTGTCAACAAATGCGAGACGGTTTGTTCAATAATTGATGTCTGTTATTTGACTGAAACCGTTCGTTTCTAAACTGTTGTTTTGCTCCAATCAAATTTTGGATTGAATTGTGCATTTTTAATTTGTGTGTTTAGTTTTCTCTCTCTATTTCATGAATACTGCTTATCAAACAGACAAAAGGCAAAAAGAAACAAACAACATACATTTCACAGGATTACTGTACGCTTTATTACTTAATTAATATTTAATAATTTAATATTTATTTAATTAAATAATTAATTAATTAATTTATTTATTTATTTATTTATTTATTTATTTATGTATTTATTTACTTATTTATTTATTTATTTATTTATAATTCTGTTTTGACAATGTCCTGTATACATATTAATAAATATGTTACACTGTATTTGTTACCTATGTGTTCTACGAAATGTTAATCAAGGGACAAGCTAAAAACAAATTTAACAA
Source organism: Congeria kusceri (assembly GCA_027627225.1). NCBI lineage: Eukaryota > Metazoa > Mollusca > Bivalvia > Myida > Dreissenidae > Congeria > Congeria kusceri. The sequence continues at coordinate 12,166,569 of CM051029.1, read as the reverse complement.
TGTTAAGTAAAATAGACATTTTGTGGAATGTATATCGCTGTGTAACTACTTATGTGACTGGTCCCTGTTTATTACTTGATTGTCCAATTATGGAAGTACATATGGCTTTCCGTAAAGGTTAAATGTATACATGTATGCTTAGTTTGTACGTGTATTTGCTTGCCAGTTATAAGTTACTCTTTAAAACTAATCATTACCAATTTAAATAGAAAATATCTGCATACTTATGTGGATGCAACAAACATCAGTAGACTTAAGTGGAGCATTAAACAAAACTTACCTCCTGGCAATCAACTGTATGTGAATGGTTCATCTTGACGTATTGAAATGTCTGGTTGTCTTTGCCATAATTCTCGGTGTTTATTTCTTCAAAATACTTCTTAATTCCCATTCTACATTTCGCAACTTTGTATAAGAGGATTAAAGCACTCGACGAAGAGTGAAAACGCTTGCTTATTGGCACTTCCGATCTATTGCGCTATAATTTCATACACATGTCATTATGTAAAGTTGCTGTAAACTGTGTTTGTTTTGTCCTTCAAACCACATGTGAATCCTATTCGGAAAGATATTTTCCAACCACTGAAATATGTTTGCTTTTCACATATATTATTCTGACTTGATGTATGCTTCATTATAATATAGTCCTTCAGATGACCAGATGTAGCTTTAATATGTCTCCAATTTGACAAAAGCAACATTTCGGTGGTTTACTATCATTTTTTACATCATGTAATTTCACTATATCAAACAAACAACTGATAAAATAAATTGCGTGTATTGTATGGAGCAGTGCTCTAATAAGATGCTCAATTTGCCATGATTTGCTTACCTGACGTACCAACCAATCTCCCTAAAACTAAACAACCCCAATGTGGCCTATTTCAAGAAATGAAGTTCTCCTTGATTATATAAGATCTAATTGCCAAAACAGCCTTGTTAACATACATGTTGTTAAGTAAAATTTAAAGGAATAAGACATACGATAAATAATACATTTTCTGCCACACTACATTATTTACCTACTCACATTCACCCAAACAAAGGGTAACTTCCGTGCGTATTGTTGTTTTCTTAAATGTATGACTTTAATCATAGTTGCATGCACGTAAACATTTGAAACAATAGTATAAATAAATATATTAAAGTCGTGTTACACTTTCTTTAATTTCGATTGTAAAAACAACAATTATTCAACATGGTACATTCACAACACGAACATTCACGAAACACCAACATGATTAAAACCGGAGTCACATAATTTAAGCGTCAAAAGTGTCGGGTTTAATCGGTAAAACATTGTGCCAAACTCAAGTTGTACCTATAAATAATCACTTTAAATGTAATAAAACAAAATATATCACATTTATTAAACTTCGAAATGCGATAAACTTTGTATTTAAAGATTTTTAATAACTGTATTGTTGAACATAAAAATATAGCGTGCGCAACATACACCAGCAGTTATCAATCACAATATATTTAAATAAATTCATCATTTCATATTTTGTTTTTCATATAAAATGAAATAGACTGCTAGTGTTATTCAATGCGCATTAATTCTACATAAAACAATATATATTGTATTCATTACACAATAATTTACATATTCAAATGTTCGTATTTATTTTATTAAAAGCTCATAAAACAAATGGCAATGACATTAAGTATATTTTTCTAAGTCACAAACATGTAACTAACAACAAGCATACACTTTACAATGTTCCAAACCTCCAAAAACACATGAATTTAATGTGGGTGGTGTCAACAAAATTACAAGTACGCATGATATTGCCAGTATATCAATAAAATACAAAATAAGGTTTACCTAAAATATGGAGTGTCTTTTCAAGGCCAAAAACAGATTTCCTTTAGTTCTGAGATCGTTTGAAATTGCCTATAGAATAAATATACGTCCTTATCATCGAAAATACGCGCAGTTTTCAAATACTGTAACATTTTTTTGGAGAACACACCGTTTTGCATGATACTATTATGTCTGATTGTATTTATACTTGTTTTTGAAAAACTCACCTCCTTTTAATGTTTACATTTAGCAATTTTCTGTCGTTAACGGAACCGCATAATTATATGTGGCTCCATTTTACGAACCTCCTAAAAGAGTCGGAGCCAGTTATTACAGGCCGTGTACGTGGCATTTGTAAAGGCATTGTGTATGTGATGCGAATGCTACAGGCATAACGGGATTGGGTTTCACGTATATGCATATATGCTAGAAAATAGTATTGTTTCAAGCAACGACTTAAATAGATCGAAGAAATGTAAAACTTATATTAGGGACAATATGGCGCCCGTAAAACAAACGTATGGCAAACATTGCTCAGGCGAGCTAAGAGGATCGGGATGAGTTGGAAGTTAAATTACACAATGTTTATCTGCCGTATGTAGGGTTTTGTTTGTTTGGTGGTATATATGGAAATAAATGTGAACACAGTGTCTTACAAGATAACAAAAGCAATGAAAAATGAAACACCTCGTTATTGTAGTGTCATACGCTTGTGCGTATAATGAATAACTTTACTTTATAAAGATTGAAACAAAACTATAAATAGGCCCAAACTAATATACTCATATATCAAGCACATTGTGAAATCGACAAACACTGTCAAGTAAGTCTGATTTTAAATGCAATTAGTTAAAGATAGTTTTGTTGTCGCGTCATTTATTTCAAGCTTGGAAGACTGATGTTTGATTTAATACGAAGTACTCCTAATAAACAGTCAAACGATTTAATTTATAAGTTTTCGGCTTGAGATTGACAAATCAATACATTTGCATTTGCAAAGGTGTCCTTTATGCCTTTGGGAGTTTTATTTAATATATACAGAGTCATGTTTCCACGCAGAAACGTTTAATTTGGCTTTCGACATAACTGGGCTTAACTAACGATGATTAAACTTTAAACTGCTCAAAACCATGTATCAAAACTTTAAACAAATGCATAATAATATATGTGTGTATAAATGCAGCATACAACAAAACTACTTAACATTTTATAAAGATAAGGTAAGAAGGAAAATAAAACACATAACGAAAAAGCATGCTAGAAACTAAACTATCAACATAAAGAAATTAGATAAAATCAAAGCGACACTTCAGCATGAAAAATAACAAAAAACAAACAGATTATCCTAAAGATAAGCTAATAATATATAGTATATTTTTATTATTTAATAACTGAAAGTCTTAAATGAGTAAGACCTCTTAAGTTTAGGCAGTATAATACAAAGCTATCAGAACGATATAATGTGCATGTACACTACTCGTATATTAACATTTAGGCATGATTACCATATACAATTCATACAGCCATACAAAATTGAAAAGGAAAATATTTAACATATGACAAGCATGTTAATTTTAAGCTAATGTACAAGATGTTAACACAAGCATATATTTCATTTTGGCATATTAAAATTTAAAACAAAAACACGGATAAATAAATGCATATTTTCACATACAGTCACAGGAAAACAAATAAAAAGCAAGAAGCAAAGAGCATACATTTAAGGATTCAGACTTGGACAGTTTAATCTCAGTCATGTGAGACAGGCTAAACGAACGCAGTATATGCCGCTCAAGGTACAAATAAGTGAACGGAAATATCCAAAATGTGCACAAAATCTAGATTAATCTGGAAATGATATCCACAATACTGGAGCTGCATAACGAACGAAGTTCTTATGTCAACATATGTAGATGACCTGACTGTTGGCATTTGTAAAACATTATTAAATCTAACCTTAATAAAACGTTCAAGTTTAACAGTAAGATTAAATAAAATTGCAGGTGACATATCATGCACACATTTTAATTCTTTATACCTATACGTCTCATTATACAAATATGTAGTGAGGGTGTGCCTGAATTATCTAATCAACGGAATATGGATATTGAGAAGGTGTAATCATTATACTATACAAATATGTAGTGAGGATGTGCCTGAATTATCTAATCAACGGAATATGGATATTGAGAAGGTGTAATCATTATACTATACAAATATGTAGTGAGGATGTGCCTGAATTATCTAATCAACGGAATATGGATATTGAGAAGGTGTAATCATTATACTATACAAATATGTAGTGAGGATGTGTCTGAATTATCTAATCAACGGAATATGGATATTGAGAAGGTGTAATCATTATACACAAATATAAGGGCACTTTCCGGTATTAATATCCATCTTTTTTATATTCTATCAGAGCAAAAGTGCCAAACAAGAGAGAGAAAACACATACTTAGACTGTATCCAATACGTTTTAAAATAGTGTACAACCTTTTTACATACTAGTATAGTCTGGACGCCATGGTCAAACGTAAGCATGCTATTGTTACTTGAGTACAAATTGATGTATGCATAAATAATGCATTATATGTTATTGGTACTCAGTTGAACACATCGTTAAGGCTTCTTTGCGCAATATAATTATAATTGTATTATGTTGCTATTATATTTTGTGTTCGTTTTATGATTGAATATTCTAACACGGCACGAAGATATTTTTCCATTATAAAGAAGCGTGGGTTATTCTGCAACAAATCTTGGGCGGAGCCTAATATTTTTTAAAATAGTTCCAGAAATTCGAAGAAATTGTTCTGTAACATGCACGTGGTTAAATGCGCGATAACAAAAGTGTGACAAACAAATCATTTCTGAATTATGTTGAGCAATTAAACCACATGTTCACTGTATTTAAGTATGAAGACACATTTTTTTATCAATGACACTGACGTCTTTCGCTCAAAATGTATCAATGAATCTGAGGTCATATTGAATTATTATGATTTATTGTCGTCACTGGAACGAACGCGTAAATTTACCTAGCGAACAATTGGCGGAGCATAGATAAATATAGTTCTCATTCATAAACCCTAACAATGCAGACGCATTATATATAAGATCGTGCTTGAATCGAAATTATTGACTGGTTAGAGTTAGGGTGATTGCGGTAATAACAAACGGTTTCTCGTTCCGATGCTTGTTACCAAACCACTCGGGCTGTCTCTCTCGCACCGGAACTCCAAACCGTTGGTTATTACCACAATAACCAACGCTTAACCGTCGACTATTTCTAAATTGAATAACTTATATACAATATCACACAGTAGGCTGACCCAGATTTTCGGTACCGTTGATATTTGCCTATCCACTTTGGCATGCACCGGGGAATTGAACTCTGACTTAACTTCCTAAAGACTCTCTTCGTTCCCACCGATTCGCGACCCCGATGAAGATGCCTTCTCGTCCCTTTGCGTTTCAAGTTAATACCTTATGTAGTTTTATAGTAATTATACGACAAAAACATCATCTTGAAAATATAAGTAAAACGGGGCATATCTCTGTCAAGATACAAAATAGAGTATTAGGGATTGTTCCACTCGATGGTGGACAAGAATAAGTATACATTCTAAGTTTTAATTGAACACGTTGTCCAGTTAAATTAAATGGCTATTTAACTAAATATTAAAATCTAAGTAACAAAGGCACATAACTGTTTCAACAGACAATAACGAGTATTAGGGATTGTTGCACCTGAAAACGGAGTTGATATAATCTACGTTTCAAGTGAAAAACTTACGTATTTTCAAGTTACAAGACTTAGGAATATAAACTTTAATCAAGATCAGCCGCGAACGCCGTAACCAACGTCGGGACGAGTAAGAAAGTTCACCTAATTTTTGAAGAGTAGAGCTTTAAAGACGCATAAATAGTGTTCTAATTTCAGATTAAATAATTTCCCCAATTTGCTACGTAGATGCTTTTGCTGTCTAATATTAAATAGGCTTCCTCCACTGGTTATTTCGTTATTATATAATTTGCACTTATTCGCAAGTGGAACCATAACGAAAATTGAAACCTCTAACAAATAGTAGTGTATATACATGTGCATGTAATGAATTGCGGTATGCTCCAACACGCTCGTTTGTTGTCAGATATCATTGTTATATCTATATTCAGCAAAAGAGATGATAAAACGTATGGGGCCTTTGCGAAAATCACCTGATGTACGGTATATGTAATTCTTGTCGAGACCAGATCATGTACGTGAATCATACGGTGTTGTGAATCTGCGTTTGTCGCTAGAACTTAACACGGGCTTTTGTTGCAAATGCGCTTTCCACGTCGACATGCATGTATCATGTGTATATAACAATTACAAAACACAAGGTATATTGTATCTCTCTAAGTGTGTCATTACGACTGGTAATCATTCATTTACAAACATAATGAATTAATTGAGTGAAATATGCGAAATTAAAAACTATGTAAAGGGGCTTTTACACGATAGGCCTCGACCTATAAGTCTAGTCCTATGAGTCAAGGCCTATAATGTTCCCCCTTTAACAATTATAGGTCTGTTAAAGACCTATAGGTCTGGACTTCCAGTTTGAACTTGTTCTAGCTGCTAGGTCTAGACCTGTGGAATTCGCTATTTAGAAAATGTGTTATTACTAGTTTACTATACGGTTGTTGGGGAATTAACCAACCTAAAAATGCCATAATACGTACAAATATCCAGGATAAACATAACACGTCTTCAAATAAATAAAATATATTCCCCCAAATTACTAGAATGAAAACTTCATAAGTAATATCAGAGCAACTACGAGATGAAAACTACAAGATGAACTAAATAAAATAATGTCCTTCCTAAGTATTGGCTAATTCAGCTGTGAAATTAGCATCTATTGACGTTGATATGCCTTATTGGCATGTATTTATTTGAACAATAAATCTTTGGATGAACACGGCTAATATGTCTTAAACATATACAACAAAACTATGTAATATAGCTTTTTACACCACCCAACATTACGTATTATTCCTGAAATTGCACGACGATGAACTGAAATCTGAACTATATGACGCTATGTCTATAAATCTTTTTTTTTAAAGACGATATGAAGTTGATACTTGTTTTTCGTTCATTTCGTCGTGCCTAAGAAAGTTGCAATTTTGCTGCTCTGGTTTGCACCTAGCCATTGAGGAATTTAAAGGTAATTAACTTAAATAAGTATTCTCTAATATTGTTTTTAAGTTTAGATGCTATGAGGATGATCTTTATTTACACTTGAGTACTATTATGAGTATAACAGGACCAAATGTGTGGTTCTGGTACACTCAAACCGGTTTTAAACTCCAATCCTTTGCATTGACCGTTCCAATGCGGTGATCCCAGTTGCATTCATTTGTGTTGTTATGTGTTTTTGTCGTGTGCCGTGTTTTTTTTAAATATAATTTCCATAGCGGGTGAACACAAGACGGCCCAGACCTATAGGCCTAGACCTATTGTTTTAAACTCCCCTTTAAGCTTGCGGTAATGGTTCACACACGCGTTATATAGCCTCAAACGTTTTTTCCGCAAAATAATAGACTGATTGTCTTGCATGTTCCCTTAAAATTCGTAATCATTGACGACCTTGCGCCGTTGTATTCTAGTATCTTTTCAAATACCCAATTGAAACAAACTCGTAGACCTAATGTTATAAAACTAAGAGTGAGACGATTAGCCAAACCACTGGGGTTATTTGTGTGTTACTATTTTCTTGCGTTTAACTGTTTGATGTGAGTAACTTTGTTGTCCGTGTCCATTTATGAAAAATGCCTATTATGTCGAGGGTTGAAAACCAGAAGGTACCAACTGCCATTGGAATCAATAACAGTTGGCACCTTGTGGATTTCAACACTCGATATTATACTCGTTTATGTATTTATAGTTTCTATGTGCTTTGTGAATATTTTACCGACATACAGAATACATCAGTGGACTTAACATCTTCACGATGACAACAATTGGTCCCAAATGAATAACCGACAACTACTTGGGTAATGGAAATACACTATTAAATATCTTTAGTGTGGTAATGAGAGAAAAATACTAAAATTTTTCTTCAAAATAGCGGCACATGGTGAGTATAGAAGGACAATAAGAACGTAGTATAAAACAATCATACATCCTGTCAATCAAATGCATGTGAACGGTTACCATCAAGTGTTTAGAGAACACGGTTTCCTGTAAAATACACTGTATTTATTTCTTCTAAATTCGATTACGTCTAATATCTATTTCACATTTCACACTTTTTATAAGACAATTTAAGTACTCAAAAAGTCTGCCGACGACGAGCGAATGCATGTGCTCATCATCCGAACTGAACCATCGCTTAGCAATTTTATTTCAATGGACATTATTTGGTCGTAGGTGCTTGGACGCTTGAATATCAGTATTAGTATCAAAATCTTTCCCACGAAAAATTCAAACTGCGTTTGCAACAACTAACGATATATATATCAGCATTCAAAGCTCTAAGAACCAGCCATACCGTTTCTTACATATAATAAACAACCATATTAATCGTATGCATATAAAATCAAACAATTGTCCATTTAATTTTGGCATTTTATTAGAAAATTGGGTCTTGCAGTAAGTTAACTTTAAACTATGTTTTTTCTTAAAAAATCAGAGTGTTATTCACTGAAAGAACTGTTAAAATGCACGTTTATACGAATTAAAAGGATGCACTAATGGTACAAACACATTTTCAACGAATAAATAATTTACAGGAAAAACATCCGCCTCAGTTAAACATTTCTGCAATAACAGGTTCAATTTTATGTAGCATTGCAATGCTGTATATTATTCTGTACCTGCCCATATTTTATTTCAAAACTATATTATAATATGACAAATATTTACTTAATGATAACAAAGAATGAATAGATCCACATTTCGCGCTTTCTCCAATAAAACCAGTCAGTTGTATTCAGTGCACTTGCATGCTAGATCCTGTGGTGTGAACAAATTTCACCAGCATGCTTTATGGCACTAAAATCAAAACAGAGTTCGTGCATTCACATGTACACAATCTCAAGTACATGTATGCTCTATACAACTTAAGTTTGAAAATAGGCTGGATATTTTATATATAATTCTTAAAACAATCAAAATAATGCAATTACATAATATTAAAATATAACACAAATTAGCTTTCTAGGCAGGCTATTAATTAAACAAATGCAACTTTTCATAATGCTGCATTTATTTATGTGTAACACAGTATGTTATTCACAATATTTAATATTTGGAAACTATAATTAAAAACCAATGGCTGCCTTTGTGGTTTTCTAATCCAGCTCAACCTTAGCTGTGACAGTTGTTTACTTGCCTCAGTTGTAAATGGAAACCTCAGAAGTCAGTTCTTTGACATCAGCCCATTCATGAAGTCGGTCGTAAAAATCGCAGATGTAATTTTCCGGAATATGCAATATTTTACATGATTGATGTCGATTTTTATCATCCCGGGTCCTTTCCGCGGTCAGCGATTCAGAATAGATACATGTAAACACCATCTGCACATTGTATACAAGTGTCATACTAGTTTATATTGCGCAGAAACAGTGTTATGTTTATTGCGTGTCAACGCTGAAAAAAATAGGATGGTGATAACAGTCTGCAAGACCAGTGAAGTCATCATATACCTTTGGTGTAATTAAGAAAGGGTCTTAGCTGATTGCAATTGATCGATATACCTAATCCTAATCGAGCCTCATTATTGGTTACTTACACTGAATACGATGTTTGTTTTGAAAATATTTAATTTATTATTAACGGTCTTTGATCGTTTGGTGTTATTTTAAAGTATTTGCAGAGAATTTGAATTTATTCGAAAATATAATTTCACTACAATTATGTCTGTCATGACAACTCTTAGGTTTATAATAATGATAAATTTCGTTTGTGCGAGCATGTTTCAAAAAGTGGTTAAGTAAAAACAATCGATTTAATTCGAATATTCGTTCAGAAGGTCAAATGAATAATCGAATACCTATTTTAATGTTCGTTGACATTCCTAATAATCATATATGTATTGGTCTAGAACTTTTAGCTAATAATGCTGCAAAGCTAAACGTGTATATCGTTATCCCATGTTACCCTCTGCACCAGTGTAGAAATACCAAAGCAGATCATAATATTATCTCTTTTAAATCAATGTAATTTTTAGTCTGGTACTCGGTCGTACGTATAAAAACAACTCTTTAAAAATATATTAGAATTTATGTTATGCTTTCCAGTGGTTTATAGGGAAATATCAGTGAAATAAAAATTATAATTAACTGTTTTTAAACAGAGAAAATGACCATTCTGGTAAGTTTCAATGCTTCACTATAATGAAACTACTTTTCCCCATGGTGAGACCCTATATCAAACTAAGGAAAACCACTCTGCATAGGAAGAACAGAATAGAACTGAACAGCTCTTTATTTACACCCACGTATACAGGGTATACAATAAGGGCAATATAACACATACAGATACTAACATGAGCAATATTATCCAGTTCAAGTAAAAAGTAAAGAGGTTTGTAATACAAAAAATATATGATTTTCATACAGATCGGATTATAAATAATTGATTTACATACATATTGTGTATCATCCAACATACCATAATACTTATTTGATGTAAAACAGAACATTGCCTATTCATAGCCAATACATTAAATATGTACGTATACATTTGTACACGTTCGCATTTTTACAAGGACGAGCACACCGACCTATGTCACTACGAGCTCACCTCGTGGCCTGACGTGTCCCGACTTTGCACGGTGGAAACGCTCCTGGACGTGTGGAAAGCAGTCACACAGGGACACCCGCCTGGGCCGGTAGTCCTTCAGTGCCAGTATGGCGTGAATTGTTGAAATAATATAAATAATATATTTCATGTTAGCCCTATTTCACAATAATAGGGAATTCACCGTTGGCCTATTTACATCCTTCACAAACAATGTCATGCAAATGCGTTCATAACTGTTTGTTTAATATTGCAAACAAACAGACAAACCCAACGCCAACATAAACATAATTACCTTGGGGGTAGTAAGGGTTTTAGTGTTTAATAATACAACGGTGGTTCTGAATTTTCGTATTGATAGTTATATAGTAATAACAATCGCTAACGCTGTAATTAAGTTATTGTAGTTCCATAGGTAGCAAAGTGATTGTTGTAATGTATACACGTTTTAGGGACGGCTACACACGTAGTGGACTGTTTCCGGCCCTTTGGAGCGTTCTGGAGCAGATTAAAGTGGACGACGAGGTGGCCATAGAGCAGGCGGTCAGGATGGTGCGACGTCGCCGGCCACAAGTCATCACGAACCTGGTACGTCATACGGATATGTATATTAACTATATGGGTAATCATAAGCTATATACACTACACTGCGACTAGTATGGGTATTTCGATTTATGAACAGTCAAAGGGAAGTAATCGAATGTTTGCTGTGATTACTGAATTTTCATTTAACATTTGGTTTAACTGTCGTGTTTAAAATAACTGTTGGTCAGCTAAAAAATAAACAATGACTCTACATCCATAGGCACTTCTAACTATACCTTTTATATTTCGGTTTTCTTAAAAATGACGAATCGCATCGGTTTCAAATTTTGCACAGCTCCATCATACACAATTTTTAATACAGGTATGATACAAATTGAACGGTCTAGTGATCATTTATATTTCCTCGTGCTCTCTGGTGTTAAAATATAAATAAAGCGAAACTCCAGTTGCGTCAGCAGGAGGGACCTCTTATTAGTAGCTCGAATTCTTTTATTTATGACAATTGACCAATTGCCAAAAACAATATACAGGGCATTACAAAAAAACATAAACATAAAGCACACATGAATAAAACTGGGGTCACCGCCTTGCAACGGTCAATTCAAAGCATTTAGGGTTTAAACTGGGTTTTTTGCGCACGAACCTCACACTTGGCCCAGACTTATTCACAAATCATATACGGGTAAATAAAAATTAACCTCATAACATCGCAATTCAAATTAAAAAGCAATACAAGAGAATATTATTCAATTTAATTACCATTTAATAACTCAATAGCAAGATGCAAACCAGAGCAACAGCATTGTAACTTTCTGAGGCACGACGAAATGAAACAAAAAACAAGTATCAACTAGATCTCGTCTTTTTATAAAAATATTTAAAAACATCGCATCATATAATTCAATTTTCAGATCATCATCATGCAATTTCAGGAAGAAGCCATAATGTTGGGTGTAAAAAGCCAGATTACATAGCTGTGTTGTATATGTTTCTTTAAACTGAATACAACGTTATATATTATTCTTCATCTTGCTGCTAACCCAAATAAACAAAAAATAATTGAACTTAATGAACGTGGTGTTAAGACCAGTGAATAACTCGGAAATGCCTTAAAATATTAAATAAACGGGCACAATATGTCCTAGATAATCTTATGCTAAGTCACTGAGACAATACCAAAATTTAAATAATGACGTAATCCAGAAAAGCTCAATGCACACGATGACGTCATAATTTTAAAACGCAAATAAGTTAAAGCTACTTATCCACCATTTTAAGCGACCAAATTTGTAAAGATGAAAGCAATTCAGTATCGAAAACTAATAAGCATGTGGTTTTTAGTATAAGTGCATTTTATAATTTTGATAAGAAAGAGTGTACTAAATTATTAAGTATACGTTTAGCATTCCCTTTAATATATTTACATTTGCGAACTCGTTTCAAAACATCACTGTAAAATGATGGGTTGGATATTCCGTTAGGTAAGAACCATTTCAAAGAAACATTATATTTAGAAACTGAAACATTATATTTTGTATAGAATTTAGCAAACTTATTGCGTAGATCATAATATAAATAAACCTCGTTTTAATAATTTCTTAGTCAGTGTTACGTTACGTTCGTTGAACGTTTTAACTCACGAGCAAGCTCTTGCATGTCGAACTAATTGCAAAATGTATATACCATAGAAAGGACCTTTAGGAATATTACCATCCAAGAGAGGGAAATTTACAATTTCGAAATTAAAATCATCGCGTTTGTCATATAGACTGGTTTTAACTATATTGTTAGTAAAAGTAAGATGTAAGTCTAGGAAATCAGCATCTGTATACGATGAACACGATTTATTTAAGAAAAGTTCTTTAGGGTAAATGTTTTGGATATTTTGTTTAAAAAAAAGGGTTATCTATGTTTAATATATCGTCAATATATCTACTATTTTGATAAAAACATTGAATCCAATTTAAGTGATACTCTTTTGATAAACTTAGCACAAATTCCCGTTCATAGCAATATAGAAATAGATCAGCTATAAGCGGTGCACAGTTAGTACCCATTGGAACACCAATAATTTGTTGAAATATTTTCCCATTGAATTCAACAAATAAGTTATCCAGAAGAAAGGTAAGAGCTGAATATAAATCTAAGCAAGTCCAAAAAATATATTTATCAAAAATCTGATTAGTAAAGAATGCTGTATTAGTATTTAAAGCCAGGTATGAGCATTTTTCTCTTGCAAATGTTTTTTTCGATAAGCGAATCAAGTTTATGTTTAATAAGACTGTGAGGTAGGGTTGTATACAAACACCAAAATAAGTTGTATTGCTGTATTCTCATTTACTGTATTGCAATATTTAGTAATGTGATTCCTAATAGCACTCAGGCCAGAAGTCAGATAAACTGATAATTAAGGATTGACATTAATTTTGGTTGCGTTCATGCGATTATGAACGCAATGGTCAAACTGGCAAATCCATGATGCGCGCTAGCGCTTCATGGATAATTTGCATGAACGCAACCAAAATTATGTTCAATCCTTATATTTACTTTATATTTGGGATGATTTCATAGCATTCATGTATATTATTTTTGTTTAACATGCATTGTATTGCCATTCTAAGAGGAATATCACGCACAGCAGTTTTCTTATCGGAACAGCGAAGTACCGTCCCTTGTAACTGAACCACACAAAATAGAATGCAAATAGTTCCTTACACAAATGTCATTTTCTCCTTATTTTACATTCAATTTTCTGCGACAAATGAAATTTAATGTAAACATTATGAGTCATAACATTTTTATTTTCCTTGCATAAATCATATCGCTACAAAAATAAAAAAGTTTATTAAACAAATGCAAACATACCTGTGACATCCAGAACTGCTATTTCGGCCGGTATAGCCAACAAGCACCAAACATTATTAATGCTTTAGAAAGATTAATATAAAATATTGGTACTTTGTTAGCAAGACAGTAAATCTACATCATGAATACTCCTATACCACAGTTGAGTTCTGACACTTTAAAAACACACAATTCCTAGGCTGAGATTTAAACAGATCCTGGATAATCCTGTTTTATTATTAACACAACAGATGGAGACTTACATGCGTTTAAATGCTTTAAATCCACACCATATATCCAAATGTTCACTCGGCGACCAAAATGCAAAACAATCCACAAATGACTTCACTAAACAAGTGATGACGGGTAAGCTAGGCCATCGATCAATAGCATCCACACGGGCCTATCTAAGCTCTTGTCTTTGCCTGGGCATAACTTGTATTAGAAAGGATAACATTTTAATATAAATCTCAAAATGCATTTTTTTATTATTGTACATGTTAAACAAATCATCATTATTAACTGTGATATAAATGCACAATAAATTAGACGATCTAAATGCATCTAGCAAATAGACACATCAATGTGAAATCATATCCATTTTAAAGCTACGTTCCTGAACCGTTTATACGTCATGGAGATTTTATGTGGTCGCTTCTAAGAAAAGTAATGTTTACCTAAAATAACATAACATGTACATATTACTTGCTAGTGAAATGGCTTTGTTTAATAATAACTCTTGTTGACCTTGCATGATAGAATACTAACAAGCAAAAGTGAAAAAATGTCATATTGATTTTTGTAGAAGAAGAACTTGAACGAAATGTTCATGTATATTAATTATAAAAACATTTAATCAAACGTCAACAATAAATGCAAAAAAGAGTAACATTGAACAGTATAAGACATCTTAGTTCATGTAAATATTGTTGTCGAAATATAATTTGCATAAAAATAGGACACACAGATATTACTACGCCGGTGCTAAGGCATTGCGTTCATACGATTATGAATGCATACCCCGTCCATATTAAAATGCCTATGCAATGTAAATATTTTTTGAGCGGTACATGACACTGAATTTGCTATAAAACGACTTTTGTATGGAGTTTTATGGAGTTTAGGAATCCAGTAAAGTGATGGTAATTTTATGTTATTATTATTGATTTTAACATTATAGTTTTACAGTATTCGTGAAATGATACATCTATTTCTTTAATGCAATTGCCACAATTAACTCAAATTGGAAGTCGAAATTTAGGGCCGCTGCGAAGCAAGTGTCGAAGGTTTGTATTTTTAAGAACCTTAAGATCCCCTGTAATAACATGACCAATAGGGTTGTAAATGTATTTAGAATGAACACATTCTCATGATGTAGGACAGTTTTCCAATACATTTTTATCGGCGGTAACAGAATTATAATTAAAAACAATACTCCTTACTGTTTTAATGTATTTGTAACAAATAAGTGGCGTTTCAGTATTACGGAAATAAGGTAGTATTAACTTACATACATTCTTATCGTTGACTATTTTAGGAAGGTCAATTAAACCGATACCTTAATTACAGAAATGCATTTTAATACGATTTCTCTTTTTGTTCGGTAAACTCTCGATGAATGGTTTAAGATAATAGTCAGTGTAGGATTGAATAATATTTGCACAATCATGAAATGGGTCAGATTGAATTAAATCCTTTCATTAATTTTCAATATTTCTTAAAGAAGAAACAGAAAGGGAATATAAAGTATTTAAACGTTTATGTTTTCCAGCATTTTTAAATAAAACGTAACAGTCATTTAAACATAGTATGCGTCTAAATTTACGTCGCATGTTTCCATGTGTCCTTTTACCATGTGAACGCGTGTTTCTCACACGTTTATTAAAACAAGAGAAGGCATTGATAGAACTGTCTTTAGAGATATTCCCAACATTTAAAATAGTATCATTTAATCCTAGAGTATAAGCTGTTTGCAAACATTTAATCCATTCAAATTCCGACATACATCTGTATTTAACTTGGTATTTACTAGACGTTACATTATCGAACGTTAGCTTTCAACAGGTTGAATTGAAATATGTGTTATATCATGGCCAGTTTTGTAAAAATGTTCATAATTGAAATTGTTAAATTTATAATTCTATTTTATTTTAAAAAAATGTTCTCTAAAACGAGTTTTAACGACCGACCTGTCTGACCAACATACTGTGCAACACAGCAGGGCGAGTTTCATGTTAAAACATAAACGATATTCATGGAATTTCATGAGACGTTACTTATTAATTTTGTAATGTTTAAATATTAACAACATATACACTTCCTGAAGTTGCACTTGTTTATCGTAGGATACCGATTACACGGCGGATTGATATGACTACTAGAACCTATGTTTCTAAAAAGACCAATGGATGATTCATGAAGCAAACTAATTTAAACACTAGGTTTAGAATAAAGTAACTGTCTATTATCGTTAGGTAATTGAATACTATGTGCAATCAGGATCCTTAAAGGTGAAATAAGTACTTTCGGATTTAAACTAATAATTGCACGAGAAAATCGTGGTGGATGTAGAAATTCAATGCAGTGTATAATCAAAGTATTTAACAACGACACTTCAACCAAAAAAAGTAAACATTACATATTTCTTGCATAACACCATCCTACAATGAAGAATATATGTTTCCAAAAATGTCAATAATGTGCAAATTAATCTGCAATTTTATACAATCATTGTATTTGGATATCACGTGATTAACGTTTAGCCTATTTTACACAAGGAAACATGTGGTAAAATTCTAATCTGTTTGTGATATTTGATTAATGTAAATTAATCCGTAAGCATAGTAGGGGAGGAATTTAAAATGGTAGTGGCAAAACCTGGAAAGCGCGCCATTGGTATGTAAGAGGCCGCATTCCACGTACTTAGATATGTAGTAATTTTTATTAGATAAATGTTCTCTTTATTTAGATAAAAAATTACAAAATCATTATGTTAACGATTTTAAATCAAAATAAAAGAAAATAACGAAAATATGTGCTCTTAATTTCTTACAGTGAAATTGACTTTATTTCGTTTTGGCATTTTTGCGAATTTTTGTTTTGATACTATGTTTTATTTTTGTGAAGTTTTATATGAAAACGATATATTAGATAAAGGAAATTAAATACATTGAAGTCTTATTTTTTTTTTTGTGTTTTTGGATAGTTTGGAGAAATTCGGGCTAACAATATATAAGTTATTCCTGAATAAGCGATGGTCTAGTTAGAAGTGCCTACTAGAATTTCTATGCATGCTGTATCATATTTGATCAACGTGTTTTGTAAATAAATGAGACAATTAATGCACACTGCCTTGTAAACATTTCATCGCAAATGTAAGTGTCCCATAGCAGTTTTACCGTAAATCCTATTCTTCAAAATATGATGTCATAATCCTCATTACTTTTCAGGAACAGTACAAGTTCTGCCATGATGTCAGCAAAGCATACATACAGCAATTAAAAAATACGGTGTATGAAAACCTTTAGAAAAAGGCTATAAACAAAGTACTTAGAACACAAATGAGTTGCCGACACAAAAAGCAAATAACATTTTTTATTCTTAAAGCGCATCTGAAATTTTGTGTATGTATATATTTGTATGTCAAACTTGTACTGTATGTTATTGTTGATGTTTATTATTTACTTTTGTTTTTATATGCTAAATTAGCGAAATGATGAAACAGTTTTACGATTTAAATTCGTTGCACTCAAGAATTTCTATACATGCATATAAACAGTTTATAATATTTACATATAAACTGTTGTCCAATGAAGTTTGGTGTATAATTAATACTCAATATGTATGAACCACGTAGAAAATCGTAGTCTAAGTTATAAGCTTTTTTTATTACTTATATGAAAGCCACACAAGTGGTTAATTTATGACTAACCAATTAAAAACGGTCATATTAATTTGTCTAAATATGACTTTACGATGGTAAATAACCTCAATAATAGACATATAGTTTGCTGGTTTGCGTCTCATTGTCTGTGTTTATATGTGTTAAAGATTGAATAAAACCTTGGTTATGAATATTAGAAATGAAATGTACATGAAGTACTGATATGCGCATGCGCACTATTGATATGTTGTAAGCGTAGAAAAGTTTTTCAATGAAGTGGGCGATTTTGTAGGCATGAGATAGAACCCTTCCGGAACCGCGCATCGAAAAAAAAATGGTTTTGTATATATTTTTCTAAACGATTACATCAATATATTATTGCTACTAGAAAAATATATTCGCGAAGAACTGGAATATGTTTTGTTTGAATACATGTCTATATTTATGGGAAATACCGTCGATACACCACTTTAAACTTTAAATGTTAAGTTTGACTTGTTTCACCTTGTTAGTGCCTTTTTATATGTATGGTCTTACAGTTTTATATTCAAAGTCACTTTTATATAATGGATTTATTAAACTAATATGTATTTCTTATTTTGGTTTATTTTTTGTGTTCTCCAGGCATATTGATGCAGGAGGAATATAGCGATCGTCCTGTCCGTTCTTCCGTCCGTCCTTCCGTCCGTGAAAAGGTTAAGTAGATTTTCGTCTAGCTCCAACATCGCTTACTACAACACTTTGATACTTACACAGTTGTTGCTTATGACCATCCCCAATCCACCCATATCACCCAACTTTACTTTGACATTGACCTTGAACTAATTTGGACTTATAATAATTCAAAAGTGCCATTTCTTGATTAACTAGATGTAACGGTTTAGTCTAGCACCAACGACGCTTACTAAAAAACTTGGATATTTACACTGTTTTTACTTACTTGCTTGTGGCCGTTCCCAATCCACCCATATCAACAAACCTCACTTTGACCTTGACCTAATTTGGACTAAGAAATGAGCTACCCAGCACCAACCGGAGGCATGTGTGTTTATGAAACACACAAACTTGTTTTTATATAATGTATTTATATTTATGTTTTATATGTAGATACAATATTTTTATTAAGACATTTACAATTGTTCTTCATGTTTTTTGTTGAAGGATAGGATCATGTACTTCGATACCATAAATATTACATAGAAAGGCAACTACGAATAATATAAAATTTAATATCATGTTGCCACTCGATATATTGACGACATAATAAAGGCGTATATCAAATGGGAAGCAACGTTGCAATTGTTTTGTGTATGCAAACCAATTATTTGTTTAACATTAAAATTAAAAATTTAATATACATATTCATAAGAGAGGGTCGTAATTGTATATGCATGTATACACAGGTTGCATTAAATTTAACATTTAAATATTATCGGAATTGCAAATACAATGTTAATAAGCCAAATATCTATATAAACACATGGGACTTCTCTAATTAGATGAGAATTTTTAATGTCACATAATTTTTACAAATTGTAATTTGTTTTACAAATGGTGAAGGGACATCATTTTAATTTTGCATATGGTTTAATTTCACGATGAGATGTATAGGGCTGTACATTTGCTGTTATAATGCATGGTACCACAACGTGTTTCTTTAAAAAAAAATGGATATGAAATGGTCTCCTTTAACGCAAATATATGCGAACGGTATTTTGTATAGTATAACGTTGTTTGTTAATGGTATGTGCTTGTTTTCGGATGTTAACAAGGGTTTCTCGGCTGGTGATGTCTCTGGAGTTTCATTATTCTTATATTTGTTTTTGTTGCCACACAACTTTGTAATTATTTAAAACACATTGACATCTTTCAGTGGTATTCATCTCATTAAAATTAAATTTATAACCATGCTCAATAACCTGTCTGAAAGAACTTGCATATATTTCGGATATTCGGACGTTGCGTATGCTATGAAAGGAAATACAGTTTTCACTAAGTGTAATTAATCGTGTAAGTTACAACAACTTATACTTGCTATTCTGATGTTAATAAACACAATTCGCCTTTTTAGAACATATATGAATTGGTCAAGCATACTGAAACAAAAACAGTAAAGGATTTTAATCGTTCTTTTTATTTTACCGTATTCAGTTTCCAGAGAGATGTTGTATCTAGTACTATTTTTTGTGAGATTGAATATGTATAAACAAATTATGCTAAGGCCATCATTAGAGTTGGTCATACAAACTGAAAATATACTATGTAGCATTGTCAGCCATAACAAGGATATCTTACACCATTTCTAACATACTTCGATCACGTGTTTTATTGAATTTTGATGATATATTACTGGTGTCATACTCTAAAATAAATATGATACTGCATGCAAAATGATAGAAAACATAGTAATGTACATGTACAAAATGTATATTTACTTAAATTACAGAAAATGAATATTAACTAATGTTTTATACAAACAAGTTAGTTACTTTCAAATTGGTAGATTTCATGTTCAGTCTTCAACATATATTGTATATAGCAGGTAATGAAAGTGCACTTTACACTTAACAACATCAAATGCAATTATGTACTGTTGTTGTCTTATTTACTACAAATAAGTATCCGTTCGGTCTAGAATATATGTAATTGTAAGACAAAAACTTTTGGGGCCCATTATCACTAAACTACATAAGTCAATATTCTGACTCAACTTTGAGTATGAATCTGTATCTTAACTCGTTGATCTCGAATGTTTTGAGATTTTAGTACAGTACTACTTTGAGTTTGAGCAACAATAGTTATGCTGCCTTACAACTGTATTAAAATCATAAGGTAACATGGTAGAAATAAATATTTTTAAAGCCTCCGTCACATATTCCGATTTATGGCTCACGATACAAATTATAAAAGTCGGGCATGTCGGGAGGCTGTCGGGACGATATATGGCGGTGTCGGAACGCTGTCGGTACGCTGTCCTAAGAATCGGGAATTATCGGGACATGTTCGGCGTGATGGGCCAAGCACAGCTAAGGATTTCCCTTAACATTTGGGAGACTCAACCGAATTCGTATAGTCAGGATCTTGTCGGAATAGATTCGGCTGTATCGCTTCAAATTCGGGACGGTGTCTGGACTTTATCGGGACAATGTGGAACAGGATTGATAATGCATTATAAATTATATAGAAATATCAAGTCTGGAGTATTGCGGCAGTCACACATTCCCGATTATGGCTCCCGACAGCGTCCCAATAGCGCAACGATACAAATAATCGAACAGTCGGGAATGTCGGAACGCTGTCGGGACGCTGTCGGGACACTGTCGGGAAAATGTCGGGTTGCATTCGAGAAAATCGGGACTCTGTCGGGATTATGTCGAAACGCTGTCTGGACGCTTTCGGGACATATTCAATTATATGATCTAAAATTGAATTTCGAGCCCCGAATCTCGTCTTTACTCAATTCTCTGCGGAGTAAAAACTCAAATCACATTTAATGAGTTGTGCTTAAAACCTGATGATGTTTGTTATACAAGGCCAATGACTTATATGTAAATTTACTGCGCTGTTATTTGAATGATTATAGTTATAAATCAAATGAAATTACAATAAGTATGATTAAACTGTGTTTATAATATGTTTGCCTAACCATAATTTCACAGTGTCATAACCATTAAACATTCAAATGATTAACGTGTAGTAAGATTTCAAGTCATATCTCTATAATTGGCTTGACATTTGGCATTTTCAATAAATTTTAATACATAATTGCAATCTACTCTCTCTGTAAGGTATGTCTACTTTTTGGTATTCGAACAAAATCCATCCCGAAAATAATCCCTCCCGCTCCTTTTTACGTACACGGATAAAATCCCACCCATTGTTTGTGCAAACAGAGACAACCCCTCCGCCATCAATATTTACACTGTTTGGACTTAATGCAAAAAAACGGTTTTAAATATAAATAGTGTAGGGGGATTGTGCCCGAGATGTAAAGCTATCTGAAGGGATTTCGTCCGATCACTAAGCAAAAATGAGCAGGAGGGATTTTGTCCGAGCGGTGGATTATGTCCGGCATTCCCACCGTGTCCAATCGGACACTCGTCATTACTGTTTCATATAAGATGTGCGTTTCAATTCTGGTAATAATGTAACACAAATATACACTACACAAAAGTCAAAAGGGATCGATAAGAAATTACTTGCCCAACTGGAATCAGTTTGGAAATATTACTCTGTATTATCATACATGTACGTTCATTCTGTGTTACGATTTTACGATCTTTGCAAAGTACGTTTTTAGTCCCCTACCGTTGAGGACTATAGGTTTGCCCTCCGTCCGCCCGTCCGTAATTCCGTCCGTCCGCAAAATAGTGTTGAAGATACTTCGATGAAACTTGGTATACATATAAACGGCAATGTGAGGATTATGCAGGACCTTTTATTTTTCATCAGAGGTCAAAGGTCACGTGACTGTTACTAAAAATAAAAAAAAAATAAACTAAATACTATTATAATTCGGAAAGTACATAAGATATGACCATGAAACTTAGTACAAAGATTGAACTATAGGTTTGCCTACCGTCTGTGTGTCTCTCTATATGTTCGTCCGTATATTTGCCCATCCGTCTGTCTGTCCGTCCCCAAAACTTGATTCCTGCAATAACTCAAAAAGTACTGAACTTATTTCGATGAAACTGGGAATACATATAAACGGCAATGTGGCAATGGGGACAGACGATTATGGGTTTGCCCACCGTCTGTGTGGGTCTGTATGTCTGTTCGTCCGTCGGTCTCACTCTGTCTGTCTGTCCCATCCCCAAAACCTGGATCCTGCGATAACTCAAAATGTACTGAAGATGCTTTGATGAAACTCTGTATACATAGAAAGAGCAAGGTGATGATTTTATCCTGTACTTACCTGCAACATTGATCTAATAAAGGGGTGACCTTATACATTTTCCTATCTCCAGTCAACAGGAAGTGGAAAGGTTTATCCAGTTAGTAGTGTATTCCTACGCGCCCAATAGCAACATTGTCCAAAATGACGTGGTAAAAAATGAAATACATCTGTACTCACCCAAGTTTTTCATCGATAAGTATGTCGTGTTGTCTAGTTTTACAGACTTCCTAGGTTCCATAATGAGCTGTTAATCCGCACATGTATGGCATAATCGATAAAGGTGTACACAACATATTCCTTCCATTCCATTTGAAAACACTTGATGTAAGCGGGTTATTCTTTCTGAATAGACTTTCTACAATCAAAAACAAAGATACAATTTATTCACGAAAGAAATAACCCTTTATATAAATTTTCGTTGAAATGTTATCAAAACTGAACGAAGACGAGATCTGCATCTATAAATTACTAAAATCTTTAAGTTGATCACGATGTTCTCCACCCACAATCCGAGTACATTCTAGAAAATTGAAGTTCAAGTGGGATTAATCTCACCGGTTCAATTCCAGGCGTATATTCCATACACGTTTTGATTTAAATGATATTAACATAATCCATCCAAAACACTAAAACACTAACTATTGTATTCCGATTGCTTTTATTTTAAATTCCAACACACTCGCGTCCTAGTTTGTACACTGTGTAAACTTCAACGTAGGCGTGACGCAATGCAACTTTTTAAAAGTCGATGTCTGGTTTATAGTGGCTACTGTATACTAATCTTGTTCGTGAATATTATTCGCGTCAGCAAATTAGATTATTTTTAAAATTTGAGAAGATTGACGGTAAGAAACAGAGGACTATTTTTCCGGGACGTACGCATAAATGCTAGCGAGTTATAAGGTTCTAAGCTCGTCATAAAACATAATAGTTTTAAGCTAAACCTTTAATTGAACTGCTTTTAAAATGGAACTTAGTCGAAAACAGGATAAATAGAATACATGGTAGGTGCCGGGAAGGCAAAAGTTTATCCGGTTCGGCCCCAAAACAACAATAGGGCTCGCTAAAGCTCGCCCAATTTTCATTTTCTAAGCCTCACCGGATAAACTTTCTCCAACTCGGCACCAACCATGTCTTCTCTATGTAGACGACCCTTTATTTTTCACCAGAGGTCAAAGGTCACGTGACTGTTACTTAAAATAGAAATAACTTAATTTTGTAATGATTTGAAAAGAACATAACATATGAGCATAAACTTGGTACACAGAATGGACTATATGATTGTCCTCTGTCAGTTTAGTACCGCAATAACTCAAAAAGTAATTTGAATGTCTGTTCAATGTTACTAAAATAGAAACAACAACAACTTAATACTGCAGTGACAAATGGGATTTGAATATGAAACTTTGTACATCTACAGATAAAGGGCAACTTAAAATGTTTAATTATTAGGGGTTTTTACCGGTAGGGGACTCCTGTTTTGCTTGCAATACTATCAAAGCCTTGTTATTTTTTGTATTGCACCGCCTTTATTATGCTACATGTATATACTCGCTTTCTTATGTTATGTGTATGACTTATAATCGTATGTGGTCTCTTTGTTTTATATGCCCGCTTTAGCATGTTTTATATACGCACCCTTATGTTAACTGCAGCTGTGTTATGTTAAGTATTCACTGTCGTATGTCACCTGTGCGCTTTTTTTAGTTATCTGCACGCGATCTAGTTTGTTATGTACACGTTTTGTGATTTCAGTCAAACGTTTTGTTATCACCGTATAAATAACAGGAAAAAAACAACACACACAACTAAAAAAAAAACAAATGAAAATGCAATATATCTGTATGTACATTCATACCGCGATATTTTATTGCGGAATCTAATATTGCAAAATACCAATATACCGGTATATCGTGACACCCCTAATGCATTGCCAGTCATTACTTCCTGTAAACACCAAACAACCAATATCTTAATGTTTTGCAACTGTTTTGAAATATATGTATGTTCATCTTCACAAAAGACTACTTAATAAAATATATGTATATACAATTGGCGTGTTGACGTGTTGTTTGTTTTTCTATTTATTCATACTTAAAGATTTATTTGGTTGTTACATCGCTTAATTAGCATAAGTTCAATACAGACCAAAAATATATAAAGGCGGCACCGTGTGTTGCAGAATTTTTCAAGACAAGTGTCATCTGTTTATTTATATATAGCATATTATCATGTCGATTTCGTGGATACATACTATGTTTACTAAATGTGGCTAATGAGTACACGTGCACGGAAGAAGCTTATCATTATTTTCAAAGGAACATTTGTATCAATAGAAGACAGAAACACAATATTTATAATAAATGGAGTGACGAAAGATGAATAGTTTTTAGTATGTTTTGAAAGGCGGTGCACATGCACATAAATACTCGTGTAAAATATGTAGTCATTGTTATAAACATCGACATACGTACACAATAAAATCAACACACAGCAAACTCTTGCAACTGTTACTTCCCCTTGGCAACCACTACCACCGCCAATACATTTTTACCAAATCTGGAAAGATTAAATAAAAAATAAAAAATACTGTTTCATTACCGTTTTATTATTGTAAGAAACTTCAAAAATATTGCATTAGTAATCCAGACATAACCAGTAAGAGTTTAAAATAAAGACATAAAAAGATACATAAACAAGTGAAAATACCAAAGCGAGGATTTGACATAACATATAGGTGTAGGGAAAATAACAAATTGTTAACGTCACATTACAAAGTGTAAATAAATGTAGGGAGGGTATAACATAATGGGGAATGTACAGATCGTATCAACGAAAGTACAATACATACGAAAAGTAAACGCATTATAATAAGAAGGGCACATAACATTGTGAGAGAATACACATTACAGTAAGGAACCAGCACAACACAGTAAGGATTATACGCATCACATTAAGGAAGGAGCATACGATAATGAGGAGTAAACACATAAAACGAAGAGGCTACATGACATAGTCAGGACTAGACAACCAAACCGAGAGTAACGGAAATAACGAGGGGTATAGATACCGCAAAAACAATGGTACAATACATAATGAAGTGTATAGATATAACAATAAGTAGTTACATTAAAGAATGAAGTAGTATATGCCATAATTAGGTGGGTGCAGACCATACTCGGGATTGTACTCACCACAATAAGGAGGTACATACCCGTAAAATAATGAGGAATGATTCGCCATTGTTAAAGGGTACATACCATAATGAAGACTCTGCACATCATAATAAGGAGGGTACATGACAAAGTGAGGACTTTACACACCACAATAAAGTGTATATAAAATAATGAAGACTGTGCACATGATCATAAGGAGGGTACATGACAAAGTGAGGACTGTACACACCACAATAAAGTGTATATAAAATAATGAAGACTTTGCACATCATAATAAGGAGGGTACATGACAAGGTGATGACTGTACACACCACAATAAAGTGTATATAAAATAATGAAGACTGTGCACATCATAATAAGGAGGGTACATGACAAAGTGAGGACTGTACACACCACAATAAAGTGTATATAAAATAATGAAGACTGTGCAAATCATCATAAGGAGGGTACATGACAAAGTGAGGACTGTACACACCACAATAAAGTGTATATAAAATAATGAAGACTGTGCACATCATAATAAGGAGGGTACATGACAAAGTGAGGACTGTACACACCACAATAAAGTGTATATAAATAATGAAGACTGTGCACATCATAATAAGGAGGGTACATGACAAAGTGAGGACTGTACACACCACAATAAAGTGTATATAAAATAATGAAGACTGTGCACACCATAATAAGGACGGTACATGACAAAGTGAGGACTGTACACACCACAATAAAGTGTATAATAATAATGAAGACTGTGCACATCATAATAAGGAGGGTACATGACAAAGTGAGGACTGTACACACCACAATAAAGAGTATATAAAATAATGAAGACTGTGCACATCATCATAAGGAGGGTACATGACAAAGTGAGGACTGTACACACCACAATAAAGTGTATATAAAATAATGAAGACTGTGCACATCATAATAAGGACGGTACATGACAAAGTGAGGACTCTACACACTACAATACGGAGGTGCATGACTTAATGAACACTGTGTACACCATAATAAGGACGGTGCATACCATGATGAGTTATGCACACATCACAATCAGGAGGTCACATAGCATAATAAGGAGTTTACACACCACAATAAGAAGGATACAAAACGAAGACTACGTGTTTGCAATCTGAAGCCCACCATTAAGTACTTGACTGACAATTCGGCGTATTTATCGTGTTCCCAGCAAACATGTACACAAGGGTCCCATATGGACTGTTTCTGGACAAGGCCGTATGGGTATGCCCATATTGGACCCATATGGGACCTATATGGGCCCTCCAATGTGGGTTGGTCCATAAAAGTCTTAGATGGGTCCCATATTACAGGACTGTGAGAAAAAACTAATCATATATAATCAAATTAATAAAAACGTATACATTGTGAGCTACTATGTGGTTAATTTGATATAAGTTGCTTTTATCTTATCAAGTAATTCAATACATAAGCGTATGATTTACAACCCATTATGTACCCACACAGGCCCCATTTGGGCTAATCAGG
Organism: Congeria kusceri; assembly: GCA_027627225.1. NCBI lineage: Eukaryota > Metazoa > Mollusca > Bivalvia > Myida > Dreissenidae > Congeria > Congeria kusceri. The sequence goes on along the minus strand of CM051029.1, from coordinate 12,139,110 downwards.
TGCGCGAAAATAGGTTGCTTTGTTTTTTGAATCGTGCAGAAATCGTACGGGCACAGTGCGGTCACCGCACGTTTACCGTGCGTTTTCAATGTCAGATATTTAGTATATGAATCTTACTATAGCCGTGCCCCGCCGTATTATTGTCAATTACTTTTAATTTTAAATTTTTGACATCGCATAGTCTTCTCAAGTTGTTCGCATGTATTTCGAAAGCAACGCAAATATTAAACACTATTTTGTAATGCTATTTCAAGTATTGGTGCAATTATCGAATGCTATTTTACACGTAGGCTTTCATCATGAAGATAATATAGTAAACTCTTTAAATTTGCAAATTGTTATACAATTTACATTTAAGTAGCACACGTGAAATAAAGGGGTATTATGTTAAATGACAACATCCTGACAAGAGCATGAAACTAATTTCATTTATTTATACGAAGCTAAGGGCTCCGCAAGGTCACTATGTGATATATCCAATCGTATGGTGTCAGTTTCATACTAATGGCGCCGGTACGTTAATCGCAAGCAAGCAATGCAAAAAAAAAAACGCCATAGTGCTTCCGCAAGTGCATCGTGCGTTCTTGCGGCTGATAAATTCTAAGTAAAAACCGTATGACGCTCATTGGTTGACCACACAATGACCGCACGGTGCCTGCACAATGTATGATTGAAGCCCGTGCGCCGCGTAGCTAGTCGTATTGTCTGCTGCGGTTGTTGCTGCGACGTTGCTTTTGAGAAACAATGCACGCACACCGAGTGTGCCCAAGTCGTATGTTTTACATAAACACTTTTGAACCTATTCAAACATCTTTTTAGTAAACTTTTCATAGGTTGTTATCAATTTCAGTAAATCAAACCCTAACTGCAAGTTTTTATGTTTTGATTTTACACCGATTAATTGTAAACGTTACAAGTGTTTCACATATAACATGTATAACTCCAACTGTACAAGCAGTTTGGAAACCATTAATACTAATATTTTACTTAGTTTTCCCTTTATTGCAGACAATTGACCATTTGACTTTTTGACATTACAAAACAGACAAAAAAACATTAGCCACAAACTTTATTTTAAAAGGGGTCATCGCTTTACAACGGAGAGTTTCAATTATTTTAAACCTGCCTAAATGCGCAATGTATATCATACTTGGTCTAAAAGTTATTATTAGTATGCAAATAAAACATATCTCATAGTAATGTAAATCAAATAAATATTGAATAGTAAATACATTAAATAAAGTACCTTTCCGGAAATTATGACTAAATTACACAATTGTATGACACCAACCCTTTGGTCTGTTTCAAGATGAATCTTTGCTCTTCCGAAAATTGCAATAAAATGGAATGGCATGTAACTTCTGAAACAAATGCGTCTCACCTGAATGCAGACACCGATAGAAACTAGGATTTCGGCATTAATATTTTGACAAAAGCCTCATGCCACACTAAACACACCCCAAAAAAGGTCATCTTTCAAGTTAGCCTCCAAAGAAATGCACATAAAGGTTTCAAACACACTGAGGATATTAGAAATAACCAAAAACGGCATGTTTGACGTTGCTAAATGCTTTTCATAGCAGAAGAAAAAAGGAACTCTAGTAAAAGGCAATATTTCGAATGTACAACGGAGGAAAACACATTGATTTACTGGTATCTAACCTTAATTAGATATTAAATCAACTATTGCGAGCTATGCTGGAAAGTAGCGCATACCCATAATGCTTAGAGCGTGTGTACACAGATCTGTCAGACCGGTGTAGACACAACGAATTTTCTGACCTGCAAAATTTCTATAATAAATAATATATCTTATAATTAAAGTTCTTGTGCTTTTTAAACTATCAGAGACCATCTTACTCTGTTTTATGTTTATGCAACTGATTGAAATATGTTGTCGTCTACATTCGGAATTCCGTGATAACAATATGAAGACTCACTTCTACATATCCTTCATAATAATTGAATGAAAACATGATAACTGTGTGATTGTCTTCCTTATGACCCATCTGCGACATAACGCGAAGTTTACAAACACACTGATAAGTATGAGTATGCTATTCAATTCATGGGTTCCAACTTAATCTGCTCTTCCTTATAATTTTTCCAGATTCCGAATATGCGTCTTGTTTCATTGCAATTGATAAATAGCATCTATGTATTTCGCGTATTTCCTATGCTGACACAGCGATACTATATAGTGCTTTGTAGTGTAGTTGTATTGTATGCTTCTGCAGGGTTTCAATTATTAAATATGTTACGGGGTCTACTGCAAACAATAAACGCTTGTATTTATATACATTTTTTTTTTAAATGTCAAAATATAAAATTGAAACATTCTGCAAAAAATACAGCATCAGCACAAGTCAACCTTAATATTATTTAAACAAAAGCAAAAGAAATTATGCTGTGGATGGAATCTACAAGCAACAGATATAAAGTATGTTAAAATATACACATGTTATCACTATTGTAATTGTTTTTTATTCGCAAACGACAAATTGTTATCAGAAAATATCTGCTTTATGCTATTTCAAATGTTAAGTAAATTTTGGAATGTGTGACAACAACATCATAATTGTTAATTTGCAAATATGTGAATATGCCCCTTTAATAGATATCCACATTTGAAGTCACATTTATGAATGCGATCAATATACACATACTTTCTAAGGTCAATTCAAAATACTGGCTGTTCATTTCTTTGTACCAATAACGTTTAAATCCATGTCTATCAACTCGTTAATTGCTGATTAATTAAATTTGGCGACAGTTTTAAAAATTATAAACATTCGATGTAAAACTATTACTGAACTCTTTATTTGTGTATTGAATATGGCAATATCTGTATATGCCATAATACTTTGGATTTAGATACAAATGTAGAAATATATGTGAAAAATAAGAATGCATGTCGTGAAATAAAGATTAATTTAAGATAGTGTTCGAACAATGCATTAAAACCTGAGTCTGATTAAAAAATCAAAACTAGTGTTCGCAAATTGACCTATAAGTTTGTGATAGTAACATAGTCTTCCAACGTGCATCACATCAACCAGCCGTCCTCAGGCTATTATTCACTGGTTTAATGACGGTGTGAACATCACTGACCTGGCTGAATATTCCTACAGTAATGACGTCGCAATAAGTAGATTGCTATACACACCGAACACGTACGCGTACAGTGGAGGAAATTTGTCTTGTATTGCAAGTTATGAGTTCAAAACCATCAACACGGTTCTAACAACCAATAAGAGCATCAAAGTACAATGTACGTTTTTCTGTTTTATTTCCGTTTGATTTCCATTTTTGTTTGTTTATTTTGATATAATACCACGGTAAAACGAAAATTGGAGGTAAGTGTGTACACTAATGTATCATCATACTTTTTGTCAATGATGTAAATGGTGATTTTGTACAAGTATCGCTTTTATTTTAAGAGTAATTGTGTTAATCAGATGCGAATAAAGCATTTTAGTAACAGATATCATGTCTAATTTTCAGTTCCCGTTTCCAAACCGATAGTAACTGTCAACAACATAAGTATAACTAGCACGTTTAATATACGAGAAGGCAGGCTGGTACATTTGAATTGTTCCTCTTCCGGATATCCACCTCCCTTTTATCACTGGACCTACCCAGGAGGACATTCCGTCGGTGACCTGCTGTCGTTAAAATTCACTCGCAATAACGGAAGCATTTCGTGCAGGGTATTTCACTTTATGTATTCATTGAATGGAACCAACAGTACACAGTCTACAGAGAAGTTGATCGCACTCGATGTAAACGCACTATGTAAGTTGTTTTCAATGTCATGTTAATATAAACATTTATTAACAATTGGTGCATATGAAGCCAGGCGAACAGCTCTGCTGAAAGGTACTACTATACTGTTTAATATTATTAGGACTCCCGACCGGTAATTTATATCTTATATATTCGCTGCCATTTAGATATGGACATTAACTTGATTGTTTACTTATTAATAAATATTATTGAATAATATAATGTGGTATCTGCAATTACAGATCCACCATCCATTATACGCTTATTTAATAAGGACATCGGATTAACACTAGTTGATAGCAATATCAGAGTACAGAGACGTGACAACATCAGCATCGTATGTGAGAGTGACGCCATTTTATTTTGGAAGGGACAACAGGTCAATTCCTCTACATTGACCAGTACAATTATACAGCATGACACGGAGTGGACATGCAAAGCTACAAACACTATGACTGAAGCTGACGGAACGACATCAACGGAAATTGTAACAAGGAATTTGTCCGCTACAGTATCATGTAAGCGCAATGCGCATATTTTGAGAAAACAAAAAGTTAACAATTCGTTTATTTATACCAACCAGATGTGTTACTGATATATTTCAAAATATAATCATGTGATTTCGTACAGAAGCAAGTATCACCATCCTATCAATGGATTCAATGCACGTTTACATTTGCAAAATATAGATGCTGCATTGCCGGTTTTGAAAAGTAATCAATCAATAGCACATTTAGTCCTAGCAATATGGTGTACTTTTACACCAGAGTATCTGTCTTAGTGACGTAAATTACGTGAGCTCTTGCCCATAATTTTTGCTTAGACATTAGCAATGGATTTTGCGGAATCTTGAGTCCACAAGTAGCATTCTGGCCAGTACAGGACCACGAACATGAGATATTTTACAAATTGTCGTTAGCGTTTATGAGCTTCTTTTTCAGTAAATAGGTAAACAGATTCTATATGTAACAATTGATTAGAAATTAAAATACTGCTTTATTGTAGACGGTCCTGTTGTTCCTACGATCACGTATAGCATTCTACCGCACTCTGACAAAAGTTGGATTGCAACAAACGAAACCATACGAGTTATAGTAGGAAGTTCTGTTCAACTTCAATACATTCATGGGGTTACGAACACGACGGGAGCATTCGAAACATATCTAATATCACGCGCGCTACGGACACGAACTACACATGCACGGTAAAGAATATCATGGACACCACATTTAAAGGAAACGTTTATGGAAGCAACCATTTATCAGTAAACCTGAACTTACTGTGTAAGTATTATAGTGGACTATTTTGTTCACCAATCACTATCACGGCATTACATATATAATTGTTTTAATCAATTTATTAGCCAATAGTTATTACCTTTCAGATGGTCCTGAGAATATTAAAGCAAAATTCAACAACATCAAACAGACAGACCAAGTACTTAAAGTTTTAAAAGGCTGGTCGTTCACAATAGGATGTTTTGCAAGCAGTAATCCAGCTCCTAGTTTTTCTTGGCATGGCCCTGGAGCTCCAGAGGGAAATGTCCTGTCTATTACCAATGCGAGCACTGACATAGACAGGAATTTAACATGCAGAGCAGTTAACACAATGGTAGATTGCGTGGACATATCGTAACAGCGCGCCTAACAATTACCCTTGATCTACTATGTAAGTAATGTTAGCCAAAATTGACTTTATTTGTACATGTATTGGAATCGCTATGTAAGTAATGTTAGCCAATATTGACTTTATTTGTACAGATATTGGTTTATTTTAATATCACACTTGTTCTAGATTTTGAATTTGAATACCCATTATTGATTTCCTTCTTTCGATTGTATTAGATTCGAAAATTCATAACATAAACATGGTTTCCATAATAACTGCATGTATACCTAAATATTAATTGCATAGTTTAAAAAATGTTTGATACGACTAATTGGTGCTACAGACCCACCGGCTGTTCAGGGTTTGCAAAACTCAAGCGCTCAACTCAACACGTCTCTAGCAGTGACATGCTCCTTAACAAATGTTGGTAATCCACCAGCCTCAGCCTTTACATGGATAATGAAAGACACGAGTACAGTGGTGGGTACAGGACAAACACTAACAATCAGAAAAATTGGATTGGCCGATTAAGTGGAATACCAATTTAATGCATCAAACAGAATGCAGCCCATTGGAAATGAAGTTATACGGATTTAGTCAATTGACATTCTATATAAATGTTGAATGTAAGTTAAACAATTACTACGTGTTTATTTAACTGATGTTGTTATTTTCATTAGAACATTATATGGAAAAAAACATTCATTCTGTTGGCATCACGCATATAAAGTTGCTTAATTATCAAAATTAACACATATCTGAGTTGAAACCATTCCGGCGTTTGTAGAAGTGGTGAGCAAAACGTTAGATAATGTGTGTATAATGTTTCTATTGCAAATAACTGGAACGATGCAATAGGTTTTTATTATAATGTTTATTCGCCACTCCGTGTTTTGCTTTTTGCCCCAGCCTTCTTAACTTTTGGAAAACTAATGTATAATTGACCGAAAAGATATTAACCACAATAAACTGTAATTAATATTCCGTTATTTCTACCACATTTTCCTAAATAATTTTTGTTGTGTATCATATAATATATACTTTATTCAAAAAGTTGTTAGTGTTATATTAGTGTGCAAATATATATTTCACAAGCAAGTTTTTTTGCAGATGGGGCATATATACGGGCATTCAAAGCAAATGAATCAAGCACTAACATCACTGGTGACCAAGGCGAAACATTAGAACTGGTATGTGATGCCGATGATGACCCTCAACCTACTGTTCGTATCGTCAGTGCCACTAGTGGCAATGAAACAATCGTTGTTGAGACTGAAGCACATAAAGCCAAATCTCACATACATCGAGCAAGATGTGAATATGATGCTGGAAGCGATAAATGCCTCGCTAACAACCGTTTTAACCAAGTGAAACAAATACAGTCACTGGCTCTATTCGTTAAACGTAAGTAATGAGGTACATACGTATATAATACCGTACTTAGTAACGAGTAAATATATTGGCTATATATATTTTAAAGTGCATACAATACAACCGTGTTCTTGTACAGGTGCACCAAGAGCGCCGCCCTTTTCACCTCCTATAACAGTACAGTACAGAGCTCCTAACGACTCGGCTGTGTTTACCTTCACAATCATGGCCTATCCTGAGCCAAAATCTTCAGACTTCAGTTGGTACAAACGTGTAGATGATGAATGGAAGGATGTGTCCTGTGACTCCAACAACTTTCTGATTAATACCTCTGATGCAGACTCTACTGATGATTCTCCGTGTGCAGTTTGGAGATTATGCAAAATACATGGTGAATGTTTCCAACACATTGGGTTCAGTAGCGGAAGTGTTTACCTTACACGCACAGTGTATGTATCTATTACAACGTTGATATTTTTTTAAGTATGTTGTAACTTAACACATAGTAATACTTTACTTGAGTTAAATATTGATAAAGTTACTTGATTCACAATTAAAATCGCCTATGTATATACCTATGTTTTATTTATAATACGAGTGCAGATATTTTAGCCAAACCATATATTCCGAAGGACTTGCTAATTAACCGAGTAGGAAAAACGGACATTGTTATTACATGGGTTCCTGGTTTTAATGGCGGCCAGGATCAGAACTTTAACAAATCGATACAAAAAAGTCGATATTGAAATCTGGAGAGATATCTACGTAGCAGGTTCTGGTATTAGCTATACCTGGGCTATCGATGGATTAAAACCTGGCACGACTTACCAACTTAAAATTCTGGCAGAAAACAAAATAGGCAATTCAGAGAGGACTAAAGAAATAAGGGAAACAACCATTGTGGACACAGGTACAGTGTTCACTCACTACAGTATTAAATATAAGTGATTACGCTCGATATACGCAAAGATAAATTAAACCAATTAAATGGTTTCATTGTCATAAACTGTATTTATTAAATATTTGATTTCAGTTGAGAGTAGCCCTGAAACGTCAGTTGTGGGTGGTGTAGTACGTGGCGTCTTGGGGGTTGTTGTCATCATGATTGCTGTGTCCATCCTGTTATGGAGACATATATCGCATGGTAAATATGTGTTGGATTGTATTGCGCTATATAGCCTTTGCATATAGATGTACATGCTAATTTCATATATTGGTTTGTGGTATATTATGTAATAGATGACAGTTATTTGTGTAGCAACAGGACAAATTTAGGAGATATAGTGTTTTGCTGTTTATTGAACAAGTGTATTTTAGAAATTCGTTCTTGATCTCAAAACTGGCTGCTAATGAATTCTCAAATTAAAATAACAACATCACAACATGTAACATGCATAACATATAATTAAAAATAATAATTAGACTGAGACTTATTTCAATAATAGCATAGTGACTTGAATTATTTTAGGGCAAAACAAATCCCACACATACCAAACCCATACCAACTCGACTGACCAGTACGAAGATCTTTTCAGAGAACCGTAAGTCAATAAATATACAAAAATGTGCTCGTTGATGCATCATATAAATTATTTGACCAATTGCAAATATTATAACTTGTGTGTGTTGTATCAATTTATTAAAATAAATCGTTGTCAATGGTAACTACAAAACCATAGATAATTAATCACATCAGTGTGCTAGTCATACAATAACATCTAATAATGATATTAAAATGGGTGCATTCAGACGAAACAACGATGCCTCAAACACAGATGGAAGTTATGAAACATGTAGAATTGGTAAGGTTTCATATATCAGTTAATTATTTATGTCAACTATATCAAACCCGGAATACATAATAAAGTTATATCATATGAGTCTGTTTTATGTTTGTTAACAAGTGTCATCTTAAAGATTAAGAACAACACAACAAAACAATAATAATTTTTTTCACATCTACCTCGCCTCAGTTTTAATTAATTGCTCCCCTAACTGTCTGTGTTGCTTTCTCGACAATTATTTTTTCGTTTCATGTTCTACCATATTCTGCAGATTCTCACCATGACAATAAGTATGAGGCACTTGCAGAACTACAATACCGTGAATATTCGAGTCTAAATCCTTACGAAACTCAAGGAGACATCACATCTTCCACAGATAATCCGCCTAGGATGCCAGCCTTAAGACAAACTTTGTCGTCAATTGATGATCTGGACTACGTTAATATAACTTTGTCAACTCTTTAAGCGTGGCACAAATGATTTGCTGAAAATTAACTGTTACGTAATGAGACAGGGGATCTTTGTTTTTTTGGCAATAGTTTATTATCGGATTGTATTTGTATAATTATGCATACCCGTATTGAATTGCCGGGATATATATGTAGAATTATACATAACCTTATTGAATTGTTGGGCGTTATATGTAAAATCGTGCATTACATTATTGTATTGTCGGATGATATATTATGCATACGTGAATTGATATATCGGCTGATATTTGAAGCATTATGTATACCATATGTTATACGTTAATAGAATTGTCGCGTGATATATAAAGTCCACATGCTAATGCTTAAATATCGTTTATGTATATGAAACATGATGCATAACGTAATTGAAGCATTGGGTGATACCTACAATATAATTCAATATCATACTCATGTAAATTGAAATAATGAGTGATATATTAAACATTTCGCATAGCATAATTATATGTTCGGATGATAAATGAAGTATTATACATAATATACTTGCAGAAAAACATGTTGTTTATTTTAATTTGATTATGTTAAAATCCTTGAATTGTATTGATTGTATTTAAAATTGCCGTATGTTGCTGAACCAGACTAAAATTTACGAATAACGTATTGACGAATGGGCCGAATTAATTACACCATTCGCATTTAATTGTATTTCAACTACCAAAAGCTGATGGCTATGTTACGAACAGATGCTCACATAACGTATATACCGACATTTTAATAACAATCACATAAACGCTAGGTTCTTTTCAAATTCAGTAAACAATTGAACGTGTATCATAATATTCGTAAGACGTATTGTCACTTCTCATATGATTTCTGTTAACATCGACGTTCGATCCTAATTTAATAGAACACAGCTACAGTGGGGTTAGGGATTTTGTTCCGCACATTAGGGCGGATTAATTTGCATGCCGATTTTTTATGGATTAATCTCTAACAATCCAGTTTTCAGCGAGTTTTTAGAGGTTGTTTGAGTTTTATAGGGACTATTAAGGATTATTAAAGATGCTAGAGTACAGCGAATGCGTAGGGGTGAAAAGGTGTGGCTAACGAAGGATGACTTAGTACTGCGCATGCGTAGGGCTGAAAAGGCGGGGTTTATTGATTGGACAACGGTTGAATGGGCGTGGTTTATTTATGTGCGCAATCGATAGCCAATGAAGTTTAATGCGTTGAACGATAACCCCGCCCACCAATCATGCCATTTCAATCATGTTACATTTATGTGACAATAGGCTTAATAAAATATTATTGATATTTAAAATTTACATGAAATATGCTGCAATTGATTGGCCCAACTGTATTATAAAGCCAGTGATTAAATGTATACAAACAACATTGTTATTCCCAAGATTCATGTTTATTCTTTTTTTATTTTAAGATAATATTTATTTTTGATGATTTAAGTTTCGCTGACTGTTCAGCAATTATTTTTTTAATAATAATTAATAATGAAAAAATGATAAAAATAGCTTTAAACTTCAAGAATTAACACATTAATTAATGTATATTAAGACAGAACTAACTGAATTAATTACAAATTAAATATTAAAAATCAATAAAATCTTTTTTTTTTATTAAAACATATTAAATATCATTAAGAGCATTACTAAATACACCCCTGCACTTTACAGAATTAATTCACAAATATGTTCTACCTCATAAGTTGAATTTATATTCTATAAACATGAGTAATTAAATTATTATTTTAAAATATGAATTTTACAGCCACTATTTTTTAACAATGTTACTTTGTGCGCAAATGTCGCCTGCAATTTACTTTCCCGAAACAACATTTTTTTATTAATGCCGCTACTTTGAACGATGGTGCTCAATTCATACAGATACTAATACTTTTAAAACGGGATTATTGTTTTTTGTAAGATAATGTGTATTTCCTCATTTTCTATCTACGCAATGTATTACTGTTTATGCTATTCAACGTCTACCCGTGATACCAGTCGAGCAGACAACTGCTTGAGCGATACTGTACATTTTTTGTCAGCTAGTTATAATATTAAAGTGTTAATACAATTATGCATATTATGCCTAATTCGAACGTCGATTCATTTGTGTCATCTATCAATCAGTAAACAATAAAATAAGGTCAGTTAAATATTTAAAACAGTAAAGTTTGTTTCGTGAAACCCGAGAACACGTTCAAATTTGGAACACACATCATCCCACTCAGTTGATGGCGACATTCAAATAAGGAAATGTACGAGTAATTATGTTTGTCATGTACTTATTGTTCTTCTATTATATATTTAATAGTCAAATAAAAATAACACAAATACCTTCAGATCTCTTGCAACATTTCCTAAAGTTTGAATAAGTATTAACGGAATACATGTATGTGAATACAGAAGCTAGATTTGGATCGTTTTAAATCGATTGCCGGTAAAAAAGAATTGTAAATGAAATTTTAAATGTTAAACAGTGTACACAAATCAATTTCTTGACCATTAGTTACAGCATATTTCAAATAGCTAGAATTTGGTAATTCAAAAATACGCAACAAAGCTGACCAGTTTTGAAACTTCATATACCCTCAATCCCCGTCTAATCGCCATATAATTAAAAAGTACATGTTTAAAATCACGCGTATATCAGAAACCATCAACACTTTTAAATTCAGTGCCTGTGATACCGCATTTTATCTTAATACGTAAAACCAAAAATAGCTCGATGCCCGGACCTAATCAGACAGCCGCGGGAACCTCAAGCGCTCCTACTGGATGTAGCCCGACGCCTCCGTTTCCGAGAGAGAAAGCAATTGCGCAACGCTGCTTTACTACCAATGTATATTCCTATTGATATACAGGCAAAATGTATCAACGCCAAACGGTTTGAGCATCGATGCCCTGACCTAAACAGGCAGCCGCGAGAACCTAAAGCACTCCTACCGGACGTGGTCCGACGCCTCTCGGCCGCACTGTTCCCGAGAAACGCATTGATATAGTCTAAATACTCAAAACGTATCCTGGCGCACGTGTTGCGAAACACTACTTCCGGTCTGCACGCATTAGTATTAATATATTGTATAGATCGAAAACATTATCCTGACACTCACCATTAATCCGGAACTGGGAAGTCAGCCGCAGGAGCTTCTTAAGTGGTCCAACACCTCTCCGGCGCATCGTTCCCAAGAAAGGCGCTCTGTTAGCAGCAGTGCACCGCTGTCTTACTTACCGTGTATATTCATTCGTTTTAATATGTAGGCAAAAGCATCCTTGGGCACAATTTTACACGATTTGAGCATTATTTATGAAAATAGCATTATTAATTAAAATAATTGAGTCACAATAATTACTGTTTAGCTTAAATACACATGGTGACATAATGTACATACTTCCACGTTGTATCATATACCATATACATGACGTGTGTGTATGATTATATTTTGAATCAAATAACGTTAAATAAGATTTCAGCTAAATAAATACAATATCATAAACATACAAAGTATAATATGAAATGTTATGGTATACCAATAATAATTGTACAAATACTGCTGCTGATGATGATGCTGTCACTACTACTACTACTACTATTTCTACTATTACTACTACAAGTACAACAACAACAATTACTACTTCTACTATACTACTTCTACTACTACTACTATTACTGCTTTTATAGCCTGGTTCCGGGGTTGTGCTAAAATAGTACGCCTGGCACAAACCAATGAATGTCGGACGTGATGGTTTGTGTGTAGTAGTGCAATTTTGATTACAGAAGCCACACTTAATATACCATCGCAAATTTATTTCAGCATTCACATTTTGTGAGTGTAACATGCAATATCTTAACACACAAGTTCATGATATATTTATAAAGTCGATCCATACAACTGCAAACATCTGCGTATGTCCTCTTTCATTTAATTTCTTTGCCTACACATTTTTCTATAAAGCCAGATTGGCAGACAAGAATCCCGGTTCAATAATCCTGTGTTTAATCGCCAAAAATAAAAGCAAATGCAGTTAAAATAGCATTATTTATGGAAATAGCATTGTTTATTAAAATAACTCAGTCTTAGTAATTACTTTTTAGATTTAATACGCATTGTGGTATAACCGAGAAAATAATATTCATTCTTCTTAACTGTATTGGAAACACAATTTTTTACTAGTTACTATAAGAAATTAGTCAAATGATATATTTTTGCATTTTTTTGCATTTTTTAAAGTGACATGTACTTTTAAGTAAAACAGTTTATGCATATCAATCAAGATATATTCAGTACCAACCAATTTGTTTTATATGTTTAGATTTGCAGTAAACGATGACCCAATTTAACATTTGACAAAACTGGATTTACATTAGTATATATATTTATAGCATGTAAATATATTTATAGCATGTCATATTACTACGCACTTCTTATTGAACTATATGTGTTGACTGTTTTTTACTAATGTTCAAGTAGATGATTGAGCATACTTCATTTTCAAGCAGATTGTACTGAACTAAAATATTAAAAATAAAGTTCAAGTAGATGATGTGAGCATACTACATTTTCAAGCAGATTGTAATGAACTAGTCCCAAATGTAAAAACTGTAATTGAGAAGTGTATCCTGAACATATTCCATGCTGACTTTGTTGTACTTGAAAGCTCGTGAAATTTGACGAACAGTAAAGCCAGACACAACAGAAAACATGCTTTATTTTCATCCTCAATACATATAACAGTATAATTGTACAATACTTGAAATTCGGTATATACTTGTAAAAAATGTATCAAAAGAAATAAATTAAGGAAACAATTATCCTTATATATTAAAAAAAAGCTTTAGTATTGTAAAGCATTGGTATTGTCAATTAAATAATTTCCGTTTTGTAACTAGAAATTACCAATGCTCCAGTACTACTAATAGTGCTTCTATTACTGCTGCTGCTGCTGCTGCTAGTACTAATACTACTACTACTTATACTACTGCTACTACTACTTCTACTACTATTACTACTTTTACTACTACTACTACTACAACTACTACTTCTGCTACTGCTACTACTAATACCACTACTGCTACTTCTACTACTACTATTACTACTACTACTACTACTAAAACCACTACTACTACTATACTAATAATACTACTACTACCACTACTTCTACTACTATTATTACTACTGCCTCCACTACTACTACTACTACTACTTCTACTACTACTATTACGCAACTACTACGCGACTACTACTAATATAAAAGGGTGCTGCCCCTGATCATGTTTGGTTCCCTCTTGCTGCCCTGCTGGGCTGGTCAACACATTAATGCTTTATATCTTTTTTAATTAAATATATATTTTTGCAAATATTCAGTGGCAAATAAATATCCTATTGTTAACAATGTTAACTGCAAGAATTAGACAAATAAATACCCGAGTAGTGTGCATGGGATGTGTTCAGTAGGTAGTGTGCATAGGAAGTGTTCAGTATGTAGTGTGCATGGGAAGTGTCAAGTTTGCAATGAGCATGGGAAGTGTCCAGTTAGTTGTGCGCATGGGGAGTGTCTAGTTGTTAGTGTGCATGGAAAGTGTTCAGTTGGTAGTGTGCATGGGAAGTTTTAGTGTGTACTGTGCTTGGGAAGTGTCCAGTTGGTAATGAGCATGGGAAGTTTTCAGTTTGTAGTGTTCATAAGAAGTTTTCAGTGGGTATTGGAGTGGGCCTGGCAATTTTTCAGTTGCTTGTGTTCATGGGATGTTTTAAGTTTGTAGAGAGCATAGAAAATGTCAATTTTGCACAGTGTATAGGAAGTGTCAAGCTGGTACTGTTCACATGAAGTGATCAATTGGTAGTCTGCATAGGAACTATCCAGTTGGCAATGTGCATGGTAAGTGTCCAGTTGGAAGTGTCTTAAGACGTGTAAAGTTGATAGGGTGCATAGGACGTATCCAGTAGCTAGTGTGCATGGGAAGTGTCCGGCTGATACTGTGCATGGGAAGTATCCGGTTGATAGTGTGCATGGGAAGTATCCAGTTGATAGTGTGCATTATAAGTGTACAGTTGGTAGTGTGCTTGGGAAGTGTCCGGTTGATAGTGTGCATTGGAAGTGTACAGTTAGTATCGTGCATGGGAAGTGTACTGTTGATAGTGTGCATGGGAAGTTTCCGGTTGATAGTGTGCATGGGAAGTGTACAGTTAGTAGCATGCATGGGAAGTATACTGTTGGTAGTGTGCTTTTGAAGTATCCAGTAGCTAGTGTGCATGGGAAGTGTCCGGTTGATAGTGTGCATGGGAAGTGTACAGTTAGTAGCGTGCATGGGAAGTGTACTGTTGGTAGTGTGCATGGGAAGTGTCCGGTTGATAGTGTGCATGGGAAGTGTACAGTTAGTAGCGTGCATTGGAAGTGTACTGTTGGTTGTGTGCTTGGGAAGTGTCCAGTTGTTAATGAGCATGGGAAGTGTCCAGCTGGTAGTGTACATAGGAAGTGTTCAGTTGGTAGTGTGCTTGGGTAGTGTCCAGTCGATAGTGTGCATCGGTATTATCCACTTGGTAATGTGCAACGAAAGTATGCAGTTATCAGAGTGAAGTTTAGCAGACAAGTCATTGCCATAAATATTTGTTTAACATTTCTGTGTCTCTTTCTACAATATTATCATTGTGTGTGATTATAATTTGAACTAACGCCGACGTGTTATTTTTGTTGTAAACTGTGATTTGATTAAATACCCACTTACCATAGTGTAATGTAATATTCAAACAATAAATACAAATTATGTACATATATTATTACTAAGACGTTGGAATAAGTCGTGTGTTTCAATATAAATTTGTTATTTCCGTAATATACTTTTAAAGTAGTGATTATGTTGTTGAATGTAAAATATATGATATATTGAAGTGTTTTATATGAAAAAAGATTGGTTTTATATGTATACATTACGACGTAGTACACACGTTTGTTGTAGTTGCGTAGTAGCTTCGATTTGCCTCTTTATTATTTAAAACATTAATTCTGGCAAAGCCCATACCACCTTTTAACATTGACTTAAAATGGACAACGTATATCCTTCATGGTGCTTAAACTTGTTGTGTACGGATGACACTTGATCGTTGAAAATACTAGAAGCATATGGTTTGCTAAGTGAGACATTTAAGTAAATGTTGTGGCAGAAAAATGTGAATATGGTATTAGCCTAAAAAGTAAACAGGCTCATTTTGATAAAGACACTTCACTGAAGATTTGAACTATATATGCTGACCATTGCAATACATATCAAGTTTATCATAGTATGGACTCTGGTTTTTCAAAGTGCTTAAATAATTGCAAATAATCTACTAGCTGACGAAATTCATAACGTTGCTCAAATGTTTTTCAATGCATTGCTTAGTTTTGGCAGAAACAAGTATTGCAGAGTCATCAGCGTATACAAATAGCTTGTTAGACATCAACAGACATGTCATTAACATTAATAATGAGGGGCATCGGTATTAAAATAGATCGCTTGAGAACGCTACAAGGAACACTTGCTAGAAATACATGACATAGCAACTGACTGGTGCATATCAGACACTTAGGCCAATTGCTTTCAAATTAATCACAAATCACAAATTAATCACAATAATGGACTGTGTCAAAATTTTCTAAAGGTCTAATAGTACCATGCCAATAATATGACCTTCATCCATTTGAATGAGACAAAACATGTTAGGTGTATCAAACATATATCTCTTGACATGCCATGTCTAACACCAGACTGACATTCATTCGAAAGATTATTATGAATAAGATATTTTAAGTGATTATAAATGGTCCGTTCGGGTATGCTAGAAACGATGCTTAAAAGTGACTTTACGCTAAAAATGTTAGCTCTACTGGCCAAAGGGAGCTAATGCGATAGCGTTATGTTCGGCGTGAGTGCGTGCGTCCGTGCGACGGTGCGACTGTACGTCAGTTAATACTTAAAACATCTTATCATAAACTACTCCACTGAGTTCAACCAGAAATGGTTACACAGAAATTATTTATGGTAGATAGAGATTTGAATGTGTTCATATGTTTCCGGTCCATTGTATGATTGTATAATTATATCACAGGAGCTAAAGTAGTTTTTGGTATTACAACTTCACAAATCTTCTTGTCTTCAATGCCTCGGCTCATAATACTTTGAATGTAGCATAATATATAGTCGAAATACCAAAATTGTTAAAAGTATGCCCCTGAAGTAAAAAATGGCCCCGACCCGGAACTTTAATTATATTTTGCTCAACTTCATATGGAAAAACCTTAAAAATCTTCTTGTCTGAAACTATAAGCCCTGAGCTACGGATAGTTGATATGTAGCATTGCCGTATTGTCCTTTACGAAGATTGATATATGGATGCCCCTGGGTTTAAACATGGTACCACTTCGCCGCTCAATGTTGTTTACATGTACTTAAAAAGGAAAAAACAATTACAAATCATGTCGTCTGAAACTACACGTCCTGGGCCTTTGACATTTGGTATGAAGGGCCTTTGACATTTGGTATGAAGCATTGTCTTATCGTCCTTTACTAACATGTGTTCTATTGATGACACTGGGCTAAAAATGGCTCCGCTCTAAGGCTTTTTTTTTAAATTATTTAAATGTACTTTAACAGAAAAACTTTTTTGTCTGAAACTATAAGGTCTTTATGTTGGCTTTTGATATTGAGTGTGTAGCAAAACTGTTCATATGGTTCTTTGGCGAGGGTGTTAAAAGTATGGGCTTAAAGAGTGGCACAACAACAGTGCTCAAATTCTTTAAATTGATTTATTGTCTGAAACTTCAGTGCCTACAGCTTGTATAATTTTTATTTACCATCACCTTCTTCCCCTTATACCTATTGTTCAAATGTTGTGCCTGGGATAAAAAATGACTCCAACACCGCGGTCACTATTTTATAAAACACATTGATATTTTATATGTAGCATTGTCGTATATGACTATACTAAAGTTGCTAAGGTAGTACCCATATGCCAACAATGGCCTCCCCGGGCTCGATAATTACTTCTAAACTGAAAATACAAATATTTTTGTCCAAAACTACTTCATGTGCTGCAAACGAACAACGCGGAAACTATATGTCAATGTTGCAGAGCATTGTATTTCGACACAATATTACCTTTTTGTAAACACAAGGAGGACATATATCGGCACCTTTTCCTCTCTGTTTTGTACCGTTTTAGAATTTGAAGAAGTACGCAGACATTTACCTACTAGAACAGGTCTATAATTGGCAATCATTTGTGATGCGTTTTCCTTTCAGCCGTGCCTAGAACGTAAATAATAAAGTACTGGAGATTGCAAATTCCCTTGTACACTTTTAAAGTCTGTAAATGTGGAAGGAATGTTTCAAGCTGATTCAAAACAAATATTGTCCACTAATACTGTTGTGTTTCATTCTATTTGGAATGTTGAAACACAGTACATCCTGGTTTCTAAATGGTTTTAAGTTCCTAACATCGTTTAATATGATAATAAGTTTAAATCAAAATATGCGTTCTTATCTAAATGTTCAATATGAAAAGAGAAAACAAGTGTTTATCCAACGATATAAAGTAGTAATGTGTCTTTAATCAATTAGTCAATTAGTTAACATGAATTAAGAATTTCAAGTTCAATTATAGTTCACTTAACATGGATTAACACGTATGTTAAATAAAATATCACGTCTACACATGCTTATCAATCATACCCATACATTTATTAAACTATTGTTGAGATCTGTGCAAATCGGATGTTTATTTAATAATGTGCAATCACCGTTGAACTTATGGGAAGTTATTGTATTCAATAAACTATTGTACTAGTAACGTTAATACTAGGCAAACAAACCCGTCAATATAAATGAACCATCATCAACGATTGCAGATACATAACATCAAAACTCCAAGTGTGTGTCGTCTACCTGCCTTTCCTCCTCTTTCTCTAAATATATATAAACACATATTATATCGATAATATGGTGGCCATTTTAAGACATATGCAAAACGATCTTTGCCTGAGAACACTGCTTAACACTTAAAATGGCAACCGCATTTTCAGCATGTCAATGAATCTATGCCGGAACACTTTATATTGCCTTTCTCACCACACTGTGCACACGAATATGAATACTGCATCTTTATTTGCCTGTGCAATTGCATTAAACGATCTTTGATACACAAACATCAAATGACAGTAAATCAATCAATATTCAAAAAAGTGTATCGTTCTTGAATTCTGCATATCGCCTGAGTTTTGTCAATTACTATGTGAGTCCTTCTTGTGAAAGTTATGTTTTGCATCAAAACTTATAATGTTCATTGGGGGGTATCATATATAATGTAGCCAAAATTAGTATTCTTGCTGGACTCAATGTCCTAAGTCATAATAATGAAGAATCCCTTTTATATTACTCGAGTTGCAACAAATACCATACAATTAAACAGAGGTCATTCATGCAGAAAATATTTGACATTCTGAAAATTGTGTCTAGACTTTATGCTCTTTCTCTGCACAGAGACTAGCACTTAACGACTTTCGATTTGAATTGCGTTAAAACGTGTTTAGATATGATCTTCATAAAACGCAAAGTGTGTGACTTTTCACAACACGCTTAAATCTCCAGTAAGTAATTGGTGAAGAAAAAAACTATTTAAGAGAGAGTAAGCGCAGATGTCAAAGTTATCATTGTTTACACTGTTTACGTCGTTTCAATTGTCTCTACAAATATATGACAAACAATGACCGTAACTGATTGACCATTGTAGTCAGACGTATACCGCTTGCTCTCATTCTTCTCTGTCAGAATCTTCATTAATGGAGTTAATATCGACGGTATTATGCAGAAATGTGGACATGTATTAAACAAGATACAAACTTAGTATCTCGAATATATTTTATACTTGGAAGTGTTAGGAAAATACACGTTTATCACAAGAGCAGTGCTAGCGGTGCTACCGCTTGTCTGATGAACACACTTAGTTTAAGTGACGTCACTGACTGTTGTTTCAAAACATGTTAGACAATTGCATCATACTGCAACACAATCAAGTTTAAAATTACATAAAATACTCACTATGCACGACATAGTTACGATTCTTGTCCTACACATTATTTTTGATAATACTGAATAAGTGTTTTGATCGTACAGAAAAAATGTACCAAGTTTGAAGCCTCTATGTTTTATAGTTGTTAGAACATGTGAGTATGTTCGAAAATCTTTGCCAAAATGAATTTCCTAACTTGAAAAAAGGCCATTAAACAATCAACATTGGTGGAAGAGTTAAAGTTATTGTTCTACACCCTTTACGTCTAAACATAATTTATTTCCATCGTGTAACTATATTTGACATCACCATGGTGCGGGTGAACACAAACAGCATATAGAGGGGAAAGGGTTGAACTAAACGTTATTTCCACATTACTGGCGGTTCGCCCCTGAATATATTGAAATACACAAATAAACAAACACGGTTGGTTGGTTAAACATAACTGAAGAATACATTAACGAAATAACGGTATTTTTAACAAACTAAAGTATACCAAAGGATATATTGAATAGTACGAATATAACATGATAATTGAAAAAAATAAGTAATATCCTTACTGCATTTAAGAAAAGAAACGGATGTATGTGTTGCTTAGTCTTGTCCGTAATAAACCAGAATTGATAAACTGTTAATATAGTAAGAATGGTCACAAGTTAAATGAGATGTGTGTTTGAAGCGTGCTGTCGTCTTTTTGTAGATATTGACCCATGTAAATATGAATCAATATAGCTATATTGTTATCAGAACTTAATTCATGATTGCCATAAAGAAGCAGGCCGCATTTGAGCATGTTAAAAAGTGTATAATTCTTAGTCGTTGGTTTCTGTAGAGATGACAAATAAAAAATAATGATTGACATCTTCTGAAATGTTGGTAATGCTAACAGATGGTTTTGATATAAATAGAAATTCAAATTGCTACACATGTGTTTGAGTCGTGCGTGCATAACTGATTCAAACATCTTCCCAATATGATG
Organism: Congeria kusceri; assembly: GCA_027627225.1. Lineage (NCBI taxonomy): Eukaryota > Metazoa > Mollusca > Bivalvia > Myida > Dreissenidae > Congeria > Congeria kusceri. The sequence goes on along the minus strand of CM051029.1, from coordinate 12,118,095 downwards.
ATACTCGGGAACTTTGTTACATTTTAAAAGCAAGTGTTGTATATAAACTTTGAATTTAGATAGAGAGTCAAAGTTACATAAATCTATATGCAGTTTATTCCATAGATTGATAGCAGAGGGACTAAAAAACTGTGAGCAAAGATGAGGTCTCCTACTTACAGTTACATAATCCGAGAAATGCCATAAGTTTTACGAGGACACCTGATTAAGAGGATCCCGAGAAAATCAGGACACTCGTTTTGATGCAATGTGTATATCGTGACAAATTTGTTCTAACGCCTACGATCTTTTAAACTTATCCAGTTAATTTATGTATACAATTATCTTAATGAAACCGATCTAGTTAGGCGAAAAATTATTATTGCAGTTTCCTTTTGAATGTTATGTAACTTTTGTTTTTCATATAATTTGCAACCATCCCAAACCACACAAGCATGTTCTAATATTGGTCTTAAGTAAGAAAGGTATAACTGATTTAGTGTTTTTTCTGGAATCTGGGAATATAAGTCTTCTGATATAACCTAAAATGTTTAAAGCAGTAGTCGTAATGTTTTTGATGTGATAGTTTCACTTACCATCATTGCTAAAAGTTATTCCAATGTGTTTACGTGTCAGGACAAATGTGATGGGGATGTTTTCAAATAGCAAACATGGATTATTAATATTGGGTTCTAATGCAAATAAAATGGCGTCAGTTGTATGTAGGTTAAAGTCCACTAACCAGGTTTTCAACCACTGACTTATTAAATAAAGGTCATGGTTCAGAATGCCTTCTAACTCACTTAACGTGGACGTATTTCATGCGAAAAAACTTGTCATCAGCAAACAGTCGTGTAATGTTTAAACGATTGTCAACTATGTCGCTAACGTATGTGAGAAAAAACAATGGACCTAAAAGATAACCTTGTTGTACATCTGTGTTTATTGTAAGTTAAGCGGATAAAGCTGACCCTACGAAAACCTTTCGTGTTGGATTTGATAAGTAATTTTTTTTTTATACATTACACAAAAACCAAATTAATGTAACTTGAATGTAAGACCACGGTGCCACACCCTATCAAACGAAAAAACGAGATAGTTGATCAAAGATCTCGATTAATTGGGCAATTGTTCTACACACTCACCTGTGTATGCTGAATAAATACACCAAGTCTTAAATGTAGGGGAACATTTGCCGAACAGGAAAACTGGGGACACCCCTGACCTGCTTATTGTGTTACTAATTTTAGCAATTAGTTTCCCGATTAAGAAATAATATAATGTTTTTCAAGGGGTTCGGCAAAATTGGTCGTTGCATGGAGGTTTTTAAGTGACCTAGATGTATGTGGTCTCAAAATGTTCAGGACATATTCTTCTAAATTTTCACCGTTCGGAATTGTTTGAAAGAATGCCGTTTTTAAGAAAACTGTTACTTAAGTGTATGGTTTTTACACAAAAAGACTATATGAATATTTTTTTCCGAATTGGAAATCCATGTATCCATCCGGTAAATATAGTAGACATTTCTCACTACAAGCACTCCAGAGTTTCAAAATATGTAAAGTAAAATACATCGTTAAACATACAAAGGTGCATTGTATGTTATGCAATCTTCTATATAGTAAGGAGAATATGAGAATAATATAGTTTAAAGATACCCCTTTTCTATTAAGCAAACGTTAAGTTTTTGTTGACAGTTTCTACACGTCTATACCAGTTGGTATTTCTTGTTTGAAACGATATTATATCATAAAACAACAATCGTAATTGAAAACAGATGTTCATACTCTAATGCTGGGATTTGTTCGTCAATATTGTTAAAAAATAGATTTATTTGAATTTCAATGTAAATTATACTTCTATGAAATAGAAAAAAAAATCCCCTTTGAATATGCAATATTTTACTTAGCGTTTTTTTCTGAGTGGCGAGATATGGGTAAACAAAAATTATTCTTAATAATATTTATGGTGCATAGTTAATGTATAAAACATAACACTGAATTAAGTTTGTGATTTTCAATGAATATAAATTGATCCTTTAACAATAGCTGCGGAGGAGTTTACACTATCCGCAGCAAAACCCGGATCGGTCTATTGAATCTTGCTCTGTTGAAAATGAAAATCATGCCAGTCAAATTTTAAGATGCCGAAATGAATATGCAATCATTACATAATACAAAATTATAATTATTGTGTTTCTTATTTACTCTACAATTTTATTTTTATATTATTGCAATGCATAGCAACGTATCCAATGTTTTATCATAAATCACTATTACTTTGCCAATAGGAAAATTCATTGAGAATGTTCCGCCAACTGCTAAGTTACAACATGAAATAATTTATTTATTTTTTTAAATTATTGAAATTTTAATCAATTCTTGTATGTATGACCAGTATATAAATGAATTCAATATATCGTTATGCAAAATCAAGGTGACAAAACTAAATGTTATATAAATTGTGTATGACATTTTAATTAAAATGTTTAATCTACCACTGTTGATCACATTGGGAATATTAATTATTATCGGGTGTAATATTCAGATTTATGCCATTCAAACACATGAATTGAAAAATAAAGCCTTGCTTGCAGCAAAACAATTAAATGTTATAGTTCAATCGACCACTATTGACGACTTTGAATATTATTAACAGCAAGCAGTTAAAACAATGAGCTAAAACGGGGACGGTTGATAAGTAGCACCCTGCCAAAAGAGCAATTGCCCTGGAATTAAAACTCTAATCGTGCCGATGATTATACACATGTTTTACACTTACAAATGTACGTGACTGTAAAGATTGCATAAAGCATATATTTCTGACCAATCTTGCATTTAATACAACTTTTATTATGCAATCAAGAGGCAAAAACTCTTGTGTAAATGACCAACCTGACCTATTTTAATTTTCAATTGCGAACTGCTGGTAATTCACAATCACAGCAAGCTGTGTCAAAATGAACAGAACTTGATCCGAAAATGAATTCTCTATTTTTTAAATGCATTAATTAGATGATCAAAATATACCAACATGAATTAACTGACTGATAAATCCAATTCCATGAGTGATGGGCAATAACTTTGGTATCTGACCCGATCTGACCCGATCTGATCTGATCTCCATTTAAATTGTTCTTAATTTAAGTCGTATTAATATGTTTCTAAAGATTTGTTTAGTCCCATACATACGTTGTATTTTAAATTCATGTTCCATTTATTTGTTGCATCCTTTCAAGTTTATATAATTTACCTCCCTTTAACGAGAATATGAGCCTAAATTTCAATACTAATAACATTTGCTGATTAAAACCTGACTAACGTAACTGTTTAATACGTATACATAATTTATACAGTCATGATACATGTCGTTTATTGAAGCTCTTGACAAAATAATCTCCATCTTAAATACCTCAATTGCAACAAAATCAATACACATTTTGTTTTAGTATAAAAATGAAGACAACTTATATACAAGTTAAATCAATGGATTCATCAATCAAATACTGACTTCACTTTCTATAACACAAACAGATAGTTGTTTGTTCTCGCAAATGCAGATCTATTTGTGTATAAAATTATCATTTGAGTTATTAACGTTTACGTGCAACAACCTTTTTTCGAAAAAAACCCACAATAATTCCTTACATAACGTGCACGCTTCTACAGCCCCTGTTTCACCCACCCATAACTAATAACATAATTTAGCACCCATAAATAATAGTTGACGGTAGACTCATGCTTGATTCATGGCACAAATGCAAATCAGTCATCTATTTACCAATAGTAGACTTATGAAATCAACAACCTATGCATGTAAAGCAGAATACGAAAATCGAATTCTAGTTGATATTAATTGACATGCGAATATAGTTTACTATTCTATAGCACATGTTACATTAAGTGCTCCTTAAACTTCTAAAAATATGTGTTATGGCTGAAACCGTTACAATACAAGTTCAAATATTCAAAAGTTAATATAATAACACGAATATAAATGTATAAGAAGAAAGCATATAAATGTTGAATTGCCTATTTTTTTTATAAATAATAAGGATGCTGTATTACTTCTTGTTTCTAAGTACTTTAACTATAAACAATTATTCAAACATGTACCAATATGCTTTATATAAGTAAAACTTTCGAAATGATGTCCCAAATGGCTCATCTTAGTACAGACATCCGCTTACATGTAGGACTTAAGTAAAAATAGGTGTGGTGCTAGTTTGAAAAAAATATGGCAATTGAACGGCATCATGACTTGATATACATCAAGATAATTAACCGTCCTACTTTATTTCTATCATACACCTATTTATATCAAATCAAAACTTTATTTGATCACGCATATTGCTTTGAGAACAAAACTTGTCATTGGAGAACAAATGGGGCAGCAACATGGTGTTACTGATCCGATGTGCGGCCATCGTGCCAGCCAATCTTAAATGTGAGCAGCCCGTAACTACTTTTGTCGCAAAGTGATGCATAATTCATAGTAACTAATGCTTAAGTATAGGTCTTTTGTAAATGAGGTGTGTATTCAGCAACATGTTCACGTAAAGCAGAATGCGTAAACGGAATTATATCCCAAAAAGTGAGCTACGAATATATATTGACAGTTCTATAGGACAAGTGATATTAAGTGATCCACACACGTTTAAAAGTATCTAGTAAGCCTGAAACCTTTTAGAATAGAAGATCAAATATAAACATGTTGATATTTGTTCGTGAATATAAATAAACAAATAAGAAGAAAACATATTAATTGAAATAATTAAATATACATATTCTTGATCAATGATGCGGGTGCTTTATTACTGCTTGTTCGTTACGTAACTTAAATCTAAACACGTTAATGTATTCAAACATGTAGCAATAAGCTACCCAATACAGTACCTTTTGTGCAATTGTCACGTTCTGCAAGAAGAACAGTCATCGCAATCAACAAGCAGACACCGATAGCTCCAACGACTATACTGAGAGTGCATACTGCGGTCCAACCTGTTTTATATGGATAATAAAGACAAGCGTAATACAATTTAAATAATAAGAGTGATGTGATGTCACGAATCGCTCATCTGAGTACAGACTGTTGCTTAAATGTAGGTCGTAAGTAATAAAAGGTTCGGTGCCAGTTTGAACAAAATATGAAAACTAAATGACATCATGACTAAGTATACATCCGGTTGATTAAATCTCCTACAGAACTTTATCCTACGCCTTTGATTATTAAAACCAAACTTCAGGCTATAAACCGCATCGCTTTTAAAACAAAACTTGTCGTCGGAAAACGAACGGGGCAACAATATACCGGTACTGGTCCGATGCACAACACAGAGTTCATCCAATCCTTATTTTAGTAAACCATATATACCTGTTGACGCAAAAAGTATGCTAAGCTTAGTTTATGTTGCGAAATAGCAATGTATTAAGCAATATTGAACGGAAAAAATCAACAACATGTGCATGTAAAGCAGAATGCGTAAATGGTATTATACTTCAAATAGTGAGGTACAAAAATAAATTGCCAGTTCTATAGCACTATTTATAGAAAGTGATCTACACAAGTCTAACGAATCATATATGTGGTAAGGCCGAAACATTTAGAGAACAAAATCAAAAATAAAGATTCACATGTTGATATTCTTATTACATGAATATAAATAAAGTAAAATAAGAAGATACATTCCAATTTGCGTAGTTTTTATAAATGCTAGTGATGCTTTATATAAGTTCGTTCATTATGTTATTAAAACAAGTAATCAAACAGGAAACAAAGCTACACAATACAGTACCGTTCATGATTTTTTCTTTAATCAAAAGAATAGTCCAGAAAAGCATCAAGATGACACCGAAACATCCAACCTCTATGCTGGAAGTGCATTGTTTGGTCAAACCTGTTTTATATGGGCAATAAAAAACAAACTTAATTTATTTCAAATAATAATCGTGAAACAACGTTCCAAATCGCTCATCTGAGTTCAGACAGTTGCTAACATGTTGGCCTTAAGTAATAATATGTTTGGTGCCAGTTTGAACAAATGATGAAAATTAAATATTGTCATGAGTTATTATACATCCAGTTCATTAACTGTCCTTATTCACTTCTATCCAACACATTTGCTTATAAAAACTAAACTTCAGTGTATAACGCACATCACTCTGAGAATAAAACACCGTAGACTGAATGGGACAACAACATAGCGTTACTAAGTCGGTATTCACAAAGCTCCTAAGGAATATCTTAAATGAAGGTGAAATTAAGTGAAAATTCTATGTAATCTATGTAAAATCCAATGATTTGTTTTCCAATTAGTAAAATATGAAAGACATGAACATTATTTACTAGTTTGGACCAGTTTTATGTAAAATGACAATTACATGAAACACAGACTTAAGGAGTTATCTGAATTTAAGAAATCTCTTCAAGTTTTCCCTAAGGAGCTTTGTTAATACGGGACATGGTACGATCAATGTCTGAACGCAAATGTTTTGCCATAGTCGCTCAACGTCAAATAATGTCGTCTCAACATCAAATAATGACGTATCCATTACAAAACTCATTCCCTAGAAAACATTATTTATGTATCATAAATTATTTTGTTGATTGAAATAATAAAACTCAGAAAAAATGTCAATTTAATATTTCAGTAGTCTGAGAACTTGTATCATTCTCGTTTACGACTTAACACAATCAACTCGACCGATACAAATTCTTAGAACACCATACTAGCACAATACATTATGAGCTATAATCTGCCATAAATTGGCATGTTTGTCCACTTACACATACGCTTGAGAATGGTTAAATATAAAAGTGTTACCAAACATTTATGAATAAAAATGCTTCACAAAACATGTAACTTTATGGGCATCCCATGGGCGACGCAGGAGAGTTCCTGTATACCAATATTTCACCGTTCACTTTGTGTTCAAGTGAGCTACATGCAAAATATACAAAAAATAAAATAATATATGTATATTTATTTTAATCACGTAATTGATAAACACGCATGTACATTAATACAACAAATTTAAAAACAATATTAAAATATGTAAAAGTATTAGTGTAATATGTTAACAAAATAACATTGCATGTTTGAACAAGTGTCAACTAACGAGAAGAGAATCAACTAAGGACATATTTTTAAACATACGTAATACTATAACATTTATATTTATCACTTTATAGTTTATGCAACTTAAACGTTTTCTTGTTTTGTCTTGAACTAGACCACACACATGAGTTCAGTTATGACTACGATTCCAATGCAAATAAGGGCAATAATCCATATCTGATTATGTGTTGTGCGATTGGCTGTAATGTCAATTGAGGTTGGTGTAGTTGTGGTTTCTGAAACGACACGAAATGTGAAAAATAACGATTTATTTGAATATGTATAATTTTAATCTATATAAGAGTATAACAATAAAAAAACACTGAAATTAATGTGCGATATTATTGGCCTGGCACTCATGAATATTCCGTGTATTTTCGTAAATATATTTTAAGCTGCTAACCCAGATAGGAGACTCAGACATGAACATGTATTGATTAAAACCTAAATACGTGACAGTTAAACCTGTAGTGCAGTGGTAAGTACGAAACGTTGTTAGCGTGATGATTTGGGTTCAAATCCCAAAACAGGCACTTTTAATGTATTCAATTTATTTATTTGTTTTAATGTATTTAATTGATCATTTGCTGCCGTCATGACACGGAATCTCATCACCCGATTCTGACACAGAAGAGAACTGCATCGATACTGCAAACGAAACAGAGTCTTTGTGATTGCATTTTTATGTAGTTAAAATAATTGAACTATGAAAAAAGGAAACAAAAAAAGATTAGGAAAAAATGTCATGATAATAAGTGATGTTAAAGTAAAAGAAAATAATAAAAAGCCTGAAAGATCTTGGCAGGATTCGAACCACAGTCATTGTGATTCAAAGTCTAAAACGCTATCCACCGCGCTTTTTTTCCAAATGTCAGTCTGTTTCTGAACATTTCTGAACTGTCTAGACATTTAAAATTCGCATTTAGTCCATTGTTAGACAGGTACCCACACAGCGTACGCAGCACATCTTCTGCAAATAACCACGGGTTGAAGTTTGATACTAAACTAAGTTGATTCCAATAGGCAGTTGCCATAAAGACTAATTTCAATTCTTGAAAATCTTAATGACAATGACAAAATCTAAAAGCGTTATAAGTGGCTGACGTATTCTCTGTTATGACGTGGTTATATTGCGTCAATTATACATTATTTTCAGTTTGGAGAATGGATAAGAATGGCTGCAACAGGGTAGGTAATTTATTTTTACAACAATAGGTATGTTCCCGTTCCAGACACGACGCAAATATCGACATGATTGACGCTTAAATACTTACATAAGATATTCGATAAAATAATGGTTAGTCTGTAAATAAAAAAAAACACTTTATAAGGCGGGATTATGTTGTGTTGTTTGATTGCTGAACGGGACTTAGTATTGCACATTTACATCGCGGCACCAATATATGTAAATATCTATCTGTACTGTTTCTATACATCTACACTATAAAAAAAAGCTTATTATAGTGTACATATCTATACGTATGGAACACAAACAAACATTGATACAGGTACCCGGGTAAGTTTTATTCAGCGTTTTACATATTAGTGTAATTAACAAAATTTTATACAAATGCCTACCACCTAGTTTCCAAGCTTTTACCATATGTGTTTAGGTTTACCGCTTGATAAACTGTTAATACATGGCCGCTTTCTCGGCAAACACATAATGCCCGTATACGGCGCGGAACTAAGACATGAATTATTAATAAACAATAATTGTGGGGAAAACCGGAATTTCATGAATACCCCATGCATTTCGGTTCGTCGGCAACTGCCTTTTCCAATGAAATGCGTATTTATCATATAATAAATGGTTTTAACTTATTTAACTATCAAAAATATTCTTATGGTTGCAGTATGCATTTCGGAATCTGCCGAGGGTTAAAATTCTGAAAACAACAATTGGCTCTGTCTTTTCAACACTGTGAAGACCCAAATTAGGTCACTATTGACAAACAACGAGCTTCTAAAGCCTAAAAAACAAACAAATATGTGACCTAATTGAACAAAAATAAGAAGCAGTTCTGGTAAATGTAATGTTTTAAAAATAAGTAGCCATTGGATTTTGACAAGATAAAGCATTGTATAAAATGAAGTTTAAAACAATCCATATAGCTATATCAGAAATCAAATCCAATGCCTAGACCAATGTAAGTGTGCTTATTGTTTGATCATTTGATTAATTGGTTTAATTATATTAAATGATCCTTTATTTACTGAATAGAATATTTATTTCTAAAGTTTCAAAAAACACACACATAACTTAAGTAAACTATATAATGGTAGATATGTCAGGAGGCGTAAAAGTAAGTATTTAAAAATTATGTGCCATTCTAATCTAATCGGCATGCGACAGAATAACTGAATTATAATTGAAAACATTCGAAGTAACCTGGTTTTAAATATGTATGTTTGACGTTCAATATACATCCCTAATTTGCAAAATTACTATAAACAAATACATTCGTTAACTATAGTCCACCCCTTAAACGTGGCGTATATAGTGAAAATGCAACTGTCGTGACCTATGTGATATTTAAAATAAGGGGTGCGGATAGACAGAGACGAATACTAATTATGGATAGCTTTGTGCTTGTCTTCATACTTTATATCAAAAAGGGCTATACTGGTTGCATGGTAGATTTAAAAATGTTAAAATTAATGTATACATATTAACTCTGTTTTGTGTTTGGCAAAGCATTCATTGGTATTTAAATATAATCGCTTCTATATACTTGCATGAAGGACATAGTATGCTCCATGTTGATGTCATGAAAATGCTAATGTATCAAAACAAAACCATTACTAGTTAATACAGGTGACGCAACAAGCCCGGCACTGAATGTGGATACCAATGATGTTTTCGTCAATAGCAGTGAATCATTCGCACGCTCAACGTCAACTCCATCGACTTTTGTTGCCTGGTATAAAAAAGATAAAGGTCCCACTGCAGAAACAATTGCCATTCATCAACGGTGGAAAGAAGACACAAAGACATGCTTGACAGACAATAATAATATGCAATGTTCGTGTAATTCTTCACAGATCTATAAATGTTCTATTCCGTCAGTGACTTTAGCAAATGACGGTCAATTATGGTATTGCAAAGCTGTAATCAATGGAGTATATGTTGACAACAACATTTATACTTTCGGATTAATATGTAAGTATGTAATATAGTAATACATGTTTATTGTCGCAATATCATTCACAATTTATTCTGCTTTATTTCTACTATTACTACTACTACTACTACTACCACTACTACTACTACTACTACTACTACTACTTCTACTACTAGTACTACAGCTACTACTACACCAACTAATACTACTACCACTATTATTACTACTACTACTACTACTACTACTGCTACTATTACTACTACTATTACTACTACTACTACTACTACTACTACTAACACTACCACTACTATTACCACTACTACTATTAATACTACTACTACTACTAAGTACTACCACAACAAATTGATCAGATGTTCGTCGGATTTGCCGCACCTTAAAAGCGTACATATTGACCCAACAAAAATATGTCGTGTTTTTTTTTGCGCTCGCAACTACAGTTTTGACCCGCACCGGATTGTTTTGTTTGTTTCATTAATGAGTCTCAATTTAGGATAAACGCCGACATTTTCCTGTAACCATATCATAACAAGCAATTGGTACTGATATAGACATGAATTAGACACTCTTTGGACGCTAGTTAAATACAGAGCACATTATTTATGACCCTAACCGTAAATCGCTAATAACTAGTCTGTCACATCTGCCATATGCTTTCGACTCATTTTTTATCAAACTATTGATTGTGAAAACACAACGAGCTGTTTGTTTGTCAGCATTCATTGTCTAATTAAAGATGATTGCTAGCATGCTCTTGTAATATCAGCAGACACAACTGTGTGTTAAAGGATTATCTTGATGAAAACGCATGTGTACAATTGGGTGTCTGGAAAAATGTCAAATGGGGTGATTTTCTTTTACATTTAGGACAGTTTTGACCAGCTGTTTGTCCTTGATTTCCTACTCATAATATCCACACAAGTTGTTTTTGACACACAAGTTGTTTTTGACATGTCCATTTTATTTATCCAACGTATCTTTCTGGGGTATATTTGGTTCAAATTTATATATTAAGGTACATGTATTTACCAGAGGGCCAATTCATTATGTTAGTTATTGATTTTAATTTATGTATTGCTATATAAAGTTAACATTTGGTAGATATTTGGATAATGTATGTTGACATAAAAATACTTAGCCAAGTTACTGCAATGAACAAATCGAATCCGGTGTTGAAAACAGAATCCGCTAAAGCAGTATGCAAACTATCGGGTTGTCTCAAGCTTTTTTAAATTGAGGCAACGCAATTATGATCTTAGGAGTGTTGAAATTATAACAAATACTTGGTCACGCACGTTCACAGTGTTGTATTTTGTATTTTATCAATAGCGATGCGATTGATTATTCAAAGTCGCTGCTGAAGTGTAGCTGTTTTATACCATGTTTTATACATGGTAACCGTCGAAAGTGGTATTCTGACTAATGTGTTATTATGTCTTCAATGATACCCGCCATCTAGATGGTTGTACCATATAGGCTCGCAGCACCAGCAACACTTTGTTTTTAGTTTGTGTTACACAAATACGTCTCACCTGTGGCACCGCTGCACAATAGACACAGTGATATATTTCAATATGCGATATTTAAGAAGCATCGTGTTAATAAACATACAGTTGCCTAGGCCTTATACAGCTTTTAAGCAGAGCAAAATGATGACGTGCTTGGGATACACTGTACCATTGTATGAGTTAAAATAAACAATATATACGTACGTACCGATTATACATCGTTGGATATAAACTTTTTTTTTTTTAAGTTTCTATAGTGTTTTTTTTTATATCGATACTATTTTTGTGTAATTGATTTACTTAAGTATTTTGATAATGAATGAGCTGCATACACGTACATTTACCGTCGGTCGTTCATTTATTCACACAATATAACCGTAATTTAACTTTGTGTAAGAGGACATACACGACATTCTTTAAATTTACATGAACATGTGCGTAGCATTCTAGTGCTATAGACATGCATGTATTGGTTTAAAAAATTCAATACGAAATATATTAGCACACGGTTTTTGTGGTTTATATATCGGTATGTTTAGTACTTTTTTTATTTGTAATATAAACCCGCTATTTCTCAAGACTGGACTACGTTTTACGCACTGTTGCACTCAAGGTCAGTTGAGTTTACCATTGGTTAAAATAAGAACAATGCGTATTGTCTGTCCATATTAATGAAGATAAAGAATATAAACAACTAGTCATATATCGGTTGTTGCAAAATGTTGCTTAAATAACATGCATTGTTAACGTCATACATAAAGAAAAACATATGTGTCGATACTTTAAAAACATTCGTTCATTACCTACAACAACTGCATGTATATATGCTGTCAAAATGTCTGAATATCCAAGTCATAATATCACAATTGGTTCTATCACAGTATCAACTGACCCGTCCAAGCTCCAGCCTTCCTTTATCAGCCTCTGTCCTTGCCTCAAAGTGTTGAATTCATGGCAACAGAAAACGCTCACCCCACCCAGTCACTCCAGCACTACGTCGCAGCAACATTCTTTTTCAAAGTCTAACAAATTTGCCTCTTCAATGTTGGCTCTACATTGACTATTTGGAACTTCGGTATAATATAATCAGTTTGTGATATCCGGAGTTTATCGTTAGGTCCACCGAAATGCAGAACAAACAATGCTGGTAAAACCCACAAACTCCATTCTCGTTGTTTTAAACAGAAAGTGAAAGCGTGTGATTTGCCAGAAATGTAAAATTGTAGTTCCATGAAATAAACATGTATTTGTTTAAAACCTCAGACATACTCAAACAAAACATAATACAATCATACTCAAAGATAGAATATCGTTTAGTTTAACATCATATTGACGATTTAATCAATTAGTCATGTTTGTTTTTTTTAGGAACGGGGAGTAATACACTGACCTTGATAATGGCTAAATTGAAAGCAAAGTAATGAAAGCAATGAATCAATTTAATTCGGAAAATGCTAGATAACGTGGATAAATAGAATATTAGGTAAGTGTTGAATAAAGATCAAGTTTATTATGCTCGGCACGTAAATGAAAAGCACTCGACAAGACTCGCATGATAAACTTGATCTTAATTCAACACTAACCTTATATTCTCTATATAACAAATGAAACAATAAGATATAAATATCCCCTAACATGGAAACACACAACGATGTCGCGAGTCGATTGCAAAATATGCTCCAGAAAAATAAGAGAAGCGTGAGCCCTGGTTTACGGTTTAAATTTTAAACAATGGTGGCCTCCAGTTGCTATGTCGTGTCGTTTAAAGATACATAACTGCAAACATTACATGAAACATAATACCCGACCGTTTTGTATGAGATTAGTTTGTATAGCACAACTCATGATAGCGTTAGCCAGAACGCAGTCATACAGTACGAAATACCAGGCCAATATGGGGATGAGTAAAAATCATATAAACCGGGTAACGTGATAAATTATTGGATTTGTCCTTGTCTAAGCATATACAGGAAAATAATGCATATAATTATGAATCATTTCAACACGATTTATTAAGTAACGCATATTGCAAATATTACCAAATTATAATGTGTGTTTTATATTCAGGCACACTAGCAACGCCTAAACACAGATGGATGTTATTCAACCTACATATTGGATAATGACAATTATTGTTGTTACTGAGTTTAAAGTCAGTAAGCCCACTATGTTAGTAAAGTGTATTCACATGCTTCTCATTCTGATATAATAATTATGTTTGGATGTACACAGGCATGTTAAATCGCTAACGCTTAATTCATTTACCCCTAATTACATCAGTAAAATGTCTGAGAGCCACTGTTTGGAAACCCATCCCGTAAACTATGTTGACTGTTTTTTTCTGGCAGATGCTCCAGCTACCCGTCATCACAATAATTATGAGACACTTGAAGAACTAAAAGTCCGTGAATATGCGACTGTTTACTCTGAGGACACTCGGCGAGACATCAACACTTCGTCAGACAGTCAACCTGACATGTCAGGACAAATCGTGTCGGTAGAAGACGATCTGGAATACGTTAATTTGAAGCTTTCTGTACTGTATACGTTTTATTTACAATTCGATACTGCTGAACGACAGGAAACAAATCAACACATGTATGTATAGGCAAATGTTTAGTATCAGATGGTATAAGTAGTAATATTTATACAGTAATTGCCAAAATTACATTTTATACACAGCCTAACTGAATGGTCGGGTTAAAGTCATATGCTTCAATTGATTGATTCAAATTCATGTTTCCTTAAATATAGTATTGTAAGTGGTAATACATGCCATGAAATCAGTACAAACACGTCAATGTGTAAATTTACATTAAATAAATTCATTAAATCAAAAAAATTCATTCTTTTTTTCTTTCAATATAATCACATGGACATTCGCTCACAAACACTCTACATATCACCAGTACTCACAATTTCAGTACACCAATACTGATTCTAAATGCTCATTTACGCCATGTTTATTACGAGTTCAGTATGCGATTACGTAGACATGTATCTGTTTATTATTAATGGTACTCGTCAAAAAAACAACAATGACAAGAACACAGCAGCGTTCATTAAACGATTGATTCGTCTTTAACGCAATAACATAATTTGACTTACACCACTGAGCATTTAAGGCGACACATTTGACATCATCAAACAATTGATAAAATATACTTAAATATAGCTCGGACACATTAACCTGACATTCATGAACTCTGGAGTAGACTAAGTAGCACTTCAACACGCCGCCTATATTAATATTCCGTTTTGATCGTGCACGTTTCTGTTGATGTGATAACTGTATCTTCAGGGGAATATATCGATTCAGCTGGATTCCATTACACAAACCAAATTATATAAAGCATATGAGAATTGACATGTATGCATGCATGAAGGTCAGGTAACTGTATCCGAACTAAGGTCCAACAATAACTAAACGCGGCCACATTTTGACAACATTTCTGGCATACACCTTGCATCATGTATATCTTAAAGTAATAATAGAGCATCTGCTGAAAATACCGGGATGCGAGCATATATTCTACAATACCATTATTTGCGAAAGTAGTATTACGAAAAGTTCTCCAATTGAAATATGTGTACCCAATTTAATGCATGAGTTCATATCTAACACTACAAGTAGTTCATATTGTAAATCAACATATTAATCAAATCCAAAACAAACAATATTTACATGCACATCGGTAGAAGTGAGTTCGGAATAACGCTGTCAGTGTACTTCGTTTGGTGGTGAAATGTTCTGATAAATGTCCAATAGCAATACATATAATAATGTGGAGCGATATTTAAATTTAAACGAGTAATTATAATAAAAACATAATTTTGTTACTGCAATATATGCTTTTGGACTTGTATTCGCTAATATTTAAGGCCATGATTTATATTACTCATGTGACCAGGAAGTATTTACGAACATACCATATAACGAGCACTGCATGAATGCGGAAGTTTAATTTCATAAAGATAGTCTACACACAGTTATACACATTGACATTACCCAGTGCTGATAGGCTGATATCGTACAACGTGCACACTTGTTTGTGTGCACATCCATACAGTATGATTAGTACAGTGGACTAAATTGAGAGTATATTCAACTACCGCAGTTCCTTCATTTATGTATGCCGTTATTGTTCGTTTGTTTATAATGTATTGCATGTGGAATTAAGCCGGGACGATGTTCTACTATAAATTGGTGTGGGTATTGATCTTGGCGAGATTTACAGGTAAGTTAACACGTTTGATAATTTTGCGTTGCAATTATCCGTTGACGTATGCATACATCGTGTTACTGTTTCAGATACTTATTAATTAAGCGCCTTAACAACATTAGATCGTACGCACAAAATCAAGTGGCTATAAATAACTAAATAACTAAATCAAATTCCACACTATGTGGACTTGATAGACACGTTCGCTATGTTGCGATATAATTTAATTCCTGGTTAAGTAAACGTCTATGACTTGTGTTTTATTTACATGTAGAGCTAGGCATGAACACACTTATGATCGGTTGTTATTTATGGTTATTGTGTATGAACACACTTAAGATTGGTTGTTACTTATGATTACTGTGTACAGATTCGTTATGTCTAAAATGTTGTAGAGACTGGTCTGTTTCATTAAAGCCGTTTTTTTCAATTTTTAGGATGTAATTTTTTTCAAAATCTTACAACCACACATATGTTTGCGCAACAACGTGTATTTGTTGGTGTGCCGTTGATGCTTACTACTTGCTACCAACAAGTTCAACTAATATTTAGTGATACAGATTATAAAAATGTACTGCATGTAAAAGTAACGATGTGGTGTTGCATGTTGAAAGGTCAATGATTTGCAATATTCAGCCTTTTCCGACAATCCTGCATTTTTGAAATAAAATAAATGTATTGTGTTTTTTTTACAACTCGGATCATTCTTAAACAGACAATGATATAATATTTAATACAATGTTAGGTGAACTCTTACGTACCAAAATTTTTACATGCGTATGTTACATTCAAGAAAAGAACAACACATGACGCAGTATCAAACTTAGACGCGGGCGTACCGAGTGGGTCGGCTTATTTTGTATAGTATGATTTGTATTGTTAGATTATAGTGTTAGTCTAGTTTATGAAGTGTTTCGAACTGAATAAGTGCGGTGTTAATTTTTAAAGTAGACACTGTTCTTCTAAAACCCTACTACTTGCGCGGAAATGGACACGACCAGACCTTCCTATTGTATTATTTAAATCTACACTGTATTCAATACGAGTAAGCAAAGATAATGCCATATTTTAGTATATATTATTAAATATTACTATCAGTATATTAAAAGTATACTTATTCATTTCAAAACGAAACTATTTTAAGTATAGTTTTGCTTTTAAATAACATCAGGTATGACAACGCGTATTATACAATCGAAATCCGAAACTCCTATCTGAATTTTGATGTTCAAGTGACGTAATCACATATATTGACAGTTAAGATGCATTTTTTTAAGTAAATCCAATTAGATCTGCTAGAAAAGCGCCCGAAAATTATGCTGACACGCACAATAATATGTCATCCGCATGAAAAGCGTATATGTTTTGCCCGCGATTAATATTATAACAATTTCGTAGCGCAGAGAACTGTGATATATCCTTACTTTTGTATAAAAATCTAAATTGAATGATGGAGAAAAACGTAAACAGTTGTGCGTGTGAAAATTAAACATTTTATGATATGCAGAAAATATAATTTTGCCCGTTTAAGAATGATATGCCTGCTCTGTCAGCGAATTGTCCTACACGCCGAACTGCTCAAGGATTGTCATACTGTTAAATGATCAATCGAAGAAATTATGCTGCAATGATGTAAAAATGTATGAAGGCTTGTCAATAAGTTTCATTACCGCATCCATGATATTAGAGTAACACGACCCGCATATATGCCTAGCCACGACAAGTTTAAATTCCTTCCCAACTATTCTCAAAAGATTAATTTTCATTCATTAATATCACAAACATAAACACACGTTAATTTGAATGTCACAAACATTACCACGTGCTCTGTTGTGTTAAATAGTTTAATTGCTAAACATCTGATATCCAATTGCAATTATTGGATAAAATTGAAGATTAATTTGATTTTGATAGACATTTGTTGAAGTGTCCATTATATGCAGGACGAAACAACGCGTTCTGTATGTCTGTGCACCGCGTGCTTAACAAGAGTAAGCGTCTTATTCAACATTGGATAGATATAGAGCATTATTGCGCATTGAATCTTGACAATGTTCTCGATTAATCTTTTTCCCGAAAAATGTAAAACACATAAACGAAATAACAACTCACTGGTACAGTAAATTTTTGTATATTTATACTACTTTCTATATGAAAAAATGGCTCGGGCGCAGGGCGGGACCAGGATATCGGGTTCGGGAGGGGGGCGTACACTTTTGATCCTGCAGTTATAACACCATGTTGCCATGTTGTCTTTGGGTCTGCAGTGATCTGCTACAGATCCGTATAAAATATATATAATACAAATATATGCATATCATCATCATCGTCAGCAGCAGCAGCAACAGCAACATCATAACCGTCATCATCATGAAATGCACTTGTTTCACTGAATAAGTACTTCACTATATTATGCTTGAACGACATGTTGGTTCATCTGTATGTCATGCACCTGTTTTGGCGGTAAATTGCCCTTGTTTAATGTGCCTGACCACTAAATACATAATTGACATTCAACTTTATATATATCGTGAATATATTTAAACATGTAAAATCTGTAGCTGACTACATTCAAACGAACACGCATCGAACATTATTTGTATTTATCATTTACCGAAGTATCTCTTTTTGAAATGAACGTTTTCAGTAAATTAAGCGAACACACTCATGCTCATCAATTGTCTGCAAATGTGCTATAAACTGTGTTTGTTTTCATCGAAAACGAACTAACGGACAGGCAGACGAAATTGTTTTTTAAATGAAATATTATGAAAAGATACTCGTGTGGTTGCGTTATGAACTAATAAGGCAATTGATGCCGACTTTGTGTCAATTTCGCTGAAATATGGTGCCGGCAAAAATATGAAATCGCCAGGATTTGGAGCCAACGTTGTGGACACCCCTCTACTTTATAACGTTATATCTTTCTTATGAATGCAGAAAGCAATTTAAAACTGTGTATATGTGCCTACGGTGTATTGCATCTGACATCTTTATAAAGTACATTAATTTATAAAATAAAAAATAGCACTCTTGAATAAAGGCATATATACCCACTGTCTTTAGTTTTTCGTTTTCGCTAAACTTTGGCGCAGGTACAACAGCGTATGTAAGAAATCGTAGGCGGCGGGGCTATGTGTTACTGATATAATGTGTATATTTTACAAAACTGAGCGAGCAGAGCGAGCGAAAAACACAAATTTAGCATATTTGTCCAGTTTTGACTATTTTATATATGCCCATATATGTATGATCAAAACGTTTTAAGGGGGGCGGGACGCGCCGGGTGCGACCCCCCCCCCCCCCTGGATCCGCTTGTGGAGCAGTAAAGTCGATGCGCGGTCTTTTTTAAACCATTTGGATCAAGTAAATAAACAACGATTTGGAGTTAGAATGCGTAAGGATTATACCACGTGGGCGCTACCCCGAATGGTTTAAAAACGCTTATCAGAGCAAATAAGGTTATTACGTTACTGATAACGATACAATCGAAAATTATTTCCATTCAAACATGATCTAACAACATAAGGTTGGTATTCGTTGCTACGTAGCACATTGATAAACACCATTTGCCACATATCGAGAACTGTATAGTTAATGTGTTATATATGTGTTACTTTTGGCGGCGTCGGCGGCGTACATGTAAATATACAAAACAATCTATCAAGCACAAATCAGAATTGTATTATTGAAATATAAATATATTTTCGGACGCAGAAAACTAGCATGGCTCTTGTTCTTTCTCCGTCCGTTCACTGCAGGATTCATCGTCACGGACACATGTAAACCAGAAAACGCGAAACCTGTCATACAGTCAGACATAGGCGTCTTACAAAATGTATGACACACCTAAGTTATATATAGTACCAGTATGCTAGGTTAACTTTTGTTTACTAAATACAGGATTTATAAGTCAACAAATTAGCTGTACAGCCTACATCATTCTATTTATTATTTAACAGTGTATTTATCATGTATATAACATGTGGTATTTACGAATGATACTAATCATGGTGACAGCTGATTAAGAGGTTTCGCGAAGTCTGATATATGAACACGAATGCGGGCTAAACAAATAATTTTGGAACATAAACTACATTTTTAGCAGAGGTAGACAATTTTGTTTAAAATGAAAGCGACGTGTTTGGATTGATTTATATATCGATCCCGATCTAAAGAAAATTTAAATAATTTTTAGAATAGTGGAATATTTCCCGACCAAATATTCAGTAAGCACAGTCGTACACGATCAACTTCTGAGACTTCTGATTGGGTAGAAAATTGGGACAAACACTAAACATGAATATTACATATAAGCATTACAATGTGACGAAACACGTTTAAAACGTGTGGGCGTGAGTTATTTTAAGATGAATTTGATGAATTGTAAATCGCCACCTTATAATGAAAATGACCTTTTTTGCATCTTTAATACATGTAAGATAGGCCCTTTTCATTCTAAGGTGGCGAAATGTAGTTTAATCTTTAAAAAAAGTAGTTTTTAAATATAAATCATAACATCATAACGTTTATATATATTTTTTATGCCGCCACCGTCAATGGTGTAAGGGGCATATTGTGTTGGCCCGGATACGATACTGTAATGTTTGCGCTATGCCAGTACAGTAAACAGGTTAGCTATGTGACGTAATAGAATCGTCACAATTTTTGGAAAATGACTTCTGACGTAGATCAGAAAGAATCTGCAATCTTGCAAAAAAACACTATTAAATGTGTTAGAAATCATGAAATAACATATTTTAGACGAAAGTGTAAGCATGAGAGTATTATACATCTAAAGAAGAAAATTATGGAGTATAATGCCTACTGTACGGTATGAACAAATGTGTCCTGGTTAAAATACGCCGTATTTCGAGCAACATCATGCCTCATGGAAAATGGAATTTGGCAGTGCTGGTAAATACCGTATTTGGAGCTAGGAACATCGCATATGAAGGAATGTCAAACTAGTATAGTGTGTTATGATTATGTTCAAATCGAACATAAGTTTACCTAATGCATGTTGGATTATTGATATATCAAATCAGGTAAGTTTGTTTTGATATAATGCATGTAACCTAGGAATTATTTACCTTTACTAGGAAGTAGCAATGTTCATAATTGTTTGATTTTGTAGTAATAACATCCGGAAAACATCTGAACGACACGGTTGAATGCGTGTTAACAACCGTATTCTATTGAATAACTGGTGTTAATTGCATTAACAAAAGACGGTAGACTGCAAGTGTAGGTACATCATTCGGCCACGAATGACAAGTTGCTTACTAATCAATTAAGAATTTCACTTAAAAGACAATTTACCCGAATGTCTAAATTTACAAAAGATTATGTTTAACCAACAGCAAATGCGAGTACCACAAAGATAAAATAACACAACAACAAGACTGATTAAAATTACATGTCTCTTTGAAAAAATGGTTGTGGTACTCACATGCGCTGATAGTTAAATTTTACAACAAAAGTGATACAATTGACAAAAATGGTTGTTTTCAAACAAACGCACGCTGTTTGAACGTTCCGCGTGACTTCATACGTCCATGCGATGGTTCTATATTCATGTCAACGTCAAGCGCACATAATGATCTAACTACAGGCATTATTGGTAATGTTTGTAAATGAAATTAAAAAATCGTCATTTTTATGGGCAAAAATCAGCCCTTATCGACCCTGGTCCTTTAAAATCACAAAACTCCACGCATCGGCTACTTCCCCCTTGGTCTTCTTCATTTACCACTTCCACCGCGATTGAAAAACTTTTAGATTTGAAAGGTTTTTGGAGATTACTATGGGCGATTGGATATGTATTCTTCAGAAAGTTTTCATTTTTGCATTATTAAGTACAAAAATTCAATCATATTAACGGAAGGATTTCACGGAGTCCATGAATTTTTCTTATGCTTGTCCACGATTTTGATTCGCGCCATGTGATCTGAATCAAGTCACGTGGAACTTCCTGCCGACAGGAATTTAAAATAGAGCTTTGCTCGGAACCTGTCCAGTTATATCTCAATCTCATTAAAAGCAAATCCTAACCATCGCTCCATTAGTTGTCGCTGTCAGCGTATAATATAGCAGCGTCAGACTGGAGATGATTTTAATGAGATTGAGTTAAATCTCTGCCCGGAGGTTGTACAATCGTGTCAGGCACTTAATTATCCGACCCTAGTTTTGAATAGTTCATCAATGTGTATTAATATGTATTAATATTTAAACAAACCTGATAGCGAGTTTAAAATAATGTACTATAGTAAGATAATGTGTAATCATATCGGTTTAGTTGTAGTCCTAGAATTACTCACAAAATAAGTTCAATAAAAAAAATTCAATGACTTAATTTAGTTTGAATAGAGGTTTTGCAACGCTACGTAATGTGAACAACATTGCGGTTATTCAAAGGGCCTCATTAAGTGATTATAATATTAAGTTCATGAACTGACCAAACACTTTCGTAAAGATTGAAATAGCGACAGCGTAAACGGGCAACTTTAAATGTGTTGTGTATGTTTGTGTTGTGGGGTCTTTTCGTGTTACATGGCATAGGTAAAACGATTGTTTGTGTATGCGAGGGTTGTCCAAAGAGGTTGTGTACTGCCTGAATTGCTCTCACATATTAAGCCAGAAACATAAACAATAAATATGCATGGAAGGCTCAAACTACCCTCTACAATTATTTGTGACATTTAGTATGTTGCTTAAAATTAAACAATAACATATAATATAAAAGCACAGTCACAAAAGCTCCACCGGAGCACGTAACGTCGAAATGTAACGTCATCTATGTACGTCAAGGACGTCGCGCTTGTTTAGCATATATAAAATACTGTCATAAAATAAACTTGTGAAGCCGGTTGAAATCTGCAAATTAACGGAGTTTGTTTAAGTCTGAAATTCCAGGTCTCTTCTTCTGAAATGTGTGAGCTAAGTCACTGCGATTACACAATATACAAAAGTATTAACTAAAATTCGAGCCGACGTTATGGACAACCCACTACTTGATATATTTCCAGTTTTAACGGGTGGGGGCGCCTGTTTCGTCCCCCAGGGTCCGCTAGTGGTTTTGCAAATTTCGATGAATTTTAATCATTAAATTGTGTTTTGTCTGTATTTGTGTACTGTATATTGTGTACGCAGTAGTAGTAGTAGTAGTAATAGTAGTAGTAGTAGTAGTAGTAGTAGTAGTAATAGTAGTAGAAGAAGTAGTAGTAGTAGTAGAAGTAGTAGTGGCAGTAGTAGTAGAAGTAGTAGTACTAGTAGTAGTGGTTGTTGTTGTTGTTGTTGTAGAAGTAGTAGTAGTAGATGTTGTTGTTCTTCTTGTTTTGTTGTAGAAATAGAAGTAGCTGTAGTAGCAGTAGTACTAGTAGTAGTAGTAGTAGTAGTAGTAGTAGTAGTAGTAGTAGTAGTAGTAATAGTAGTAGTAGTGGTAGTAGTAGTAGTGGTAGTAGTAGTAGTAATAGTTGGTGTTGTTGTTGTTGTTGTAGTAGTACTTGTTGAAGTAGTAGTAGTAGTATCAGTAGCTGTA
Organism: Congeria kusceri; assembly: GCA_027627225.1. Taxonomy (NCBI): domain Eukaryota; kingdom Metazoa; phylum Mollusca; class Bivalvia; order Myida; family Dreissenidae; genus Congeria; species Congeria kusceri. The sequence continues at coordinate 12,094,585 of CM051029.1, read as the reverse complement.
GCAGTAGTAGTAGTAGTAGTAGTAGTAGTAGTAGTAGTAGTAGTAGTAGTAGTAATTTAATTCTGATCCATTTTAATGTGTCTAGGCATGTCTTACACATAAAGAGAATTGCAATTAGTAAATGTATTTAATTGAAACTGCATAATCAAATACGTATGTCATGTATAAATGATATTGTTTTGAAACACGTATAATAAACACATTTAGGCATACATATTTACTTGTTTAATTGTAAATTTAATAAATATTTCAGATTCAAATAATGTATAAACCAGGAAATTCACAGATATTCTTAAGTGTTTTGTCTAGCAAAAACATATATTATAGAATAAACATACAAATATTTATAGTACATCGTAAAACATTAGTATATACAAAATTGCAATCCATTTTGTTTAATGTAATATACAAATGTACCATTGATAATTTATTTCCTGCATTATATAATTTTAAAGAAGGAACATATTAACAACCACCAAAATTGTAAAGCATGCATTATTATTGTTATATTCGCTAATTATATTTGCTAATTAACTATATTTGTGTTTAAAAAATAATGTATATATTCCTTAAGTTAAATAAAAATGTATATATATTGGCACATGTGCCTTAAATTGTATAAGATAATTTAATGCAGTATAATCTATGAATATGCATTACTTCCATATTAATGAACACAACATACTACTATCAATTTACTTGTATCATGGAAACAGTATTGCACCTTTAACATTCAATATAAGATAACACGTGCTTGAGGATTTTGGTGTTGAAGATGTCCTTAATAATTGTGTCCCTATTTTTGCTATATTCGACTAAGTTCAATAAGATGCTCGGCATTAAAAATAAATCGATTACGCAATATTTCATAACCGTCTTTTATACAATATTGCCTTGTCCAAATGAATTCGCCAATGTTGGTATACGCCACACGAACAAACACATTGAACATTAAAGTAAGAGAGTGTGGCACTCTAATTAGTAGGCATTCTGCTTATAATATTTTGATATGTATTTCCATTGTTACAGCATTATGTGTTACAAACAGTATAATATGAAGAAACACATAGTATTGATTAAGCAAATCCTGCGCGAAAATGAAATTAACAGTTAAACCTAGATACCATCATAAATGTACACATTTGCAATTTGGTCAAACTTGCTCATAAGTGTATTACCAGAGCCCTATTAAATATATGTGTATCTAAATAAACTTTGTAAAAAATCTGCCTTAAATTGATTCTGCAACATTAGTTATGTTACTAATTATACACAATCCTTATATAACACTTCATCTATTAGTGTGTGTTGGTATATTAATTGAAATTCATATCTCACTGGCGAATGAGCAAGCATACATGTTATGTTAATAAATGAACCAGACAGTTAATATATGTTGTTTTGATACATTAATACATTATACAAATAAAATGAAACAAAATGCCGGTGTCTCCAAATCTAGGTGCCAAAATGTTTTCTTAGCAACACAGTATTCTTCATCTGTGTAATACTATCGGCTACACCGTATTTTAAAACAATAACCAATAGCGTCAACCTTGTGTATTACAATTCAGCTGTTTATATTTAAACAAAAAGGTAAACCATGTATACATTGTAACAGTTATATCAGCAGTCACCGTGTATGGGAAACCATATATATATTGTGAGGTGTTGCATTGTAATGTATATAACCGAGCATTCACATTTTGCTTTAAAACATTAAAAAAACATATCCGAAATAAACACAACAAAATGTTGTTTTTACCTACATTTGCATATTAAAATTATGTAAAATGTAGAAACAATATTATTCAAAGCGGATTTGGTGGATTTAAAATTCATAGTAAGGCCTAAAAAATATTTCTGAGTTTCGGGCAACCCGACCCGCGACAATCCCCTGACCCTAAAGTTTTTAGCAACGATTATTTCCGTAAAATCCTAATTCGGCGGATTTTAAATACGTTTCAATTTTGTTGCTTAAAATTTAACAAAATGTGTCTTTAAACAAAATTGAAAAAAAAACACTTCCCGACCGTACCTTACATTTTAACGGCCGTTGCGCGAAACATACAAATAATTTTTTTAGCATTAAGGTTGTCCATGTCCATTCCGATATGAAATGGTAATGGGCGAAACGGTATATAGATTATCAGATAATATCAGGACAATTTAATAACAAACTAAATACCTTTAATATGCACAGTCTTGGACATGATAGCACATGATTTTAATTTAAGGTAATGTCTGTTTAGTGTAAGTGTTAAGTGTAAGATCATTGTCTATATGTTGTATTGATTGCATTGACTAAGGCGGCTGTCGTTAAATGTTGTGTTTCGTAGCTGTAAATATAATAAATAAACTTTATTTTGTTGTTGGTATGTTAATCGTCGGTTTTGCGTAGTCTTTGAATTGTGAAAAAATACATGTGTATTTTAAAGTACCAATTTGGCCTGAGCTGTTCCTCATTGACCAAGTAATTTTTAAAAACCCGGAACGTTTCATTTGGGTTCAAAACTTTAAGGACAGTTATACATCACTTAACTATATATAAATCTATTGGACGGTTAATAACCTGACATTTTACGAACCTGTTTGATTTCACTTGTATCTGACAAATTACATTGTAACAATGCCGTTCTGTTAAAGACGAAATGAAAATTAGACACGTCATCAGCTTTTTTTTAAACTTGACAAACGTTTTAAACATAACAACGGTGTTAAATGGTAAAAATGTACTGTGTCATTTGTAGACGCTGTACATTGTATCTACCGGTTACTACAATAATGCAAACAAGAACACCTGCAAAGTCATATTAAACATAATATAGCCCATTCGCACGTTGTTTCAGTTAGCTGATCTTGCTCCGAACTCGAACCCCGTTTAATACATGTGTCACCACTTTTGCTCTCTTGTGGTTATTTGGTTGCAGGAACACTTTGCTCAGTGACAAAATGAAATACCGCCTATGCACTTTATGTTTTTGTCATGATTCGCAACATGTAACTGTAAGTCACAGTACCCACCAACTGTCGTTATCTCACAACATAAAGCAACAACAATACATGCACATATCAATTCAGATCACGAATAAATTTGGTTAAAGATTCCTTAACATAAACATAATATTTTTACTTTGGTGTTTGTAGAGTCGGCAATAGTTGTTGTTTCTGATCTGGTGATAACGATACTTTCATTTGTTGCTGACCGAGTTGAGAAAGTAAAACTTACATTAATTTATTAATTATTATTATTATTATTATTATTATTATTATTATAATATTATTATTATTAGTATTATTATTATTATTATTATTATTATTCAATATCAAAGAACTACTAAAAGCTCCTGCAATTATAATAACAATAATAACCATGATAATGATAATAATAATAATAATAATAATAATACTGTCAATAATAATAATAATCGTCGTAGTCGTCGTCTTTGACGTCTTTGTCGTCGTCATCATAATCATCATCATCATAATCATCCTTATTATCAAGATCATCGTCATCATCATCATCATCATCATAATCATCATCATCATCATCATCAACATCAACATCAACATCATCATCATCATCATCATCAATATTATCATCATTATCATCCTTATTATTATCAGCATCAGCATCATCGTCACTATAGATGAAGACGAAGTGGTAGAAGTAATATTACATGTAGTAGTGGTAGTAATAGTACTAGTAGTAGAAGTAGTAGTACTAGTTGTAGTAGTGGTAGTAACAGTATAAGTGTTAAAGGGTACAGAGGGTCTTGAGAGATGCGCCGAATACACAGTTTAATTTATTCAGTTTATTTCATGCCTTGAACATGCCTTTCTGTAGCGTAACCTGGATTTACATCTATAAACATGCGATTCTCTGTCAATAAAATATAACTTAACAATTATGTAAAAACACAGAATATCATTATATAACATGTACACATGTTTACGCAGTTGTACATGCACACATTACAACTACGATTGTACAAAAACGCGTTACAATGTTATTAAAACATTTAGATGTTTGTTATAATCGTGTGTCAATGTTAAAATGAAAAGTAACGTTAGATAGCGAACGATAAATTATTATGTCTTACTATATTGTCATTAAAATAATAAATTAAAAGTACACAATTTTCATACCAATTTTAGTGTTCCCCGTTTACATAACCCGTTAAAATAAACAAGATGTTTTGATCCAAATTATATTTAAACAACATTAAAAGCTAACGACGTAACGTTAGCGCGAAGTTAACATAACACATTCTGAGGTTATTTATAATTATGTGTAAAACAGTAGTAGTTGTAATAGTAGTAGAAATAGTAGAAGTAGTAGTAGATAGTACCCGTAGCGTTAGCGGTAGCGTTAGCGGTAGTGGTAGCGGTGGTAGTAGTAACAGTAGCAGTAGCAGTAGTAGTAGATGTAGTAGTACAAGTAGTAGTAGTAGCAGTAGTAGTATTACTAGTAGTAGTTGTAGTTGTTGTCGTAGAAAAAGTAGAAGTAGTAGTATGTAGTAGTAGGTAGTAGCTGTAGCGGTAGATGTAGGGTTAGCGGTAGCGTTAGTAGTTGTAATAATTGTTGTAATAATAATAGTAATAGTAGTAGTATCAGTAGTATTAGTAGTAGTAGTAGTAGTAGCAGTAGTGGTAGTAGTAGTAGTAGTAGTAGTAGTAGTAGTAGTTGTAGAAGTAGTAGTAGTAGTAGTTGTAGAAGTAGTAGTATTAGTAGTAGTAGTAGTAGTAGTAGTAGTAGTAGTAGTAGTAGTAGTAGTGGTAGTATTAGTAGTAGTAGTAGTAGTAGTAGTATTAGTAGTAGTAGTAGTAGTAGTAGTAGTAGTAGTAGTAGTAGTAGTAGTAGTAGTATCAGTAGTAGTAGTAGTAGTAGTATTAGTAGTAGTAGTAGTAGTAGTAGTAGTAGTAGTAGTAGTAGTAGTAGTAGTAGTATCAGTAGTAGTAGTAGTAGTAGTAGTAATAGTAGTAGTAGTAGCAATAGCAGCTGCAACCTAATAACATGAGCTTTTAATTTTACTTTGATAATGATAATTTATTTTATTTCCATGCAGCTTTTTTTCTATTTAGTTTGGGGCTCTTCAACCATCCAACTCGAGGCCATTGTGAACGACGAGTTTGTGCCTCTCATTGGACGACTAACACTTACTTGCACAGCGTCCTCACCAGTGAACTCACTTCAGTTTGTTGGATTAGTCAAAGGAACCAAAGCGGAAGTTCTTCTGGAACTTATTAATAGCAAGTGTTATGCAATTCCTCCAGTAAACATGGAATGTTTTTGTAATTCATCAACTGTGTTTACCTGTGCTATTATATTAGTTACTACTATTAACGACGGCGATGAATGGCATTGCTATTCAATAGTTAACCAGAAGAACACCTTCAGCAACAGCTACGTTATTAAACCTTCCAGTAAGTCATTTAAATTGTCTAAACCTATATCACCTTCCTCTTCGATTTTACAATGTTTACACCAAAGCAGCTGCAAAAAGAACTGAAACAGCCGCAGCAAAATCACACGTGTGTGTGCTTCGTTTTATTTAATAAATTAAAAACGGTTAATCTGTGCCCAAGTTTAGTTCAGTTTAGATAGATTGTAAAAGAACAATTTGCCATAGTATCTCTTTAACAAACCAAATTGTGCATACACTAACATTTAGCGTAGTTCGTTTATTCACACGATATAACCGTATTGTAAGTTCGTGTTAGAGGACATACACGAAATTCTTTAAATTTACATGAGCATGTGCGTAGCAGTTTTATTCTATAGACATGTATGTATCGGTATTTTTAGTACTTTTTTATGTGTAATATAAAACCGATATTCCACAAGACTGGACTACTTTTTACGCACTGTTGCACTCAAGGTTAGTTGTTTTTACCATAGGGTGAAATAAGAACAATGTGCATTTTCTGTCCATTTTAATGAACATAAAGAATATTTAAAAAAAAAACAAGTCATATTTGAGTTGTTGCCAAATTTTGCTTAAATTACACGCATTGTTAACGTCATAAATTAAGGAAAACACATTTTTCGATACTTTAAAAACATTCGTTCGTTGCCTACAACAACTGCATGGACACATGCTGTCAACTGCCTGAATATCCAAATCACAAGATCACAATTAGTTCTAGCGCAGTATCAACTGACCCTTTAAAACTCCGGCTATCCTTTATCAGCCTCTGCCTTAAAATGTTCAATTCCTGGCAACAGGAAACGCTCACCCCACCCAGTCACTTTAGTACTAGGTCGCAGCAACATTCTTTTTAAAGGTCTAACAACTTTGCCTCTTCAACGTTGGCTCTACATTTACTATTTGGAACATCAGTTTAATATAATTAGTGTGTGATATCCAGAGTTTCTCGTAAGGTCCACCGAAATGCAGAAAAAACAATGCTGGTAAAAATCCACAAACTCCATTATCGTTGTTAGAATCAGAAAGTGAAAACGTGTTATTTGCCAGAAATGTAAAAATGTAGATCCATGAAATAAACATGTATTTGTTTAAAACCTCAGACATAATCAAATAAATCATTGTAAAATCATACTCAAAGATAGAATTTCGTTTAACATCCTATTGACGATTAAATAAATTAGTCATATTTGTGTATTTAAGGAACGGGGAGTAATACACTGACCTTGACCATGGCTCAATTGAAAGCAACGTATTGAAATCAATGACATAGTTATAATATGTACAACGTGAGATAACGCGGATACATAGGATATTAGGTAAGTGTTGAATGAAGATCAATTTTATTATGCTCGACACGAACATGAAAAGCACTCGCCAAGACTCGCATGATGCACTTGATCTTTATTCAACACTAACCTTATATTCTCTATATAACAATTAAAACAATAAGATATAAACATCCCCTTACATGGAAACACACAACGATGTCGCGAGTCGACTACAAAATATGCTCCAGAAAAATAAGAGTAAGCGTGAGCCCTGGTTTACGGTTTAAATTGATAACAATTTTTTGTTACGTCGTGTCGTTTAAAGATAGAAAACTAGTTTTATTGTTTTGTTTTATTGTATGACATGTTCATGTCATTAAACTTTTGGTAGTGAAAGACTTGGTGCATCAAGCATCTATTTTGATAATGGCAATTACATTATTTAAGGTCTTATGTCTTACAGTTGAGATATGACTATTTAGTATTTACTGCCGGGTGTTAATTAGCCGAATCACTATTGTTGCACAAAACCTTTTGCAGAACATGGTCGAAGTAGAGGTGGATAAATTAGTTGCTTATTATGGCGTTTTGCAAATTTTTGTTCAATCAATAAGGACAAGTAATGATTATTTTATTTTGCGCATTTTGCTCGCCTCTGATTTTATCGAAAATGAAACACATTAGTCTTATTTTTATTTTGCTCGCTCGTTCCATTTTGTTTGGCAAAAATCCTTAGAACAACTAATCAATTTGTTGCGGCATGATGATACAAAACTGTGGCATGTTCCATCGTAACGCGATATGTAGAGCAATCACCAGCAAGCCATCGTGTTCAATTTAGGACAAACTGAGTGCCGAACTCCACAACTATGGCTGTGGCCACGTCTTTAACAAATTTAACAAGTGTCTGTTCATTTGATCTGATTTTCAATACACGCGTTATACTAAAGCTATATGGGGTATTTCATCTCCAAATCAAGGTAGTTGATTATTTCGTACGATCTCCTGATGGTTATTTATTGTATTTGGCTCTGATTTGGTTTTTGTAAGCCTTACCCTTTTCTTCCTAAAGAGTCATATTAATAATTATTCGTTGACAGTTGTTCATATATTTCTACCACGAACATAGGTGACTTCCAGTTACTTTCGGTTTCGATTTTTCAAATAATTATGCTTTTGCATTTCACCAGACGTAATATGGTGAAATATTGTTATAACGCGTACAAACTAAGTGTTTTTATTAAAATAATGTCTCGTGTTTAAAATAAAATATGTTGGCCAAGAATCGGAACCAATTGGGCATTGGACAAACTGAATAACGTAATTTACCGACAAATACCGACATCGGCCGATCATGTAAATGATAACAGGTGCACTACTATAACTTTCTTCGTGCGTTGTAAAATGTATGACGTTATCAAATATGTTGCATGTCTTCGAATTAAGTAACTATAATTGAAGGCAGAGTATTCCTAAATAATTGACCGCGTTACTGTTCAATGTCTGTTGTTATCAGCAACTTCGTAGTTTTAGTCGGATGAATAAGTCTTTATTCTTTAAAGTCCGCTATTGATAGTTTATTTTCTGCCAAATTGTCAGTCTTGTAATTGAAAGAATAATTTATTGTGCATATATGAGTGGTACAATTTAAATTATATTTGATTTTAAACCTGAAGTTATATGACGTCACGTTCTGTATTCAATGTCAATAAAGAACGTATATTCAATCATTCGTATTATATACTTTTACTGTCTGGAGCCTTTACGATTTTGAAACAATTTTAAAAAATTGGAATTGCTTGTATGAAGTTAAACATGTATTTCGGTTTATGTGCGCAGTAAGATTTTTATATTAGACAAATATAAGATAATATATTGTATTTTATTGGATCAATACTATCTATACTACTAAAAATGGACTGATTGTATTGTCGGATTAGCCGAAACTACGCAGGAAACCAGTAAACAGGTAATTCGTACAGCATGTAAGTCACACCGTTTGTACTGGAAATAAATTGAAAAAGGAACATTTCTGTGTAAAAAGAAGGACATCCGAAATCCGCTGAAAATTTGTGGTTCGGAAAAACTTGTACCTGTTCCGTAGACGATGTATTTGTGTATTTTGATAGAGATAAAAAGTACACATTAACGGGTGAAATTCGCTGTCATAATTATTATTTTCGCGTCGAGTACCATAACGAAACGTATTATTGCTTACAATTAGTAATCAATATCAAGAACGGCGGCAAGTTCCTTAGACAACACACTCGTATGTTAGGACATTCCATTGCTATACCGATAACAGTACAGTAAAGTTGTCACATGAAGAACAAACATACAGTTCCTTATGAGAAAGTAACATGTTTCACATTTGAAGTAATTCATCGTGTAAGCAGAACACACACATGAGTCGTCTGTGACTTTGTGCTTGTCGGCAGAATTTAAGCGGGCTTTTGTGGCCGCTTTCCGCGAGGAGAAGAACATGTATTGGGGCGTATTGAATGTTTGAATAACAGAGTGGAAGCTTCGTGCTTAAATCTCCGTACATAGTATCGTTGAAAAGGTATTAAGTACGATTGGACAATAATATCGGCATTATTAATGAAGTGGTAAATGCTGGTTAAACGTATAATTTATTGCTCAACATATAAACAAAAATTAACTGTTAAATAGAAGTTGTTTCAAATAAGTACTCCATCTTCTTAATTGTTTTTTGATACCTATGAAAGTGAAAAATCTGCAACAAATAAGTGTATATGTCTTTGTTAAAAGTAGATTTTTACACCCGATTCATCTACAAGGTGCACCCACAAATAATATACTAATGGGCCAGCAAACATGTTATACAACTGAGACATGTTGTGGAAAATATTTAATCGCGATGGTGGCGGGCAAATAGTCCGAAGTAATTACGTAGTGTTCGCTTATCTTTTAAATTATTCTGTAATAAGACTGAAGTCCTATACATTTCTTTCTATACTGTAAAAAAAGGTCTGTGTAAATTTAAAGCAAACGACTAACACATTAAAAAAGTCACAATTAAGCATAGTGTGCTCATTCTCTTTTTGTCATAATGTTTGTAAAGGTTGTGTGCTGTAGATATGTCTACAGGTAAGACAAAATTACCACAGAAACCGTTAATCAGATCATGCCATTGATGCAAAGTACAGTAAGTGAATGTATGCTCGAAACAGTAGAACATGGTGTAAAAGGGTCCTTTGATATAATATAATCATTTCCGCGCTAGCGTGATAATATAATGTTACAATATTACCATATACACAACAAAGGTATGTAATCTGGCTGTTTACATCCAGCATTACGTTTTCTTCCTGTATTCGATGGAAATCATCTGGAAATGAAACTATATGATGCTAAATCTTGAAATCATTTTAACAAGAAGATATTATTAGATTGGGGTCAGTCGTTGGTTTTCGGGCAGGGGGGGCGGCGGGCGACGTCCAACTTGGGTTCCCGCTCAATAACTCGGGAACTAATTGATATATCGTAATTAAACTTCATACATACATATATTTTAACCAGACCTCGCTTGGGATCGCATATGGTTTGCGTTGGGTCACGGTCACCGTTACGAAAAAAGAAACACGGTTTCCGTTAAATAACTGAAGAACTAATTGGGCTATTATAATGAAACTTAATACATCGATACCTTATATCGAAACTTTGCTTGGGATTGCATATGGGGCGGATGGCGTCAATGTCGCCGTTACTACAAATAAACAAAATATGTTTCAGCTCAATAACGAATTCAGATATTGTAATGAAACTTCATATACAAATACCTTATATGTATACTTATCTGGGATTTCATATGGGATGTTTCGAATCAAGGTCAATGTCACAATTACTAAAACTAGAAATATGGTTTCCGCTCAATAAATGGAAAACGCATTGAGATATATCAATGAAGCATCACATATACATGCAGATACATTAAATTGCTTGAAACTGTTTCTGTGGTGGGTGGGGTTACGTTCAAGGTCACCGTTACTAAAAGCGGAAACACAGTTTCTGCTCAATAACTGATTAGGTTTAAATATTTGTATACAGCATCTTCCCTTTTACTCTTTGTTATGTTTGGATTGTTACTGACAGAAGTATATTAGTGTATAATTCTGAATTCCTTTAGAACATGTTCTACAAAATAATGAAGAAAACAGGATTCCATCATGCTTGAAAATTTTCAGATATTTGATAATATACATGAAGTCGTGTCGGGCAATGCGTTTTTATGTTTTATTTCCTCCATGGTGTTTTTTAATTGATTTCAGTGTTTGACTATCAATAGGCTAACAATAAGTATTTAAATTGTATTTATTTCGTGAATGTTTTCCTCGGGACCCATTTGCGACACAAAACGAATTTTACAACGTAAAACAAAGTGTGCTTTGCCCTTCCCTATTCTGATTATATGTTTTTTCATTATGTGAACAATGTCCACACCTGATAAATAAAATAATTTCTCTGCACGTTTGATTTTTTTTGCATTGCAATTGGAAGATATCATCCATTATCTTCCGTGTATTTCCTTCGTTGACACAGCGATCCAAATGTAGACTTGGACTTTCGGCTTGGCGGTCTTGTATGCTTCTGCTTTGTTTCAACTCTGCTCTATTACCTCAGATAAAGACATTAAAATAACTTATTTACATATTTTTTATTTTATTTCTTTGAATGTCAGAATATAGGTATCTGCAAATACTAAAACTCAGCACTAACCAAGCTAAATATTCTAAAAGAAAAACAGTTAAAGCTGTGGCAGGAACATACCATCACCGGATGTAAAGTCTGTTCCATTAACCATGTTAGCTATTACAACTGCTGTTTCTTTATCAATGACACACTATTTCCAGTCCATATCTATGCCAGAAGTGTTGTTTTGCTTACATACGCAATACGAACATAGTGAATGAAATTTCAATTGTGTAGAGTGTTCAAAACAATGGTTAAACATTAATTCTGTTTATTTCGAAAATCAAAGCTCATTTGTCACTGGTAGCAGATGTTTTGTTCCGATTTAAAATACATAAATACAACACGACATTGTGCCGAATGTATGGTGTCTGTAAATTGTTTCATTTCCAGTGCCGCTCACTTCGTTGACCATTCAACCAGAGACACCCCTTTCGTACCCTGTTCTCAATGTCCCATCGGAGTTCACATGCATCACTTCACCGAGCAGACCTGCGCCTACTATACAATGGTTTAATGATAATGTGAACATTACCAACCTTGCTACGTATACCTACTCTGCTGACGTCGCAAGGAGCAGATTGCAATATACACCGAACTCGTACGAGTACAGTGGAGGAAATGTATCCTGTGTTGCAAGTTATAAGTTCAACGCCATCAATACAGTTCTAACAACCATCAAGAGCATTCGCGTACAATGTAAGTACTTTATTACTGTTTAAATTAATTTACTGTCTTTATTTGTATGATTGTATGCGTCGTGTAAATGGCATTCTGTATTAAATAGTGTTTATATAGAATTGATAGACCATCAAAATATGTCTGGTTATTTGAAAACAAGTGGATTATCGTTTATTCAACGTATCGCTTTATGTTCAGCTAAATATTTGAGAAGTTGTCATGTTGTGTTTTTCCAGTCCCCGTTTCTAAGCCGATAGTGACATTCAATAAGCTAAGTATATCTGGCACGATCAATATACGAGAGGGCAGACTAGTATATTTGAATTGTTCCTCCTCCGGATATCCACCTCCCTCTTATCACTGGACTTACCCAGGAGGACAGTCCGACGGTGCCCTGCTGTCGTTGAACGTCGCTCGCATTAACGGTAGCTTTTCATGCAAGGCATTTAACTTCATGTACTCATTGAATGGAACCAACAGTACACAGTCTACACAGAACTTTACCGCACTCGATATAAATGTACTATGTAAGTAGTGTTAAATGTTATGTTGAAATGTATCATGTTAAATGTTCTTAGAACTTCCAACATGTAACTTTTATTCTACTGCAATTATCATTGAATATTATATTGTGATTTCTGCAATTACAGATCCACCGTCCATTACACGATTATTAAATAAGGACATCAATTTAGAAATCGTTGATAACAATATCAGAGTACTGAGGAGTGACAACATCAGCATTGTATGTGCGAGTGACGCCAATCCCCCGGCTACTGTATTCTGGCAAGGACAGAATGTCAATTCCTCTACACTGGCAGTCACCAGTATACTGCATGACACAGTCTGGATATGCACTGCAAAAAACATCATGACAGAAACTGACGGAACGACATCAACAGGCACTGTGACCAGAAACGTGTCCGCTACAGTATTGTGTAATTGCAATACCCATATGTTGAGTAAAACTTAACCATTCGTATACGTTTTATAATTTACCAGATGTGTAACTGATCTTCTTACAGTATATGATCATTTGATTTGTTACGGAAGAAGTATCGCCATCCTTTCAAACACGGCCTCATTGCACGTTTACATTTGCAAAATATAGATGTTGCATTACTGGTTTGGATAAGGAATCAATCAATAACATATTTTATTCCTAGTAAAATGCTACACTTGCACCGTTCACATCAAGTTACGTATTTTGTTCTCGCTTTTTTTTTTGGTTAAATATTAGCGATGCATTTTACGGAATCCTGAGTCCGCCAGTAGCATTCAGACATGTATAAAACCACTAAAATGCGACAACGCGAAGTGCATTTCGATTCTTTGGATATTGTGCCATTTGTTGTTAGAATTTCTGAGTTTATTGTTTAGTAAATAGTTCTGCATTTCCTTATATGTAACAATTTAATATAAATCAAAATAATATTTTTTTTCGTAGACGGTCCTGTCGTTCCTACGATCACGTATAGCATTCCACAGCACTCAAATAAAAGTTGGATTGTAACAAACGAAACCATAAGAGTTATAGTAGGAAGTACTGTTCGGTTGATGTGTTCAGTAAACAGTGTGCCAACCTCAGTATACTCATGGGGTTCCCGACACGACGGGAATATTCGAAACATATATAATATCACGCTCACAACGGACACAAACTACACATGCACGGTAGAGAATATCATGAACACCACATTTAAAGGAAACGTTAATGGAAGCAACCATTCATCAGTAAACCTGAACTTACTGTGTAAGTGTTATAGTCGATTATTTTGTTCACCATTCGCTATCAAGGCATTACATATATAGTTGTTTTTTATCAATTTATTAGCCAATAGTTATTACCTTTCAGATGGTCCTGATAATATAAAAGCAAAATTCAACAACATCAACGAGATAGACCAAGTACTTAAAGTTATTAAAGGCTGGTCGTTCACAATATCATGCTTTGCAAGCAGTAATCCAGCTCCTAGTTTTTCTTGGTATGGCCCTAGAGCTCAAGAAGAAAATGTCCTGTTTATTACCAATGCGAGCACTGACATGGACAGGATTTTAACATGCAACGCAGTTAACACCATGGTAGATAGCGTGGGCTATAGCGTAAACGAGACAGCGCACCTAACAATTACCCTTGATATACTATGTAAGTAATGTTTTCCAAAATTGACCTTATTTGTACATGTACATGGATTGCTATGTAAGTAATGTTAGCCAATATTGACTTTATTTGTACAGAGATTGGTTTATTTTAATATCACACTTGTTATAGATTTTGAATATGAATACCCGTTATTGATTTCCTTCTTGCGATTGTATTACATTCGAAAATTCATAACATAAAAATGGTTTCCATAAATAACTGCATGTATACCTAAATATTAATTGCATAGTTTTAAAAATGCATGATACGATTAATTAATGCTCCAGACCCACCGGCTGATCAAGTTTTGCATAACCAAAGCACTCTACTCAACACGTCTGTAACGGTTACATGCAACTTAACACATGTTGGTAATCCACCAGCCTCAACCTTTACATGGATAAGGAAAGACACGAGTACAGTGGTGGGTACAGGACAAACACTAACAATAAATAACACTGGATTGACCGATGAAGGGGAATACCAATGTAATGCATCAAACAGAATGCAGCCTATTGGAAATGAAGTTGTGTACGGATTTAGTCAATCGACATTCTATATAAACGTTGAATGTAAGCTAAACAATTACTTCATTTTTATTTAACTGATGTTTTTATTTTCATTAGAAAATTATATGGAAATATCATTCATTCTGTTGGCATCACACATATAAAGTTGCTTAATTATCAAGACAAATACGTATCTGAGTTCAAACAATTCCGGCGTTTGTAGAACTGGTGAGCAAAACGTTAGAAAATGTATGTATAATATTTTTGTTGCAATAAATGGCACGGTGCAATAGGCTTTTATTATAATGTTTATTCGCCACTCCGTGTTTTGCTTTTTGTCCCAGCCTTCTTAGCTTTTGGAAAATTAATGTATGATTGACCGAAGCGATATTTACCACAATAAGCTGTTATTAATAATCCGTTATTTCTACCACATTTTATCATGCAATAAGCACATTATGTAAAAAGTTTGTAGTGTTATATTCGTGTTCAAATATATATTTCACAAGCAAGTTTTATTCCAGACGGGGCATATATACGGGCATTCAAAGCAAATGAATCAAGCATCAATTTTACTGTTGACCAAGGCGAAACATTAGAGCTGGTATGTGATGCCGATGGTGACCCTCAACCTACTGTTCGAATCGTCAATGCAACTCGTGGAAATGAAACAATCCTCGTTGAGACTGAAGCACATACAGCCAAATCTTACATACATCGAGCAAGATGTGAATATGATGCTGGAAGCTATAAATGCCTCGCTAACAACCATTTTAACCAAGGACAACAAAAACAGTCACTGGCTCTATTCGTTAACTGTAAGTAATGGGGTACACATGTATATCATACCGTACTTGGTCACGAGTAAATATATTCGCTATACATATTTTAAATTGCATACAATACAACTGCGTTCTTGCACAGGTTCACCAAGAGCGTCGCCCATTTCACCTGCTATAACAGAACAGTACAGAGCTCCTAACGACTCGGCTGTGTTTACCTTCACAATCATGGCCTATCCTGAGCCAAAATCTTCAGACTTCTGTTGGTACAAACGTGTAGATGATGACTGGAAAGATGTGTCCAGTGACTCCAACAACTTTCTGATTAATACCTCTGATGACAATATGCAGACACAACTGATGATTCTCCGTGTGCAGCTCGGAGATTATGCGAAATATATGGCAAACGTTTCTAACACCTTGGGTTCAGTAGCGGAAGTGTTTACCTTACACGCACAGTGTATGCATCTATTACAACGTTGATAATTTTTTTAAGTATGTTGTAACTTACCACATAGTAACACTTTACTAGAGTTAACTATTGATAAAGTTAGTTGATTCAAAATTATAATCGCCTATATATATACCTATGTTTTATTTATTATACGAGTACAAATATTTTAGCCAAACCACATGTTCCGAATGACTTGATTATTGACCGAGTAGGAAAAACGGACATTGTTATTACATGGGTTCCTGGATTTAATGGCGGCCTGGATCAGAACTTCACTATTCGATACAAAGAAGTCGATATTGAAATCTGGAGAGATGTATACATAGCAGGTTCTGTTATAAGCTATACCTGGGCTATTGAGGGATTAAAACCTGGCACGACTTACCAAATCAAAATGCTGGCAGAAAATAAAATAGGCAAATCAGAGTGGACTAAAGAAATAAGGGAAACAACCCTAGTTGACACAGGTACAGTGTGTACTCTCTACGGTATTAAATATAACTGATTAAACTTGATATTAGCAAAGATAAGTAAAAACAATTAAATGGTTCCATGGTCATATAATGTATATATTAAATATTTGATTTCAGTTGAGAGTAGCCCTGAAACGTCAGTTGTGGGTGGTGTAGTAGGTGGCGTCTTGGGGGTTGTTGTCATCATGATTGCTGTGTCCATCCTGCTATGGAGACATATATCGCATGGTGAATATTTGTTGCATTGTATTGCGCTGTATAACCTTTGCATATACATGTACATGCTCATTTCATATATTTGTTTGTGGTTTACATTGTAGTAGATGTAATTAGTTATTTTGGGGGCAGCAGGACGAGTTTAGGAGATATAATTTTTAACAGTTTTATTGAACAAGTGTATGTGTGTAATTCGTACTTGATCTCGAAACTGGCTGCTAATGAATTCTCAAATTAAAATAACAACATCACAACCTTTAACATGCATAACATATTAAATAGAAAAATTACTTAGACTGATACTTATTTCTATCAATAATAGCATAGTGACTTCAATTATTTTAGGGCAAAACGAATCCAACACATACCAAACGCATACCAACTCGACTGACCAGTACGAAGATCTTGTTAGAGAACCGTAAGTCAATGTTTATACAAATATGTGCACGTTGATATTTCATATACATCATTTGAACATATGCTAATATTAAAACTTGTGTGTTTTTAATCACTTTATTAAAATGAACCGTTGTCAATGGTAACTACAAGAACATAGGTCATTAATCAAATCAGTGTGCTTGTCACACAATAACATCTAATAATGATATTAAAATTGGTGCATTCAGACAAAACAACGATGCCTCAAACACAGATGGAAGTTATGAAACATGTAGAATTGGTAAGGTTTCATATATCAGTTAATTATTGATGACAGCTATATCAAACCCGGATATATAATACAGATAATACATCTCACGAGTCTGCTTTTATGTTTGTTAACAAGTGTCATCTTAAAGATTAAAAACAACACAACAAAACAATAATAAGTGGTTTCGCATTCTACCTCGCCTAAGTTTTAATTAATTGTTCCCCTAACTGTCTGTGTTGCCTTGCTTGACAATTATTTTTTCGTTTCATGTTCTACCAGATTCTGCAGATTCTCACCATGACAATAAGTATGAGACACTTGCAGAACTACAATTCCGTGAATATTCGGGTCTAACTCCTTACGAAACTCAAGGAGACATTACATCGTCCACAGATAATTGGCAAATGATGCCAGCATTACGACAAACAGTGGCGTCAACTTGTGATCGGGAATACGTTAATATGAAGTTGTCAACCCTTTAGACGTGGCGCAAGTGATTTACTAAAGAATAACGGTTACTTAAAGAAACAAGGGCACTTTGTTTTGTCTGCAATAGTTTATTATCGGATCGTATATGTACAATTATGTACGGGTAATGTCCTATTTGTTTAGCTAATAACCTTGTATTTCGCAATACTTATCGTTTTTTGGTAAAACACAATATGCAATCAACAAACACTAATAGTACTAAAGAAAGGGCCAAATAAATTAAATCAATAAGTTGAATTTGGTTTGATTTCCTTGTTTTCATTGATGTTTAGAACCGATCTAAAGAACAGTGACACATACATGTAGCACGCATATATCGGTAGTACTCCGTGTTGTTTTCAAACAGTAACTTTCATTGCTGAAATAGGTTGACTATATTTGAATCTAAAAGAACTGTCTAAATAAATTAAACACACGTTTACATGGATCATCATGTACATCGTATATCGTCAATCGAATTGGAACAAAGATATATAATTTCTGTTGACATGAGCATTTTTAGATGTTGATGTTTTCCCCCGTTTGCTCATCTGTTTAATTAATAAAAAAAACTTAAACAATATAAACCATAGAATGAGTAATATTATCAATGGAATGTCATTGACCTTAGTGTTTATGAGAACGCATTTTATTATAAGACTGTGCCTGTTTGCAGTCAGCTTATACATGTGGTGAATTATAATGAGCTACTTACTTGTAGTTTGTTTCAAAATGCGTTGGACTTTCAATATATGTAATTGCAACTGCAGAGATGTTTGAAAACTGGCATGCGAGTCAAATAGACAAAGTAAAATTGTCATTCATTTGATGAGAACATTTATTACAAGTATATTTACAATTTATTACAAGTATATTTACACATTTTCATTAAAATCACGTTTCAAATAAAACACCGCAGTCACTATGGTAACGTCACTATGCACTATCTGGCCCAAAGCATTTTGTCGTCGACGTCAACAAAATACCTTATGGCGACTCAGACGATGGTGGGCTATTAATCTTGTTCAAAGTACTCCCACGCCTAATCATGTCAACAGTAAACATTTTGCACACTTTAATACGCTCAACACACGAGTATAAGAAACAATCCCTGAATGTGTCAGTGTGAATATTAGAAATGGCGGCCTGCGCAGCGCTGGAAAGCTCGTCGATGTCGTCAAGATTATTGTTTATAAATATCGCATACCCACTCCAACCTTAATAAGCATACAAGTTTTCTAATTAATTCAATCGTCAAGACAAGTAGTAGTTTCGATAGTGTATAAGTAATCGGACGCATGCTTGCAACGATACTTCTGCTTAGTTGTGAAACGTTGTTACGTAATATCGTCCCAATGCAGCCTGACTTAGATGTACGCTCTTTCAAAAACACATAGCGTATTTAAGAAGTCAGGAAACGATATTAATTAGATATCGCCACAAATTATTATTTCTTAGTATAATTACGTATATGTTGACGCTGGATTATACAAGGACATACATTGCTATCGGGAAAAAAATGTTCGCTTGATAAGATAATTATTTGCTTAAGGATTTAAAGTAGTTAAGACAACACAATTGTCTTCGATGAGTATGAATATCAGTTATTGGCAAATTAATGTGTCAAACATAATGATGTCGAATTATGAAATATTTAGCGGTCATTGTGTGATTCGTAATTCTCCAAATTAGTATTCGAACGAAGTTGTTCAGACAATTTAAGCACAGTTTATGCATTAAACCTTGTGATAAAGTGATTGCAAACATTAACAATTTACAATGTTCAGGTCTTTAATGTCTAATGTTTAATGTTACATAATCTGAACATGAGTATGTATAAATCGTCTATCTGAACTAAAAATAACTGTTTTAAAATACAAACTCGAGTACCATTAAGTGATCTAATTCATATATTTTGCTATTGTGTATCGATGTATAATGATACTTGAACTGCTGAGGAGTGTTATAGACATGTATCCAAAGTTCGCAATCTATGGTACGACATACGGTAACATAGTGTATATTTTGGAATGCTGGGTTTTCTTACAGAGTCTAATCAAAATTAAAGTAAGTGCACTCGCATAAACATGTCTTATTTAGAAAAGATGGCTTTATTTGCATATGTTCTACAATATGTTTATGAAGTCAAACAATTTGCAAGACAAATAGCGCTATGTTTAGCAATGCTTTCATGTATTCATAGACGTTTAGATCATCATTGTTTTAATCGCTGTAGATCATAAACACTTAAAGCAGTAAAAACATAACTCAGATTGGAAAAGTGCTTTTGTGTCCTGTTAAACAAACCTGCATATCAAGTTATCAACTTGGCGCTATCACTAGACAGAGAAGTTCTTTCATACTCACATTAAGCTTGAAAGGTGTTCTTTTGAAACATTAGCAAATGCAATTTGGGTTCTACTATAAATAGTTTCTAAAGACGACACTGGCTGTTTAATGAAAGTATATTGTTGGGGGATGTTTCTGAAGAGGACACCGGTTTTTCGAAGAAAGTATATTGTTGGGGGATGTTCATGTAAATTTTACGTTTCAGATACGTGGATGGAACATGAAGTATTGTGTTATCATGCTGGGAACAATTCCATAGTTGTAATATCTGAAACAAAAATGTATAATTTGATGGCTGATATTAAAAGACATGCTATGTTCTGCTAGTACAACATCGTACTTGTCACGTCCAGTCCTACACATATAAAAGTTGTAAAAAAAAATCGTACAGATGACATTGTCGGAGCAGTGATTATAAAGCCAAAAATGTGTTGTTCGGGCAACGGTCTTAAAAAGGTTAGGTAGGATCCGTGTATATAAATATTGTACAGTGCAAGTGGGGATCATTGATATGTGGTCACAAAAAGGAAGTTGCTACATTTTGATGATACCATTTTCTTAACATTACATGTAGTACTTATATTTTTGTACAGTATGTCACTATTCTTATTTTATTTCACTTAAAGCCGTTCCGTCGAAATATCACTTTGAAAATAACGGTGTTCCTCATAACATGAATTATCGGAAGCTTACAGATGCGGTGGCAATATGATCTAAAAAGAAAATGTAATGCAAAAATGGTCAGTATGGATTAAGTGCAAATTATGTATTATTTGTATTATTACCACATTATTGTTCTTGTTGTTTTGCTACAATGAAGACTTAGACATTTAATTACAGACACAACAGTTATTATTTAATTTATTCCGAATGTAATGCCCTTGTGTCAATAATGTAAATCACAACCCCCATACATTATAAACCTTGAAAACTATTACGCGTATTTTATCTAATAATTTATTGCTCTGATAAGCGACAGACCCGTGTTATACTGTTTGTCACTTTACACAGAACACACACAGTAATCAACGAAAGGGAAGCAATCGAAGTACAATACATTTTGCACTTAGTCATATTAGTTTAAATAAAGAATACACAGGGGGCTGTTAAGTTTCGACGAGTTTGTTCCCTCTTAATACACTGATAAAGTTTATAACACGTTTATCTTTCTTTTTATTTTAATGTAATTCTTTCTAGAAAACATCCGACTGTGCAAAAACCAAACTCTATATAATAAAAACAACATCCTAACAACTGTTTTTTCGGGCCCACGCCTAATCATGTCAACAAGTATGAGTGGTGTCTGCATGTAAAGTGTTTTTGTCTAAATCTATAAATACCGCTTTAACTAAACAGTCAAATACATTATGTACGATAGTTATGTACCAGGACTCTATTGCATATAAAGTTTAAGTGAGGTTATATCAATTACTCTAGCAATTGTGTAAATATTTCTTTCTTTTTTTAAATAACTTACAAAATAATTAAATATATGAATTAGTTTGCCATGTCTATTCTGGTCTTCATAATTCTTAATTGTCATTTAACTGTATACAGTTTTGCTTACCTTATTTGTTGAAGTAAGACACAATATGGATAGATGATTGTACAACATACAGTGTATATTATTACATTATTTAAGCCTCGATGTTGTTATGATGTACTATTGTCAATTTGTAAAACCAGTCTCTGGACTTATTCCAGTCCATGGGTGACTGTATGTCAGTTTGGTGACTTCTCCATTTATTTTCTCAGCTTTGGAAGTTTGATTTCAGCGACAATTAAAATCATTTTAGAAACCCGAAAAATCCAAAGCACTCGTTAGCCTTATTGCTAGGGAAGTTTTAATACTCTGCCAATGATACGAGATATTACGTATATATACCAATATTGCAAAATGTTCATTCTCTTATATTGTATTTTACTTATGCTGTATTTTAACCTTGTCGCGACCACATTCCTCTGTCCTTTTTAGCTTACTATGTCGCTACCGCATGTCTGCGTTGATTGTGTGCGAGTACGTTTGGTTTGTTTTTGTTCTTAAAACTCCATGTCGGGGTTAACATCTTCCTTATTGACATAATATTCTCCCCGTGATTGTATGTCGCGGTCGTTTTCGGTTGGTTCTGTATCCTCTACGGCATCTCGTCTGCACAAGTCCACCACTTCGAAAACATATCATACTTGTTTAGGGTGGCAATAATGTATTCTCAAAATAGCATACACTTAACTATTGCTGTTCAAATATGATTAATTTATCACGTTTTAACAAGTGGGTAGATTGGACCTTAGCATCAACGAAAGCTAAATTCAAAGCTAACTATGTGAAAAAAAATCAGAATGCAAAAGCATAAATAAAATATTGAAATTACGCTATGCTATGATACAAATATTATATCATACACATGCAACGCGTATATCGAGGTTGCATGAACGGCGGAAATTTAAACCCCTGAATATTATACAAAGTCGAATTTCAATTCAGCTCTGAGAAAACCAAACCCAATGCGACAATTGTGACATGAAATCGTCTACATTCGGATTGCCATTTAATACAAAACATGCCAAACTCGACACTAAATTTTAAATGCAGATGTAAGGGTTTGCTCAAACTTCAGCTCAAAATTAACTTTCATTATTGATTATCTAGTTCACTTCCTTGTTTACTCATGTGCTTTTTCAGGTTCATGCATATTTCTAATATATATATTTTATCCAGCTGTTATAAAACACAATATCTAATCACACTTACCTTTCTGGATAAAAATACACGCTCCTGCATCTGCCACCAATCCACCAGCAACATAGCCAAGAATTAACGCCAATGGGCATTTGTCTGAGCGGTCTAGATAACAGAGGTTAATATATTATGATGTAAAAAACGTTCACGTGTATAACCGTATAAGAGCAATACAAAGATTTTGCATGCGAATAATTATTTTCATTCACTAACACTAATGATATTAATGCAACCAGTGTATTTTCCTTGGTGTATGTTGTCGAAACACTTACTGGATGTCAAGATAACTGGTACTGATATCGCAGTGTGTTCTGAAATTAAAACAACTGAATAAATACTTGATTGAATTAACTATTAACTAGTCAAGTTATGGCATGTATATTGTGTCCTAGACAAAAAAATAACAACAACTGCAATTATGTTAGAGACACTAAATGGAGTTGTTAATATGCAAGATAAAGTACTCACAGCAATATTAGATTTACCATATACGGGCATTTCTAAATGCGGTATCATGTGGCACATGTTCAGTGTAGCTAAGATGTAACCGGATGTTCGTGAAACAATCTCAGTATTCAATATTTGTGTACACATATAAATAGTGTACTACATTCCGATATATAAAGGGATGTAAAACAATGGACGTGACTCAAGTAGTGTGGTATTATTGCCCCTTTACATTGATCATAGTTTTAAGGCTAAGGTCGAACAGCTGATCACTTAAATTAAATAGTTTGTTTACATTAATTATGCAATAATGTGTCAATTTTAATTTTCATGTACGTAATAATATACAGATTTACAGATACGTATAAGTATTAGAATTAAAAAGTATATGTTTCAAAATGTAATGTCTGATAACATCCTATTCGATATCCTATGCCTTTCCAGTGGAACATAGGATTAGATATGAACGGATGCTATCAATATGGCAGTGTATTACAATATAATCAACCTGTTGGTATCGTCTATACCAATCGCGTTCGCAGTGTAACGTCAATATTGCTAATCACTGTACTCTACTGAGTGCCGGTTTGCGGATTTTCACAAAGCGTACATCATTTAATGGCGCTGGACAATTTGACTGACGACATGTGAGGCCACTAACTTGAAGGCCAAAAACAATAAATTGTGTGTTTCGGTCAACTGTCTAAAAAAGTTAGGAAAGGTCGGGATTGAGCTCTTCGTTAACTTTTTTAAATACACATTTTGGTAAAAAAAAAACATTGAAGATTATCTTAAGTGTAAAGATTACGAATTTCACGGAAACAAACATCGCTAAAAGTTGTATGGTCGTGGTGGGGGGGGGGTCGCAAGGTTTTTTTTTGGGGGGGGGGGGGCTAAACTTACTTGTTTGCATAAAGGAACACAAACAGTTGGATAATGAAATAGTGAAAAATGCGCACTTTCAAATAAAAATTTTCTTATCACGGTCATATTTATGTGCATCTATACATGATGCTCTACAATGCACATACGTGCGCGGCATTTTCTTTATAAAATTAAACTTAAGTGCTTAGTAATACAATTTTACTTTGATCATGCTCCTTCTTAAAAGTTGTTTTACCAAACAACTATGTAAGTTAAAGTATCAGTTTCGGTTTATTTGCAGTTCGTGATTTATAAATTATTGGCATAAATATGTAATTTTATGTGTCATATCTTTATTCATGCATTTACACGTGATCAGTTTGAATATATTCGTTTATTAGAACATACGTCAATCAATATCACTTTGAAGCTAAACAGAAGGTAAAAATATCTTTAAATACAATCCTTATAATTTATACACAAAACAACATTTTGCCCGAATGAAATATTGAAATTTAATATACTTCAATGGAAAAGAAGGTCAATTAGACCCATGCTAACCATCTGTTTACTAAATAGTAACAGAACGATTTATGAACTGCATGTGTTTATTTCTTTCCAGCAATCACATCACATTCCATATAACTGACTAACCAGCATAATGGTACCGTCAATAGGCAAAAGCGTTCGTTTCCTGTTTTACTAAACAGATACAACCCTATATTATAAGTGATAACTTCAGATGGACAGTGACCTCGCGCGGTCTGGTTGTTAGTTTTCGTTAATGTTTTTGTCAATCCAATTGTAAAGACGTAACACACTAATTGTTACCTTACACTCATCAGAAAACATAACCGTTTTGACACAGTAACATACTTAAATCTATGCGTTTATGCCAATGTTACCTTAAATTGAAATTTAAAAAAAATAGCTTGATTATGTTATATCTACAGCATTAAACTTACAGGACAAACTTATTTAATCTAAGTGATCAGTTGTTCCATCTTATCCATGACACCATGTTTAAATTAATGGGCAATAATCATGTGTGTATTTTTATGTACATATAATGTTTTTTATCCCTTTATATGAGCAAAATGTAGTGACAATCTCTAAATAGTAGTACACACTTTGTCTGTTTACATAAATGTTGATTTTTCTTTGAGTTTGTTCACGTATAGACTGACCTGAATCGGTGTCTAAGCCGCTATGTAGCAGATCAGTTAGTACATTGTATTACGTCACATGAACGAAAGTCTGCGCCCAAAATAAATTGCTCAATTTGGCCTTGGGTGATATAAACACAAGTACTCGCCTCTTAACTGTATTGAACACGTGCAACCTAATACAGCCTTAAGTAAATTATAAATGCCAGTATTTGGTTAGTCTGATACTGATATGAGGTTTGTCTATTTCATATTATCAACTTTATTGTGTGCAGCCAGTACTTCCTATATGTGTCTACAGGACAGTGTCTGAATGCGTTGTTTCTCTTGCAATGATATTTAACCGAATGTGTGAGAAAAGCGTCATGGTTTATACACAAACAAACAAAATACATTGCTTACATGTATACACATTGAATGACATCCCGGATCCTTTTTAAGGTTGTCACACACTAATGGTCATAATCACAAATGTGTTTAATGTTTTCCCCATCATAATCTACTATCAATAAGACACTGTATTTGAAAATGTAAAGACTTTTTACCGTGTATTAAAAAAGTTATTAGCATTTTTGTAATGCCACCACCTTGTCAAAAAAATTGCTCGAGCGGACATGATCTCCTATTAGAAAATGCCACAAAAAATGTTCATGCTTTTTATTTTCAGCATATTTTAAACTTTATAACAGTTACATCTATAAGCAGAATAATAACAACTGTGTGATGTTTATATAAACAATACAATGCGTGTCCATACTTTAAAGTCAGTTGTGATCATATAGGTAAAGGTTATCGGTGAATTTAGCCCATAACAATTTTGTACATACATATGCAAATGAAATACCAAAAAAGTATGAACTTTCTTCGTTATATAACATAACTATTTGCAGTTAAAGTATACAGGGGTAGGTTTTGCATACGTAGTACAGTAACTTGCCAAATGGTGTTTTAGTACATATCCACAACTGAACATGTCACAAAGCTTCATAAATTATAATATTCTGATTATAATAACAGCTTGGTAACTTAAACTATTATTTTAGACAACTAATACAACTAAATACTGAACCCTTTTACTATAATTAAGTATTAAAGTCACTCGGAAAACAGTCGTCAGAGATAACTATAGTGGACACAAATACCAACATACAGGACCCATGACATCCAATAATTGAAATAATTCTCCTACCATCTTTTAACCTAGTATTTACACAAAAACATACTGACATTCTTGTGTTGCAAAGAATAAAATCATTTAAAATTAATCCTGTAACAACAATGTGTCTGGTAAGTGTTTACCCATGTGTCATAAGAATGAAAACAAACACAGCTGACACATGTGAAATTGTAATTAACTGTATTATTCTGTTCATGAACGTAATTCCTGCCACTAAGGGAGTTATTTATTTTAAATCTCATATTGTACATAACTAATCATAATTTAACTACAATAATCTTGTGTTCCAAACTAATCTTGCGTGTAAGTTAAAATAGAAACGGACGAGTGAAAGGAAACTAAATGAGCGGAATTAAACTACGTATAATATGTCCGTTGTCCTAGCTAAAGAGTACTTTAATGTTTCTATCCAATGTTTATAACGAATCAGTTTCTTTTTATTCATATTCGTATCTACATAGTAACGAGCAAGGTTTACGAAACTTAAATTTTGACATTAAAAATGCAAAAAATACTAAGTCTACGACTTTCTTTTAAATCACCTTAAAGTCTGTATAATGGCGAAACCACATGTCGTCAATGGTGAACTGCCAATGGTTCCTTTTATTTATTTTGCTGTTATTGTATTTGTTTTGCTTGAACATACTTTTATAAGTAAAAAGTAAACACGTTTTTACAATCTAAAGGTGACATAAGCTATGAATAGCTAGTTTCAATGTTCTTACATGTGTTGGATTCCAGTACTTGTGGATTGGGGTTACACGACACAATATTTTATTCATGGTAATTAGTTTTTACTTCTCTGACATTAGTAATTGTAAGGTGTAAAAACAGATGTAACTTCAACATTTAAAACATAACATTGATGTATTAATCTTATTTATATTTAATTAAATCATATATTCTCTATTTTATACATTTTAATAGAAATACTTGCCGGGACTATCTTGAATTTATAACAATGTCGATAATTCAGGGACAATTGTAATAACACATGAGATAACATTTGTTAACATGAAACACGTCTGTGCAATATAGTTATGTGATATTTTAAACATAAATGGTATTTTGTATTTTGTCAAATTGGCTTGTGAATTTCTTTAACAGTTAACATAAATCTTTACACATGTAGCACCTCATTTTCTGTGCGGGATCATGATGATACCAGTTTCCCCACTTAACACGAAATTTCCTGCTATGATACTGAGATTGCAATTCAAAACTAAATAAAGTTATACTTATTGAATTCGAGAAATCTGTTGAATTATGTTCTTATGGAAAGTGCATTTGCTGACAGTGATAAAAAAATCAATATCGCAAGGACGCTTTTGAAGGGTAACCGATTATTTACGTACAGACGGAATAACGTTCATGACCATTCATTTAACTAATATACATTTGGAGGTAAATTAAATAATCGTTTTGTACTCAATGCAATTATGTAAAACGTTATCGTGTAACCTCATATCGAATTATGAATGGTCTTAAACCATACAATATGTAATATATATTCAAGATCCAATAACAAATTAGAGTTCGATCTTGTGTTTGTGTCGTTGTCTCTGAAATGACAAAAATGAACAAAAACACAAAAGTTAATACATAATTAGAAAAAAAATAATGCAAGCTAATACTTAATGCATCAAACATAACAATTTTAATAGTATCGCACATTTCCATGTTTACCAATAACGTAAACTGAAATAAATGTATGTGTTTCGTTTTTGTGATATAAAAACACATAATGCATGTTTCGTATTTTTTCCCTCAGATAAAGCGCTCAAAATCCATTTCAGATTTGTGATTATACGAACAACAAGGGTTTCCTCTTCATAAACAATATTAGTTCAGATTTATTAGTCAAAAACGAAATGAAATGAAAACATACGTGGCAAGCTGACTGTGTAGCACTCGCTGTAAATAAACACACCATTTATCTCATTACCACACCGCCAGAGTTGACCGTCGTGATATGACACAATTTCTTGGATAGCACATGAATAAACTTTTGTGGAATTACAGAAACAGTTCAAGTACTCTAGTAACTAATTTGCCCTTGGATAACAAGACCCGTTAAAGAATTCCTGCTTTACTTGTATTTCCTCCTTTGAATCATCCACGTCGGTTTTCCCCCCAAAACACCTTGTTAACGTCCATCGAAATATAGCATACAAAAGTTAACCTACCGCCTATATACACGTTTCCATAATCGACCTCTAGTTGCACAGGTTGTGTTCTCATGAATAAACAATATAATAGACAAGTTATTGTACAAACAACATGTTAAAGGAAAACAAAATGAGAACACATTTCTGACTGTAGATGCACAGGTGACTAAAATGACACAACACAAATAATTTGAGAACACATTTCTGACTGTAGATGCACAGGTGACTAAAATGACACGACACAAATAGTTTGAGAACACATTTCTGACTGTAGATGCACAGGTGACTAAAATGACACAACACAAATAGTTTGAGAACACATTTCTGACTGTAGATGCACAGGTGACTAAAATGACACAACACAAATAATTTGAGAACACATTTCTGACTGTAGATGCACAGGTGACTAAAATGACACGACACAAATAATTTGAGAACACATTTCTGACTGAAGATGCACAGGTGACTAAAATGACACAACACAAATAATTTGAGAACACATTTCTGACTGTAGATGCACAGGTGACTAAAATGAAACAACACAAATAATTTGAGAACACATTTCTGACTGTAGATGCACAGGTGACTAAAATGACACAACACAAATAGTTTGAGAACACATTTCTGACTGTAGATGCACAGGTGACTAAAATGACACAACACAAATAATTTGAGAACACATTTCTGACTGTAGATGCACAGGTGACTAAAATGACACGACACAAATAATTTGAGAACACATTTCTGACTGTAGATGCACAGGTGACTAAAATGACACAACACAAATAATTTGAGAACACATTTCTGACTGTAGATGCACAGGTGACTAAAATGAAACAACACAAATAATTTGAGAACACATTTCTGACTGTAGATGCACAGGTGACTAATATGACACAACACAAATAGTTTGAGAACACATTTCTGACTGTAGATGCACAGGTGACTAAAATGACACAACACAAACAAATTTGAGAACACATTTCTGACTGTAGATGCACAGGTGACTAAAATGACACAACACAAATAATTTGAGAACACATTTCTGACTGTAGATGCACGGGTGACTAAAATGACACAACACAAATAATTTGAGTACACATTTCTGACTGTAGATGCACAGGTGACTAAATAGACACGTCACAAATAATTTGAGAACACATTTCTGACTGTAGATGCACAGGTGACTAAAATGACACAACACAAATAATTTGAGAACACATTTCTGACTGTAGATGCACAGGTGACTAAAGTGACACAACACAAATAGTTTGAGAACACATTTCTGACTGTAGATGCACAGGTGACTAAAATGACACAACACAAATAATTTGAGAACACATTTCTGACTGTAGATGCACAGGTGACTAAAATGACACAACACAAATAATTTGAGAACACATTTCTGACTGTAGATGCACAGGTGACTAAAATGACACAACACAACTTTCACGTTATAGAAAAAGAATGATGAATTTGAACGTTGAACGATCTGACATCCGAAATACTAAGATGAATATTATACCGTGTGTAGACCCATCGGCGCGTGTGTTTTCATTGGTAACAAGAACATAAAACTAACAAGCGATATATTGTTTTGTTCATGAATGATATAATTCTATCAGTGAAGTGCTGTTCCACAAGCATTGATGTCTTCAACAAATATATGTATCAATTATTTTTTATAATGAATGTTTTGTGTTATGAATAACATATTTCGCTTATAACGTAATACTTACACTTACGATGTATTGTGTAGGTGTTGTTGCTGACCGTAATAACTCCCCCCTATACTAGCAGAGCAACGCCAGCTTTCTCCTTCGTTAGTTGAATTTACTGCTTTGATAGCACACGTGTACAATGTTGAATTGCATAAACATTATAGGTATACATGTGCATTGTCATAACAATTGTTTCCGTGAATCTTTTGAATCACGACTGTCTGTTCAGAACTTCCGTTTGTTGTCCTAAGCCAGTTAATAAATGTGGCCGAAGATGATGTAGAACACACGAATGGTAGCCGGCTACCCACATTCTGTTCTCCGAGATGTCCTTCCAAGTGAACAGTTTCTGTTGAATGCGTAACTAAAATAAATTTGCAAAAAAACTGTGTGTTTTTACTGTGTTTATATTTCAAAGAATAATATTTTAAACATAAGTATTCGCAGTATTTATAACTCTTAAACATGTATTGACAAGCATATTTGGATAAGTAAACCAAACATAATAATTTATCGATTCACTAAAAAGGCACTGCATACGGAATTTGTGAGTATGAAGAATGTGCCACTAACTGATTGAGTTTCCTGATGTTCTGGTTGTGAAGAATAAAATACAAATTACCTCGAAATAACAAGCAAATTATATCACACCTGTACAAAAGAGCAATAGTACATACATGGTTTTATTACACTACATACTCGATGGAATGGAATAAAACTCTAACTAAATAAAAACTATTTGCGATGTATATACATTTGAATAAGCTTCTTGTGGTGAAGAAGGAAGGAAAACTACAAACTATGAAATCAGAACAACAGTAATTGTAAACTTTCAACTTGCAGTGTATACACATGCTTCATAAATAACACCATTCTGTTATATTATCTTACCTACCGGTACTTTAATTACGGTATTCATGAAAGTACTTAATGCAAGTCCGACAGCCAGTAACACAGCCGGCAACTTTAAGGAAACAGCAACTAACACGTTGAATGACATAAGTTATTCTCAATTCCACGTTTGTTCAATTCTCTCGTTGCGTCATTTCTAATATATGCCTATCGGGAAACATTTATTAATTATAAACGAATGATGTTTTTCGCTCGAAATATAATAAATTACGACTTAATTGAAAACATATATACTTATAATTGTAAGATAACACAGAGCTGTAATACGTCACGATAACACGTCTGCTCGGGGATGGTGTCCTGAACATTATAAATATAGCTAGTATTGTGTAGATTGGTACAGTATGGACTTTAAACTAGTCAATTCAATCAGAATACACCCGTAATTCATAACGAGCTCTGAGTGTTTTTTCGGCGTAGCAGTCAAAGGTCAATTTTGACCTAGATTGTTTGCGATAATTATGCAGCGGGAAAATTGAATGCCAATAGAATTGGGCAAATTTTCTTATTTTACAGAATGCAAACTTACAACAATGGTTTAAGGTATACCAATAGCTGTTGCATACTTTTGGGGATTAAAATTTACATAATTGTTTACATACGCGGTTATAATAAAGTTAGAAACATATCTTCGACATACACTCTATAACTGAACATAATTATGTACATTTTGCTCATTGTATGTCATGATAAGAATGTTATATTCATTTACATAATGAAATAACTATTTTATTTAGGCGACATATTCGGCGCGCTCTATAAGTAGAAATTGCAATGCTACACTTCACGGGGACCACAGTCAGTAACAATGTACAATGTTGCCTGTTTAGCTCGTCTGTCTGTCAATAGTGTTTGTTTTGTGACAAGCACAAACAATAAAGTGGTAAAGTTCTGATATGTTTCTGATAAATTAGCACATTTGATGAAGCTTATATGTAGCATTGAACCCAAAATTGAGCCTCATAGACACCATTTCACATTTTCAGTTGTTTACGTTTTATTATTCTACAAAGTTTCCTGAATGTTTCCCTCAAAATTTCAAGTGGATTTATGCCAGAGATATTGTTATTCTTGTATATGCGGTATATAGTTAGCAAAACTAAACACGACGTCAGTTCGACCTTAACATGACGAAATGACGTTAACATGACGTAACAGTATTTATAATATATCCTGTTTGTAGGAAATGATTGTTTGGTTCTGTGTATGTAGTCTATTTGCTCTCTCGGTGTCGTACAAAGCTATTTTAAAATACTTTTATCAAAATAAAGATATTATATTAGTTTTCATCATCACATTTATTACATTTAATGGGTATCGCTATACGCATTAGCAGGTTTTAAAATAACAAATGATGGCAAGCTTATGTATTTAATAACCACCTGTAAATGAGATTACATCATTTCATCTTATATCCAAATCATGAAAACAACAGATGTGTGGACAAATAATATTTGAACGGAATACTGTAATCACTATTATATTGAAGCACTAGATCATGACATATTTTATCACTTGCATGATTTAACAGTAGTAATAGACCTATTGTTGCACATGTATTTTTTGCAATTAACAATACAATTGCAACTTCTTACAATGATGTCTACAACTTTTGGAAGTTTTACTAGCCTTTAAATTAATTATTAGTGGAACAGATACATAATATATATATATTATGAATGACACAATAATTCTGCGATGAAAACAAGCTGTACACAAATCTGGTATAAAATTGGCGTTTAAAAATGACAATAATGTTTCTGATCAAAACTTGTTTAGCCTTCAATGTACCATAGCATTAAAAAAACAAAAGGATATTTAGAAAACATAATTATTATTTAAGGCTTTTTGATAAAGTCCATGCACAAAGCTCGTTTAGAAAAAAAGCTTTCCAAAATAAGTGCACCACACGCTTCACCATGTGATTGTGTAAACTATTTTACCTAATACGTGTAGTTAACAAATGATATCATATTGCTATGACTGCACAAACACTATATAACGTTGCATATGATTGGCTTCTGTGGACAGGTCCAAGAACAAAATTACAATTTCAAAAATTGCGCTAGATAATGGCATTTCTTTTAACAAATTTATTTTAATAGCTGATGAATCGAACAATTCCTTACATGGAACAACACCTGGCTCTTCTGATATAAAGAAGAAACTGTGATATCAGAACACAATCAATGAACAGAAAAAATATGTTTAAAGTAATGTTGACATTTAAATAAAATAAAATTTGCTTCTGAGACAAGCTGTGGAATAGTGTGTCTCTTTCAAGACGACAACACCACTGGACAAGCCACATCTAAAATGGTCTTGGCATTATAATCACATTATTACATTTTCAGTTTGCCAAAATGCCAATCTGGGGCAAATTTGGTACGTCCAGCAAGCAGCATGTTAATAAAGAATGTCTGATGGAGCCCTGAAAAAAAAAACTATTAAAGTAAATGATTCATGATGCAAACAAACTTGTCATTGTTTATTATATATATTCAAACGTTCTAACGGAACCGCCGAAGTTTGAAACAGTAATAGCATGACAATGTATTTATAAAAATACCATGATTGGTGTTTACTTATTATTAGCGTTTCAAGTTTACTTCAATACCACCAAGAGTTGTGTAACTCAGGTTAATTATTACAATGATTTTATTTTGTGACAAAAATGTTGCGAAAAGAATGCTGTTACTTAAAAAGTTGTTGTGTAGACTTTGGAAATGAACCTCAAAGTATACCTGTTTTAATTATCAAACCATATAAATATTTGCCTGTGCATGTTTTTTACATAATTATTGTAGTTGTTGTGAACCATGGAAACCACACTTTCAGTCCTTCTCCCTGTGCATAATGCTTCATCTATCTAATAGGACACCTTTTAACCAAGACAATACATAACAAAACGAAAATATTATTTAGCAAGATACTATATCAGCATAAATGTTAGCATAACTTGATAGGCGCTGGACGAATATTGAGCTACTTTCTATATGGGAAATACTGAATATCCGCCAGAAATGTAGCCCTATAAACACTAAATTTATTGCACGGTTAATTACATGGACTACAAAAATGTATTAAAATTTAATAACATACATTTCTTCCAATAATTTTAAGTGTACACATGCCTGAGTGGTGGTGTGCAAAACAACTCAGCCTTAAAAGCATGGTATTTTTCATGACTTGTCATCTCGTTGCACTGTGCTTTATACATTATAGAGTACAACAATCAAAAACAAAATTGAAGTGATCTGCGCAACAACATGTATCATTTAAATTTGTTTTTGGTGGGCTTGTTTTTTTTAACAATCCTCTTCCCTTAAAGGGGCACATTGGCAGCAGATCTAGATCTACAATTACATTTGCAAAAATAAAGTTCATTTTCAGAGAATATTAAAGAAGCATTGTTAAATACAATTGCCTGATGTCTATAACCAGTTGACAAATACATATAATTTTAAAATATAAACAGTGGCTATCGGTAACACTTTTGATATGAATGAAATGTACTTAAGTACCGTTACTTTCTATGCGCAACATCGATAACTGTTGTATACTGTAGGACAGTTTTCATTGAAATATAATATTTTGTAAGCGCGATTCAAAATCATGCTGGAACCATGTATCAAAACAACATTTGTTGGCTTCGCATATATTTTGTCTAAATGATTCCATCAATATATGTTATTTCTATATTGACACATTGTCAGGTATTAAGCTTTTTAAACCAACCTCATTTGGCAGAACAACAACCAATTTCTGTTTAAACACGATGGTGATACCTTCGGAAAGTTGATTTGCTGACAGAGAAAATGTTATACAACTTAAAAATAATTATATATGATTCAAGCCAAAATAATTAATATTTTACGCTAGACCATGTCTGACAATATATGCACATGAATCAAGATTCATCGCGATTTTATATAAGGGGAGGATAAGTTTATGAGAAAAACATTGATATGCCTCTTTAATAATTCTGGCCAAATACTTAAGAATTTTCATCATTACCATCCACATTATTATATTCATTATACAAAAGATTGTCATCTGCACAGGAAATATAAAGTTAATATATCAACTGATCGTTATCATTAGCAATGCGTGGCTAATCTTTTTGGCTAATTTTGGTTCATCAGCACTGCTTACAGCAACATTAAACATTTTCTCAATGTTTTGTAAAGCTGGTCAACTAAATTAAGTATTACCAAAAAATGTTCAACTTGGTTTAAACAAATTAATTTGGAATCATACCTGTTTAACGTTAATGACTGATTTTATGTTAGTGATTTTTTACATTTTGCGTCATTATTGTCTGTTGCTATAAACAAAACAGTTGCTTCCGCATCACGACAATTAGCTTCCGGGTCAATATTTTGTGTGCAAATTACAATGTTTATTGATAAATGTCCAGGAATCATTACATAAAAACGAAAGAAATATACATAACTATACGGAAACTACTTAAAGTTTCAATTTCCATCGAACATTTGGCAGCACAATCTTTCATAAATCCATGGAGAACACAATTTCTCCGAAAACTTTGACGAAAAATTCAACCACTCGTGTCAGTTTCTCAGATTTCATGCCGAATAAAATGCGGTAACATGTCACTATTTTAAAACTAACATGTGTGTTGAATGCATCTGAATCGATTTGTAAACAAGATATGCCCCGGTGTTGTTGGTTTAAGTTAAAATTGTGAGTTAAATCAGGCAATAATTGATCGTTTGCCGTTTTCTCGCGTTCTTTCTGAAATGACGTTAGCGCCATAAGTGTCAAGGTCGCGTTACAAGCCACACATTTCCTATTATTTTATCATTGTTTAAAAATTGTATTGTACGTTGTAACCGAATTGGGTCCCCGTGAATTATTTCTAGCGAGTACAACGCACTCCAGCAGGAGAATGCTAAACCCGAGAATTTCAATAGATGGAGAATTTATAAACTTACTTTGCATCTTAATTTATATTTGAATTGGGGTTGCGTTTTATTGAGAATTATTTATAATTATACCTTTCTATCAACTTCGATGTTCTTCAGTATAACAAATGTTAAACATCTGTCTATATTTAAAAAATGTGATGACAGAAGTATCGTAATACGTAGAAATGTTATTCATGTTATTTTAACTTCATTTGCGTAGGATGAATACACTATGTGCAATACTAATGATACATATAGTATATTATTTAACAGAACTATGTACACTTATCTGATATATATAATAATTTGAATTCTTTCCCGCTATTATTTGTTGACAATGTTAATTTGTAACATTTGCCTGACCCATTCATGTATCAATTATGTTCACGTACATTACTTGTATTTAGGTTATTAATGTAACATTTGGCGGTATATGATCGGTTTATTCACGGTACAGATATTAATAATGATTGAGGTTATTGCAAATAAATTTTAGGGCCGGTACGTTTTCGTATGGTGTTCGAAACATATAGCGTCCGAGAAGTCTCCTTAGTAGGGACTGAACAAACTGGGGTCCAAGAAGTCACGTAACCGATAATTTTGGTCCTCTTGTATTATATTTAGGGCAAACAATTACATATTAATAAAAAAATATTCAAACGCCGATTGTGATTTTAAAGACATTTTTTAGATAATGTAAAAGGTTTACGTTTTTTTGGACAACACCTGGAGTAGTACAATAACTGTTAAAGTTGTTACATGTACTTTACAGATTATGAGGCATATATAAATAAGGCCAAAATCGTAGTGTGTTATATATATGTCACAATGTTCATTAAAACAGTAAATTAAACACTTAATTATATAATACCAATACAATATTGTGGACTTTACTTATCTCTTAGAGAAGCCCTTCTACTAATAGCTAGACGATCACTGTCCTGTGTGCGATATTGCATATGCGATGTTCATTCTGCGGAAAGCAGTTCAATACAATAGTGTGGACTTTAGTTATCTCTTAGGGAAGACCTTCTACTAATAGCTAGACGACCACTGTCCTGTGTGTGATATTGCATATGCGATGTTCATTCTGCGGAAAGCAGTTCAATACAATATTGTAGACTTTACTTATCTCTTAGGGAAGCCCTTCTACTAATAGCTAGACGACCACTGTCCTGTGTGAGATATTGCATATGCGATGTTCATTCTGCGGAAAGCAGTTCAATACAATAGTGTGGACTTGACTTATCTCTTAGAGAAGCCCTTCTACTAATAGCTAGACGATCACTGTCCTGTGTGCGATATTGCATATGCGATGTTCATTCTGCGGAAAGCAGTTCAATACAATAGTGTGGACTTTACTTATCACTTAGGGAAGACCTTCTACTAATAGCTAGACGACCACGGTCCTCTGTGTGATATTGCATATGCGATGTTCATTCTGCGGAAAGCAGTTCAATACAATAGTGTGGACTTTACTTATCTCTTAGGGAAGCCCTTCTACTAATAGCTAGACGACCACGGTCCTCTGTGTGATATTGCATATGCGATGTTCATTCTGCGGAAAGCAGTTCAATACAATAGTGTGGACTTTACTTATCTCTTAGGGAAGCCCTTCTACTAATAGCTAGACGACCACTGTCCTGTGTGAGATATTGCATATGCGATGTTCATTCTGCGGAAAGCAGTTCATGAGTTTTCATTGGGAGAAAAACATTTTAAACGCGATGCGGTTTATACTTGGATAGAACCCGAATCCTCAGCGTGAAAGGCATGCACTATAACCTCATCGCTAAATACCATCTATAATTTCAAACGCCTCTTGTTATGCTTTATGTTTTAATGCAGTTATGCGTTATGTGTTTTCTTGCATAATTTCTTCTACAAAATTACTGTACAAAGACAATAATTAGAGGTTAATATACGGCGTGACACATGTCCATAATGGCACACCTGATAAATACTGGCCGAAGAGATTCATAAACCTACAATACTACAACATGCGGTAATATGACAACTAGGCATATCATTATGCTGTTTAAATGAGATCAAAAATGTCGTTAACTTGTTAAGGCTGTACGCATTTTGAAGAATGAAAGGGGTAACTTGAAAAATAACTATTCCCAAAAGGTCTTTCTTGTCGTGTACAAAACGCAGACGTTCGAGTTGGCATTTTTTCAATGGTGTATTGAAGGCGATTGCTTTTGCAGTCGAAGTACTCAAATGAGTCCATTTCCAGTTAGGGTACCAGTAAATCATTGTATATCCCTCCATGGTCGAAAGTAATGCCTATTGCTAAAAATATATGTTTTTCTCTTCTTGAATAGAAGCCATTTAGCCATCTCAGGCATGCCCTTTTTGGTTATTTCTAATTACCTATGTGTGTCTGAAACATTTTGGTGCATTGGAGGCTTACTTGAAAGGTGAACATTTAGGGTGTGTTTACTGTGCTATGGTACTTTGTTGAAATATGACTGGCGAACTGTGTTTCTACCGGTGTCTGCATTCAGCTGAGATGCATTTTCTTACAAGTAACGTGACATATCTTTTTTTGGAAGAAGAGAAATTCATCTTTAAACTGATACCTGGCTTGCACTATCTGCAATAAAACAATGCTAGAGAATGCTTGAAAAGTTAGCCGTTTTATTATGGTGGTTCTATGGGAATTTTCTTTACTGGTATATATAGTATGGGAATTGGATTTACTGCTATCTTACCTGCACCCAAACCGAAAGTGAAAGTAACTTTTTTATAATGAACGCGCTAAACAGCGTTAAACACGAACTACTGGTATTTTATTTAACATAAATATATTAAGTTAATATTAGACTGATTAATGGTGTCAATAAAGCCATTTCATCCACCATCTTTCATAAGCGGGCTTATTTCATGCGAAAGCACATTTTGCTTCTCGGGGCGAGATAATGCGGGTTAAGTACAGAGGTTCGACGAGTGACGTCATCCTCTGTGTATAGAATGATAAATAGCTGAACAGCGTCTCGAGACGCTTTTGAAATTGTGTTGAAGCAATGCAATGTAATTATTATACCAGTGTCATTAGAACTTTTGATTTTGTGTCAGCAATGTTATTTTTGTCAGTTTTATCAACAACAATATCTAATACAACAACAACTTTGTGTATACTACTACAATAACTCCTACTGCTACTGCTGCAACAACAGTACTAGTAGTATGTTTGAATAATACTCCTATTAATATAAATATTAATAATAATATTAATACCGTGTATACTGTAGTATATGAACACAGATAGCAAAGCTAGCTTGGAAATTTCCATTTTAACACTGGAACAAGTTAACAGCTATGTACACAAGTTTGGTATGCATAGCGGTTTATAAGCCAAAGCCGTTCGATCAATACATTTGTTTACAAATCAAACAACTGGCAAACATCAAATAGGACATTGATTTATATTATCGTGACACATAAATGTATTTTCACTCCTACTACTTCTACTGCTACTGCTACTGCTACTATTACTACTACTAGTATTACTACTATTATTATTATTAATAAAAGATTTGAACAATTTTGAAAGACGGTCATCCAAAGATAATTCCTGTGAAGTTTGGTGCAAATTTGCCCAGAGGTTTACGAGCAGATGTTGTTTGAAAGAACATGTTGACACACGACGCACGGAGCACGACGAACGACACACGACGCACGGCGGACAAAAGGTGATCACAAAACAGAATAGAGCATAGCTACTACACGTATCAGCATGCTGATAACGTCGCTAGTACATGTATTATATTACTTTCTAATTATCAGGTGAGTTTTGATTATTAACAGCCAACACAAAGTATGTATTTTAGAACGCTAAAGAATTTAGAGCATGTGTATACCTGTATTGTTGGAAACATGAGACTCCGATGTTATTTCATCCGTCTCCTCGGATTTGCATACATCGTTTTCTGCAAATATTTTCAGCCGATAACTCGTTCCTGCTTTCAATCTTTCTAACGTGTAAGCATTCTGAACATTCATATGTACGTCAGTCCAATTTGTTGCATGTTTCCTTTTGAACATAATAACAAAACGTCACCTCCATTAAAATCTGGTTGCTAAAGAAGTTGCATCGTAGTCTCCGTTACAGATTGGACACAAACGGATTTGGGGACATCTGGTCTTGCTACCTAATCGGTAAAGGAATCGTAAATACAGAGATATACACAGAGAATAATAATATAGTTGAAATATATGTATTAAAGAACGGTGACTTCAGTACCCCAAACACGATCGCGTGAGCTGCACTTACACGATTTAAATACGATACGTGCGACTTCCATACACTTATTCAAATAAACCCTCGAAACGTATCTTCTAAACACTTCTACCAATTTTTTCCGATTTACGGTATTTGTTTAAAAATTTAAAAAAATTGAATGCCATTGCACAAGTCCACTGTCCACTAGATACCCTTCGAAGTCAAAAGCAGATTTAACGCTTCAGTGCGCATTCTTTGCGTATCAATATACATATAATGTCATACCCATTTTATTGGACATATTCTAATGATCAGTGAACATTGTTGTAAAAAGTAGAAAAGTGTAAATACTTAAAATCTTGACTAGCTCAATAGCTTTAGTTGAGTCCAGTGATCGACGTCGTGTATTAGGCAGTCAAGATTCCATTCAGTGAACAGTACTTGTTTATTTTCTCACAATAAATTTGTTCATCTCTGAATTGTAGTAATACAGTGCTTCCGTACTCTTGTCTTCCTCGATAGAACCAGCGGTAAGATGGAGGCGGATATCCGGAGGCAGAACACTGGAACTCATAGGGACTTCCTTCACGGACAGAAACGGTTCCTGATACGATGGTGTCATTCATTGTAATAGCAAGCTTTAAAACAGGAACTATTACGAGAAAATATAATTTTAACAAATACGAACAATTTTTAATAATGTATTTTATATTTGTATCGCATCGTTAATTTTAGTAAATTTGAAGTAAATTTGGGTACACGGTTGCGTTTTTAGTATGTGGAGTAGTACTTGTATGTCACTTACATTGTATTTGCAACACTGTCCACTCGTGCTTGGTCATCATTGTAGTTTTTTTATTTATATACTATCAGGTGTGTAGTTCCGGGTCACTAACGACAAAAACGCTGTTTTCTTGTTAAATGTGCTTGCAATCCAGTCAACCTGTATATATTTCAAAAGACAATTATATCAGCTTCAGTATACATGTTTCGAACTCTTGGTAGCATTAAATAAATTGGTTAAATATTGTGCCGAACTGTATGCACTGATTACGATAGTTCCAAATCAAGTACGTGTGTTCCGGGTCACTTGACACTATTACTACAAATTCCATAAGGGTTCGTTTTAAAGGCTTGTGTCTGAATAACTTATTTGTTGTCAAACAACATAACTAGGACGATGTTTTTATTTCTTGAATTGGGCAAAAAATAATCACAATATGATTGTAAGGGCCTATATAACAGTTTTTCCCGAGTTTGGCATCTTAATATTACAGTTTCATGTAGGATGCGGGTCAATAGGTGAACATGTTCAAAGCCATATAGCGTCTATGGGCATTCACATGTTAGATTATAACTATAAAATAATCATACCAGCATCAACGTTTACCAATGCCTTTGACTGACCAGTACAATTAAATATACAAGTGCCAGCTGAAGTAAACAAAGGAATGTCTTTAAAAAGACAATCGGCGTAGAAATTCATATCGAGGTGTCATTTTTTGCCCTAGATATAATACAAGAGAACCAAGCTGTGACTTCAAGGACCCCATATGTTTCGTTCCCTACTAAGAAGAATTCTCGGACCCCAGATGTTTCGGTCCCTACTAAGGTGACTTATCGGACACTAGACTTTTCGAACACTATAAGAAAACGTATCGGCCCCCAAAATTAATTTGAGATAAACTCAATAATTATTATAGCTGTACCGTAAATAAACCGAATATTTTGTCGCCCCATGTTTTCAACAGTGATACATGAATAAGCTAAATACTAAATACTAACAATGTCAGAAAATAATAGCGGGAATTAATGAGCATTCAGGTTATGAATTCCCCATTTATTGCAATTCTCGGGTTTAGGATTCTCCAGACGCAATTGATGCGTGTGTATTAACACAGCTTTACCGCGCGCTATTTTTAGGATGATTATCCTGCTGGAGTTTTACTCGCTAAAATTAATTCAAGGGGACGACATATTATAATATTTTACACAGTTATAAAATAATAGGAAATATAAGCTCAATCAAATTTGCTAAAATTTGTTTTGCTTATTTATCAGAAAAATACCAGAAATTTACCGCTATATATTTTGTGCTTGTGAGCTCAACAGGCAACATTGTACGTTGTGACCGACTGTCGTCCCCGTGAATTGTAGCATTGTAATTGTTTTTATAGAGATTATGTAGGCTAAACAATATAGTTATTTCATTATGTGAATGAATATAACATTCTGATTATGACATACAGTGAGTTAATTTTTTCATAATTATGTTCGTTTCTAGACTGTATGTCGAAGATATGTTTATAACTATAGACATTTTGCCAAATTCTATTGGCAATCAATTTTCCCGCCGCATAATTATCGCAAGAACTCTAGGTCAAAAGTGATCTTAGACAGCTACGCCGAAAAAAAAAATCGCGAAATAAATTAAATATGTACATTAACCGAAATGCGATAAACAATCCAAAGTGCATTAACGTATACAATGTGGAAATTGCACATAGATTCTAAACAAATAAACTATCTGAACACATTATAACTAAATGTTTCTTTGTTCGCCATATGTCTGGTACAAGTTTTCAGTTTGAAATACCACGAAAAGGACGTTGTCATTAATTACTTATATAGATAAATCAAACTTATGAGAACCATACATATAATATTCCTTTATTTGTGTAACAAATGATATATATTGGTCAATAAACAATTGTCTTTTACATTGTGAATGAGTCTTCTAACCCAACCAACCCATGGAGTAATTGAAAAATGCATACACATTAGAAATTGCTTGACATAACCCCTTTAAAAATACGTGTCAATACTTGATTTCTACGGTAATATGGAAAGCATGAGTGTCTTATGTATACAGTACAAAGAATATACATTTATTTACCAGTGATACCATAAACGTGCACATGTACTGGACATTTTCGATGTTTTATCGCGATAAATACACCGTACCCTATTTTCTGTAACCGGTGTTTAGGTAGATTTTTCAACATGTTTTACTCATAAAAGATCGTTTCGGTTCATTGAT
Source organism: Congeria kusceri (assembly GCA_027627225.1). Lineage (NCBI taxonomy): Eukaryota > Metazoa > Mollusca > Bivalvia > Myida > Dreissenidae > Congeria > Congeria kusceri. Next base: position 12,051,054 of record CM051029.1, on the reverse strand, counting down.
CAGCATGCGCAGTTGAAACTTTAGTGATTTAGATTTACTTCAAATGTATTGCTGTTCAAACACCAGTTAATAAAAATCGAAATGGTAGAGTGGTAATTATTTTCAGAACCATTACTCCTAAAGTGATGCGGAACTACCAGTGATTCTGAATTCCTTCAATGACTGTGATGTTCGTGTCAACTGCAAACCACTCAATAATTGCCCTTGGCCTGCTTGTTGAAGAGGTGCAAGTGAAGATAGTCGATTCGTTATATACAATGTACGAAACGGCATTCAGTGGATTCAGTGTCACGGATGTGAGTTGAACTTGAACATAAAATTCAAACGTACAATAAATATTATATTGTATATGCATACAACACACAAGTAATACACTTATTCAAGAAATATGCTACCATTAACGACAAGCAATGAATTAGCCAGAATTTCATTTAGCTCTGTGTAACAGCATTTCAATGAAATTTATCGTTGCTTTTATGTAATGACCAATCAGCACATCTTTAGAAACCATTTAACAGTATCTGTAATTCCGTCTCTTTGATTTAATTTATACATATTTATTTGTCTTGTATCGCAACAATAGAAATCATTCGCTGGACACATTTCGATACTAAACATAAAAGTAGACCAATGTAAAAACTAATGAGTAACGTAACCTACTTAATAGGCTAATTGTGTGGTTGTTGCTGATTGATTCGACACCATCAAATGTTGTGGAGCACCGCCATCGCGGCCCATTATTTGACAGCGCTACCACCTTTAGTATACATGTATACACTGTTGTAGAATTGCAAAAGCATTCTAAGTAGTCTGTACTCCGAGCACATTCTCCGCCGGTATACTGTAGAACTAGGACTGTTTCTTCAGAATCACTTGATTGGTCAGTAAACAGTGCCTACTGGAGATGATGTAGAGCATTTCCTTGTGAGGGAGCTGTTTATTTGTCATACCACTATGCTGATATCGGCCTGATACAAAGGTGCCTGAAATATGTTTTTATATCAGGGCAGTAGCGTTTATATCAGTCAATGTTTGGAGGTACGTCATATTATTCGGACACAACTATCAAGTCAACAGTTTGAGTAAAAATATATCAGATTCAACAAAAAAAACAATTTGATACCAAGAACGTACATAGTTTATTATTTTTAATCATCATAAATCACAAAAACTTTATTTTTTAAATATTCACATAAACCCGCACTTTGGTAGTAATATGACGTCATCTATGAAACACAATAAATCATCCATAAAAAATTATTTCAATAAATTCACTAAAAGTCACTACACAGCATCAGTTTATGTTGAACCAAAAACATTATTACCAAAAAATGAACACACTATAGTCAAATACTGTCAATATTGACACGATCTTGGAAATGTCAAGTTCAATACACAACTCCAAAATGGCGTCTCCAAACAATTCGGCGTTGTGTGTACTCCGATAAAATTGATCATTGCAATCCATTTCAGTTCGCAATTTTCAGTATTTTATGAATGAACATGCGTGTAATATATGTATTCGTAGTGAAAACAGTACACTTATCATTACGAAATGTTACTAATAAGGTATTAATCAGTCAACTACATCTACGTGAACGTGTAAAAGTCGGCTTAGCAAAATCAACGCCGCCCTTAGTTTTTAAATATATAAACATCAGCTCGTTTAGTGATATTTTACGAAAAATGTGGTATGATAAATAGAAAAACAGGTTACTGCCTGGTCTTGTGTAATATATCAGGTTCGGCACGAATAAAATAACGGCTCGGCAAGCCTCGCCGTTATATTATTCTAAGCCTCACATGATATATTACACAAGACCAGGCAGTAGCCTGTTATTCTTTATATACACGTCATCTACGCTAGGCTTAAGTGTGATTGTTGAGTCAACAACTGAAACAGACTTAGTGTATCATAATGCTTCATTTCCAGTCTACGATGTCCTCTGAAAATAGAAAGCATAGGTTAAGAAGTGATAAATGTAGGGGCGACTTGGTAATTGACGGCAGTGCTTCCATAAAGTGGGGCTTAGGCTGGGAGGAAAGGTTAAAATGTACAAGATGCAGATATGTAGGCAAGCATTATAAGCTTTAAAAATGAGGTTCCATCAAGTACCAGGGGCAGAAAGGCAGCTCAGATCAATGTAGGCTTCCAAATAGGTGTTGCAAGTACTTCTATTGGGAACACAGGTTCCCGCAGAATTCTCAACACAACCAATATCATTGCTCCCTCTCCACTTGCTATGCAAAAACAAGCAAATAAGGTCAATACTGCCCTTAAATCCCTAAATGAGAGAAGCATGTACCAGATTAGAAAAAACTTAGTTGCTGAAAATGCCAAAATTGGTCAAAAAGATCCCCCTAAGGTAAATGTTGAAGGGGACACTTGCTACAACAATCCAATTTTTAACTCTGACGCGACACCCTTTCAAGCCGGAACTATTGCCATAAGCACTATGTGTGAAAACAATACCAGAAACAAGCAAATTGTAGGGGTACAAGTAGCAAATAAACTATGCAGGACTGCATCAATGCTTAGGAATAAGGGTAAACCTGTTCAGTGCCCCAATCATAGGGGGCATTGTTCTGCAAATGTTTCAGAGAGGGAACCAATAGGTGATGAAGGCAAATGGAATAGGTTGTTAGGTGACCAGATCTCTAAGGACATCAAAATAGCAAATTTCACTTGCGATGGGGACAGTAGGGCATTCCAAGGTGTTCGTAACTCTCACGGTCACAATGTGGGTCATCTTAAGGATCTGAGGCACCTAGGCAACTCGCTGAAGCGCGAGCTCAACAAAGCGCCTTTCTCAAAGGGCATGCTCAAGGGTCATTCCAAGTCTAATATCAGGAGTCGGTTCGCTCTCTCGGTCAAAGCTAGGTGTATGGCTGAGCTTAAAGCTGCCCACAATAAACACCAGGGTGACATCAAGGTTCTAAAGAAGGTCATGGTTGATGTAATCGCAACCATTGTTCTATGCTTCAGTGGTTACTGCGGTACTCATTGTGCAAAGTACAGTTATGTCTGTGCTGGTACAAATAGGCAAGCTAAGAATTTCATGCCAGACAATGTCAAGGTTAAAATGGTTTACAGTGACCAACAAGTCCTTAAAAGATGCATTGAAATGGTTTTAGGTCCAGCTGCTCTTGACGCTACCAAACTTTTAACCACGACCCAAAAAAGTGAAGCAGTAAACAGGTCGTACCAAGCTGTCAATCCTAAAACTGTGACTTTCTCACGCAACTGTGTAGGTCGAATTCACGGGCAGGTTCACAAATTAAACAATGGCTATGCTGACTCTGTAATTGCAAAGACCACTGAACTAAATGCTAACCTTACCCAGGGGTCAAAGATTATTAAGCAGATAGCATATGAGGACCGCAACGACCTTAACCGAAAGCAAACATCCGGTACCAACAAAGCACGAGCTTTACGTGCCTGGACGCGGAATTATCGATACAAACTGCATGAGGAATTACACTACGGCAAGGGCATGAGTGACCCCAAACCTGATTATGACAGTCTTCCACACCTTAAGCATCATAAATATGCTTAGTTGATTGTGTACCTGATAATAAATTGTTATTATTACCTGTTTTGGCATAAGAGACCTCTAACGAGTAGCCCTCGCGTCAGCATCAGGCGTTCCTCTACCTGAAAAAGGCAAAAATACCCAATAGAAATAGATATAAAATGAAAAAAAACATGCATTTATGTATTTTAAGTGTATTTCTATGAATAAAAGGAAGTGATAAAGCTTGTTGTATTCATGTTTTTACCCAATATGCAGGCTGGCTCAGTTCGATGCCCGCTGCACTGTCCGAACTGTAAACATGTCCGCCGTTCCATGTTGGTGGAATGGGGCTCTCTGTTTAAATGTTCAGGCTTAACACACAAGCTATTGTTGCATAAGTGGCTCACAGAGTCCCTGGCGTTCAATTCTGACTTCATGTAGCACATTAACGCTACACGGTGAACCAAGTATGTCTCTGATTTTATGTCCGAAGGCAATTTAGCCCATAATAGGGTAAGGAACTATTTGAAATACAACCATTCCAGATCAAACAATCTGAATTTGATGCATTTAATGCACTTATTTTCTACTCTTTTGCTCAGAAATGACCAAAAATCTGCTTTCTCATCCATATTTTGCACTTGCAGACGATATTTTATTTTAACCCAAAGTCAGTTTATAAGAGAAATTTGTTCTCATTAAAATTAGTTTTTCTTGCATATAATTATCTTCCCATGCATATTGCACCAATATATTAAGTTTGGCTTGTATATCTGTCCATTTGGCCATTTTATTTCATATTTTCAAACACAGGTGATTTTGGTCGGAAGCCGGTGATTTCAAGCGTCTTTAAGCTTAAAAATCCCTCTAACAATTAAAGCTGATATTTGCAATATTTGTGACAAAATACCCAAACAAACCAAACAAACGTGTATGGGGGGCTTATGTGTGGTGAGGAGAGAATGACTTTGTTAGATATTTTTACTCTAAGCCATTTTGATAATGTATTTTTTGTGTATTTTTTTTTAAAAATCACCCCAAAAATGTAAATTTAATAGAAAAAAAATTCAAATTTCATCCAAGACAATTAACAAATTAGTCAAAATGGGAAATCAAAGATACTTTGAAGTGTAGAAATCAATCAGCTTCCAGTAATTGCTTGTTTCAAACCAATAAAGTGTAAAATCTTTAAAGCACCTTGTTTGTCGCAGCCTCTTTAATTACAGGCCACCAATTCTATATTCTAGTATATAATGTCATGGGTGCCTTTAAACTGCAGCAGGTGGTCAATTTGCATTGCCTGCTCACATTTAGAGGTTTAAGGGAATACAAAATTGCATATTTTGGGCACAAAATAAGTACTTTGACTTTTTTTAAGGTGGCAATCTGGTCAAAATGGTGTTCACAACCAAGCAAAAGAACAAGTTGCTCAATGTTGGTTTTAAACGAGGTGGGACTAGTCCGGTGAAGGGGAAAAAACCTAATTATGAAAGAAGGTCAAATTCCAACACAACCTATGTAAGGTTAGAAAGGTCATCCTTTGAAGCACGGGTAGCTTACAATGACAAGGTTCTTACTTTTCGGGATGTAGACGGCTCTCAAACCCCAGCTAAGCCCTTGCGTCCGAGAGCGAACAAGATTCGCTATGTAGACCTGTTACGGGTTACTGCTCCATCAAAAGTCCATCCGACTTACTTACGAACAAGGTCTATGTCCCCGCCCTACTCCAGTCTATGATGTCCTCTGAAAATAGAAAGCATAGGTTAAGAAGTGATAAATGTAGGGGCGACTTGGTAATTGACGGCAGTGCTTCCATAAAGTGGGGCTTAGGCTGGGAGGAAAGGTTAAAATGTACAAGATGCAGATATGTAGGCAAGCATTATAAGCTTTACAATGAGGTTCCATCAAGTACCAGGGGCAGAAAGGCAGCTCAGATCAATGTAGGCTTCCAAATAGGTGTTGCAAGTACTTCTATTGGGAACACAGGTTCCCGCAGAATTCTCAACACAACCAATATCATTGCTCCCTCTCCACTTGCTATGCAAAAACAAGCAAATAAGGTCAATACTGCCCTTAAATCCCTAAATGAGAGAAGCATGTACCAGATTAGAAAAAACTTAGTTGCTGAAAATGCCAAAATTGGTCAAAAAGATCCCTCTAAGGTAAATGTTGAAGGGGACACTTGCTACAACAATCCAATTTTTAACTCTGACGCGACACCCTTTCAAGCCGGAACTATTGCCATAAGCACTATGTGTGAAAACAATACCAGAAACAAGCAAATTGTAGGGGTACAAGTAGCAAATAAACTATGCAGGACTGCATCAATGCTTTGGAATAAGGGTAAACCTGTTCAGTGCCCCAATCATAGGGGGCATTGTTCTGCAAATGTTTCAGAGAGGGAACCAATAGGTGATGAAGGCAAATGGAATAGGTTGTTAGGTGACCAGATGTCTAAGGACATCAAAATAGCAAATTTCACTTGTGATGGGGACAGTAGGGCATTCCAAGGTGTTCGTAACTCTCACGGTCACAATGTGGGTCATCTTAAGGATCTGAGGCACCTAGGCAACTCGCTGAAGCGCGAGCTCAACAAAGCGCCTTTATCAAAGGGCATGCTCAAGGGTCATTCCAAGTCTAATATCAGGAGTCGGTTCGCTCTCTCGGTCAAAGCTAGGTGTATGGCTGAGCTTAAAGCTGCCCACAATAAACACCAGGGTGACATCAAGGTTCTAAAGAAGGTCATGGTTGATGTAATCGCAACCATTGTTCTATGCTTCAGTGGTTACTGCGGTACTCATTGTGCAAAGTACAGTTATGTCTGTGCTGGTACAAATAGGCAAGCTAAGAATTTCATGCCAGACAATGTCAAGGTTAAAATGGTTTACAGTGACCAACAAGTCCTTAAAAGATGCATTGAAATGGTTTTAGGTCCAGCTGCTCTTGACGCTACCAAACTTTTAACCACGACCCCAAAAAGTGAAGCAGTAAACAGGTCGTACCAAGCTGTCAATCCTAAAACTGTGACTTTCTCACGCAACTGTGTAGGTCGAATTCACGGGCAGGTTCACAAATTAAACAATGGCTATGCTGACTCTGTAATTGCAAAGACCACTGAACTAAATGCTAACCTTACCCAGGGGTCAAAGATTATTAAGCAGATAGCATATGAGGACCGCAACGACCTTAACCGAAAGCAAACATCCGGTACCAACAAAGCACGAGCTTTACGTGCCTGGACGCGGAATTATCGATACAAACTGCATGAGGAATTACACTACGGCAAGGGCATGAGTGACCCCAAACCTGATTATGACAGTCTTCCACACCTTAAGCATCATAAATATGCTTAGTTGATTGTGTACCTGATAATAAATTGTTATTATTACCTGTTTTGGCATAAGAGACCTCTAACGAGTGGCCCTCGCGTCAGCATCAGGCGTTCCTCTACCTGAAAAAGGCAAAAATACCCAATAGAAATAGATATAAAATGAAAAAAAACATGCATTTATGTATTTTAAGTGTATTTCTATGAATAAAAGGAAGTGATAAAGCTTGTTGTATTCATGTTTTTACCAAATATGCAGGCTGGCTCAGTTCGATGCCCGCTGCACTGTCCGAACTGTAAACATGTCCGCCGTTCCATGTTGGTGGAATGGGGCTCTCTGTTAAATGTTCAGGCTTAACACACAAGCTATTGTTGCATAAGTGGCTCACAGAGTCCCTGGCGTTCAATTCTGACTTCATGTAGCACATTAACGCTACACGGTGAACCAAGTATGTCTCTGATTTTATGTCCGAAGGCAATTTAGCCCATAATAGGGTAAGGAACTATTTGAAATACAACCATTCCAGATCAAACAATCTGAATTGATGCATTTAATGCACTTATTTTCTACTCTTTTGCTCAGAAATGACCAAAAATCTGCTTTCTCATCCATATTTTGCACTTGCAGACGATATTTTATTTTAACCCAAAGTCAGTTTATAAGAGAAATTTGTTCTCATTAAAATTAGTTTTTCTTGCATATAATTATCTTCCCATGCATATTGCACCAATATATTAAGTTTGGCTTGTATATCTGTCCATTTGGCCATTTTATTTCATATTTTCAAACACAGGTAATTTTGGTCGGAAGCCGGTGATTTCAAGCGTCTTTAAGCTTAAATGTCCCTCTAACAATTAAAGCTGATATTTGCAATATTTGTGACAAAATACCCAAACAAACCAAACAAACGTGTATGGGGGGCTTATGTGGGGTGAGGAGAGAATGACTTTGTTAGATATTTTTACTCTAAGCCATTTTGATAATGTATTTTTTGTGTATTTTTTTAAAAAAATCACCCCAAAAATGTAAATTTAATAGAAAAAAAATTCCAATTTCATCCAAGATAATTAACAAATTAGTCAAAATGGGAGATCAAAGATACTTTGAAGTGTAGAAATCAATCAGCTTCCAGTAATTGCTTGTTTCAAACCAATAAAGTGTAAAATCTTTAAAGCACCTTGTTTGTCGCATCCTCTTTAATTACAGGCCACCAATTATATATTCTAGTATATAATGTCATGGGTGCCTTTAAACTGCAGCAGGTGGTCAATTTGCATTGCCTGCTCACATTTAGAGGTTTAAGGGAATACAAAATTGCATATTTTGGGCACAAAATAAGTACTTTGACTTTTTTTAAGGTGGCAATCTGGTCAAAATGGGGTTCACAACCAAGCAAAAGAACAAGTTGCTCAATGTTGGTTTTAAACGAGGTGGGACTAGTCCGGTGAAGGGGAAAAAACATAATTATGAAAGAAGGTCAAATTCCAACACAACCTATGTAAGGTTATAAAGGTCATCCTTTGAATCACGGGTAGCTTACAATGACAAGGTTCTTACTTTTCGGGATGTAGACGGCTCTCAAACCCCAGCTAAGCCCTTGCGTCCGAGAGCGAACAAGATTCGCTATGTAGACCTGTTACGGGTTACTGCTCCATCAAAAGTCCATCCGACTTACTTACGAACAAGGTCTATGTCCCCGCCCTACTCCAGTCTATGATGTCCTCTGAAAATAGAAAGCATAGGTTAAGAAGTGATAAATGTAGGGGCGACTTGGTAATTGACTGCAGTGCTTCCATAAAGTGGGGCTTAGGCTGGGAGGAAAGGTTAAAATGTACAAGATGCAGATATGTAGGCAAGCATTATAAGCTTTACAATGAGGTTCCATCAAGTACCAGGGGCAGAAAGGCAGCTCAGATCAATGTAGGCTTCCAAATAGGTGTTGCAAGTACTTCTATTGGGAACACAGGTTCCCGCAGAATTCTCAACACAACCAATATCATTGCTCCCTCTCCACTTGCTATGCAAAAACAAGCAAATAAGGTCAATACTGCCCTTAAATCCCTAAATGAGAGAAGCATGTACCAGATTAGAAAAAACTTAGTTGCTGAAAATGCCAAAATTGGTCAAAAAGATCCCTCTAAGGTAAATGTTGAAGGGGACACTTGCTACAACAATCCAATTTTTAACTCTGACGCGACACCCTTTCAAGCCGGAACTATTGCCATAAGCACTATGTGTGAAAACAATACCAGAAACAAGCAAATTGTAGGGGTACAAGTAGCAAATAAACTATGCAGGACTGCATCAATGCTTAGGAATAAGGGTAAACCTGTTCAGTGCCCCAATCATAGGGGGCATTGTTCTGCAAATGTTTCAGAGAGGGAACCAATAGGTGATGAAGGCAAATGGAATAGGTTGTTAGGTGACCAGATCTCTAAGAACATCAAAATAGCAAATTTCACTTGTGATGGGGACAGTAGGGCATTCCAAGGTGTTCGTAACTCTCACGGTCACAATGTGGGTCATCTTAAGGATCTGAGGCACCTAGGCAACTCGCTGAAGCGCGAGCTCAACAAAGCGCCTTTCTCAAAGGACATGCTCAAGGGTCATTCCAAGTCTAATATCAGGAGTCGGTTCGCTCTCTCGGTCAAAGCTAGGTGTATGGCTGAGCTTAAAGCTGCCCACAATAAACACCAGGGTGACATCAAGGTTCTAAAGAAGGTCATGGTTGATGTAATCGCAACCATTGTTCTATGCTTCAGTGGTTACTGCGGTACTCATTGTGCAAAGTACAGTTATGTCTGTGCTGGTACAAATAGGCAAGCTAAGAATTTCATGCCAGACAATGTCAAGGTTAAAATGGTTTACAGTGACCAACAAGTCCTTAAAAGATGCATTGAAATGGTTTTAGGTCCAGCTGCTCTTGACGCTACCAAACTTTTAACCACGACCCAAAAAAGTGAAGCAGTAAACAGGTCGTACCAAGCTGTCAATCCTAAAACTGTGACTTTCTCACGCAACTGTGTAGGTCGAATTCACGGGCAGGTTCACAAATTAAACAATGGCTATGCTGACTCTGTAATTGCAAAGACCACTGAACTAAATGCTAACCTTACCCAGGGGTCAAAGATTATTAAGCAGATAGCATATGAGGACCGCAACGACCTTAACCGAAAGCAAACATCCGGTACCAACAAAGCACGAGCTTTACGTGCCTGGACGCGGAATTATCGATACAAACTGCATGAGGAATTACACTACGGCAAGGGCATGAGTGACCCCAAACCTGATTATGACAGTCTTCCACACCTTAAGCATCATAAATATGCTTAGTTGATTGTGTACCTGATAATAAATTGTTATTATTACCTGTTTTGGCATAAGAGACCTCTAACGAGTGGCCCTCGCGTCAGCATCAGGCGTTCCTCTACCTGAAAAAGGCAAAAATACCCAATAGAAATAGATATAAAATGAAAAAAAAACATGCATTTATGTATTTTAAGTGTATTTCTATGAATAAAAGGAAGTGATAAAGCTTGTTGTATTCATGTTTTTACCAAATATGCAGGCTGGTTCAGTTCGATGCCCGCTGCACTGTCCGAACTGTAAACATGTCCGCCGTTCCATGTTGGTGGAATGGGGCTCTCTGTTTAAATGTTCAGGCTTAACACACAAGCTATTGTTGCATAAGTGGCTCACAGAGTCCCTGGCGTTCAATTCTGACTTCATGTAGCACATTAACGCTACACGGTGAACCAAGTATGTCTCTGATTTTATGTCCGAAGGCAATTTAGCCCATAATAGGGTAAGGAACTATTTGAAATACAACCATTCCAGATCAAACAATCTGAATTGATGCATTTAATGCACTTATTTTCTACTCTTTTGCTCAGAAATGACCAAAAATCTGCTTTCTCATCCATATTTTGCACTTGCAGACGATATTTTATTTTAACCCAAAGTCAGTTTATAAGAGAAATTTGTTCTCATTAAAATTAGTTTTTCTTGCATATAATTATCTTCCCATGCATATTGCACCAATATATTAAGTTTGGCTTGTATATCTGTCCATTTGGCCATTTTATTTCATATTTTCAAACACAGGTAATTTTGGTCGGAAGCCGGTGATTTCAAGCGTCTTTAAGCTTAAATGTCCCTCTAACAATTAAAGCTGATATTTGCAATATTTGTGACAAAATACCCAAACAAACCAAACAAACGTGTATGGGGGGCTTATGTGGGGTGAGGAGAGAATGACTTTGTTAGATATTTTTACTCTAAGCCATTTTGATAATGTATTTTTTGTGTATTTTTTTTTTAAAATCACCCCAACAATGTAAATTTAATAGAAAAAAAATTCCAATTTCATCCAAGATAATTAACAAATTAGTCAAAATGGGAGATCAAAGATACTGTGAAGTGTAGAAATCAATCAGCTTCCAGTAATTGCTTGTTTCAAACCAATAAAGTGTAAAATCTTTAAAGCACCTTGGTTGTCGCAGCCTCTTTAATTACAGGCCACCAATTCTATATTCTAGTATATAATGTCATGGGTGCCTTTAAACTGCAGCAGGTGGTCAATTTGCATTGCCTGCTCACATTTAGAGGTTTAAGGGAATACAAAATTGCATATTTTGGGCACAAAATAAGTACTTTGACTTTTTTGAAGGTGGCAATCTGGTCAAAATGTGGTTCACAACCAAGCAAAAGAACAAGTTGCTCAATGTTGGTTTTAAACGAGGTGGGACTAGTCCGGTGAAGGGGAAAAAACCTAATTATGAAAGAAGGTCAAATTCCAACACAACCTATGTAAGGTTAGAAAGGTCATCCTTTGAAGCACGGGTAGCTTACAATGACAAGGTTCTTACTTTTCGGGATGTAGACGGCTCTCAAACCCCAGCTAAGCCCTTGCGTCCGAGAGCGAACAAGATTCGCTATGTAGACCTGTTACGGGTTCCTGCTCCATCAAACGTCCATCCCGACTTACTTACGAACAAGGTCTATGTCCCCGCCCTACTCCAGTCTATGATGTCCTCTGAAAATAGAAAGCATAGGTTAAGAAGTGATAAATGTTGGGGCGACTTGGTAATTGACGGCAGTGCTTCCATAAAGTGGGGCTTAGGCTGGGAGGAAAGGTTAAAATGTACAAGATGCAGATATGTAGGCAAGCATTATAAGCTTTACAATGAGGTTCCATCAAGTACCAGGGGCAGAAAGGCAGCTCAGATCAATGTAGGCTTCCAAATAGGTGTTGCAAGTACTTCTATTGGGAACACAGGTTCCCGCAGAATTCTCAACACAACCAATATCATTGCTCCCTCTCCACTTGCTATGCAAAAACAAGCAAATAAGGTCAATACTGCCCTTAAATCCCTAAATGAGAGAAGCATGTACCAGATTAGAAAAAACTTAGTTGCTGAAAATGCCAAAATTGGTCAAAAAGATCCCTCTAAGGTAAATGTTGAAGGGGACACTTGCTACAACAATCCAATTTTTAACTCTGACGCGACACCCTTTCAAGCCGGAACTATTGCCATAAGCACTATGTGTGAAAACAATACCAGAAACAAGCAAATTGTAGGGGTACAAGTAGCAATAAACTATGCAGGACTGCATCAATGCTTAGGAATAAGGGTAAACCTGTTCAGTGCCCCAATCATAGGGGGCATTGTTCTGCAAATGTTTCAGAGAGGGAACCAATAGGTGATGAAGGCAAATGGAATAGGTTGTTAGGTGACCAGATCTCTAAGGACATCAAAATAGCAAATTTCACTTGTGATGGGGACAGTAGGGCATTCCAAGGTGTTCGTAACTCTCACGGTCACAATGTGGGTCATCTTAAGGATCTGAGGCACCTAGGCAACTCGCTGAAGCGCGAGCTCAACAAAGCGCCTTTCTCAAAGGGCATGCTCAAGGGTCATTCCAAGTCTAATATCAGGAGTCGGTTCGCTCTCGGTCAAAGCTAGGTGTATGGCTGAGCTTAAAGCTGCCCACAATAAACACCAGGGTGACATCAAGGTTCTAAAGAAGGTCATGGTTGATGTAATCGCAACCATTGTTCTATGCTTCAGTGGTTACTGCGGTACTCATTGTGCAAAGTACAGTTATGTCTGTGCTGGTACAAATAGGCAAGCTAAGAATTTCATGCCAGACAATGTCAAGGTTAAAATGGTTTACAGTGACCAACAAGTCCTTAAAAGATGCATTGAAATGGTTTTAGGTCCAGCTGCTCTTGACGCTACCAAACTTTTAACCACGACCCACAAAAGCGAAGCAGTAAACAGGTCGTACCAAGCTGTCAATCCTAAAACTGTGACTTTCTCACGCAACTGTGTAGGTCGAATTCACGGGCAGGTTCACAAATTAAACAATGGCTATGCTGACTCTGTAATTGCAAAGACCACTGAACTAAATGCTAACCTTACTCAGGGGTCAAAGATTATTAAGCAGATAGCATATGAGGACCGCACCGCAACGACCTTAACCGAAAGCAAACATCCGCTACCAACAAAGCACGAGCTTTACGTGCCTGGACGCGGAAATATCGATACAAACTGCATGAGGAATTACACTACGGCAAGGGCATGAGTGACCCCAAACCTGATTATGACAGTCTTCCACACCTTAAGCATCATAAATATGCTTAGTTGATTGTGTACCTGATAATAAATTGTTATTATTACCTGTTTTGGCATAAGAGACCTCTAACGAGTGGCCCTCGCGTCAGCATCAGGCGTTCCTCTACCTGAAAAAGGCAAAAATACCCAATAGAAATAGATATAAAATGAAAAAAAAACATGCATTTATGTATTTTAAGTGTATTTCTATGAATAAAAGGAAGTGATAAAGCTTGTTGTATTCATGTTTTTACCAAATATGCAGGCTGGCTCAGTTTGATGCCCGCTGCACTGTCCGAACTGTAAACATGTCCGCCGTTCCATGTTGGTGGAATGGGGCTCTCTGTTTAAATGTTCAGGCTTAACACACAAGCTATTGTTGCATAAGTGGCTCACAGAGTCCCTGGCGTTCAATTCTGACTTCATGTTGCACATTAACGCTACACGGTGAACCAAGTATGTCTCTGATTTTATGTCCGAAGGCAATTTAGCCCTCATTCGGCCATAATAGGGTAAGGAACTATTTGAAATACAACCATTCCAGATCCAACAATCTGAATTGATGCATTTAATGCACTTATTTTCTACTCTTTTGCTCAGAAATGACCAAAAATCTGCTTTCTCATCCATATTTTGCACTTGCAGACGATATTTTATTTTAACCCAAAGTCAGTTTATAAGAGAAATTTGTTCTCATTAAAATTAGTTTTTCTTGCATATAATTATCTTCCCATGCATATTGCACCAATATATTAAGTTTGGCTTGTATATCTGTCCATTTGGCCATTTTATTTCATATTTTCAAACACAGGTAATTTTGGTCGGAAGCCGGTGATTTCAAGCGTCTTTAAGCTTAAATGTCCCTCTAACAATTAAAGCTGATATTTGCAATATTTGTGACAAAATACCCAAACAAACCAAACAAACGTGTATGGGGGGCTTATGTGGGGTGAGGAGAGAATGACTTTGTTAGATATTTTTACTCTAAGCCATTTTGATAATGTATTTTTTGTGTATTTTTAAAAAAAAAACACCCCAAAAATGTAAATTTAATAGAAAAAAAATTCCAATTTCATCCAAGATAATTAACAAATTAGTCAAAATGGGAGATCAAAGATACTTTGAAGTGTAGAAATCAATCAGCTTCCAGTAATTGCTTGTTTCAAACCAATAAAGTGTAAAATCTTTAAAGCACCTTGGTTGTCGCAGCCTCTTTAATTACAGGCCACCAATTATATATTCTAGTATATAATGTCATGGGTGCCTTTAAACTGCAGCAGGTGGTCAATTTGCATTGCCTGCTCACATTTAGAGGTTTAAGGGAATACAAAATTGCATATTTTGGGCACAAAATAAGTACTTTGACTTTTTTGAAGGTGGCAATCTGGTCAAAATGGGGTTCACAACCAAGCAAAAGAACAAGTTGCTCAATGTTGGTTTTAAACGAGGTGGGACTAGTCCGGTGAAGGGGAAAAAACCTAATTATGAAAGAAGGTCAAATTCCAACACAACCTATGTAAGGTTAGAAAGGTCATCCTTTGAATCACGGGTAGCTTACAATGACAAGGTTCTTACTTTTCGGGATGTAGACGGCTCTCAAACCCCAGCTAAGCCCTTGCGTCCGAGAGCGAACAAGATTCGCTATGTAGACCTGTTACGGGTTCCTGCTCCATCAAAAGTCCATCCCGACTTACTTACGAACAAGGTCTATGTCCCCGCCCTACTCCAGTCTATGATGTCCTCTGAAAATAGAAAGCATAGGTTAAGAAGTGATAAATGTAGGGGCGACTTGGTAATTGACGGCAGTGCTTCCATAAAGTGGGGCTTAGGCTGGGAGGAAAGGTTAAAATGCACAAGATGCAGATATGTAGGCAAGCATTATAAGCTTTACAATGAGGTTCCATCAAGTACCAGGGGCAGAAAGGCAGCTCAGATCAATGTAGGCTTCCAAATAGGTGTTGCAAGTACTTCTATTGGGAACACAGGTTCCCGCAGAATTCTCAACACAACCAATATCATTGCTCCCTCTCCACTTGCTATGCAAAAACAAGCAAATAAGGTCAATACTGCCCTTAAATCCCTAAATGATAGAAGCATGTACCAGATTAGAAAAAACTTAGTTGCTGAAAATGCCAAAATTGGTCAAAAAGATCCCTCTAAGGTAAATGTTGAAGGGGACACTTGCTACAACAATCCAATTTTTAACTCTGACGCGACACCCTTTCAAGCCGGAACTATTGCCATAAGCACTATGTGTGAAAACAATACCAGAAACAAGCAAATTGTAGGGGTACAAGTAGCAATAAACTATGCAGGACTGCATCAATGCTTAGGAATAAGGGTAAACCTGTTCAGTGCCCCAATCATAGGGGGCATTGTTCTGCAAATGTTTCAGAGAGGGAACCAATAGGTGATGAAGGCAAATGGAATAGGTTGTTAGGTGACCAGATCTCTAAGGACATCAAAATAGCAAATTTCACTTGTGATGGGGACAGTAGGGCATTCCAAGGTGTTCGTAACTCTCACGGTCACAATGTGGGTCATCTTAAGGATCTGAGGCACCTAGGCAACTCGCTGAAGCGCGAGCTCAACAAAGCGCCTTTCTCAAAGGGCATGCTCAAGGGTCATTCCAAGTCTAATATCAGGAGTCGGTTCGCTCTCTCGGTCAAAGCTAGGTGTATGGCTGAGCTTAAAGCTGCCCACAATAAACACCAGGGTGACATCAAGGTTCTAAAGAAGGTCATGGTTGATGTAATCGCAACCATTGTTCTATGCTTCAGTGGTTACTGCGGTACTCATTGTGCAAAGTACAGTTATGTCTGTGCTGGTACAAATAGGCAAGCTAAGAATTTCATGCCAGACAATGTCAAGGTTAAAATGGTTTACAGTGACCAACAAGTCCTTAAAAGATGCATTGAAATGGTTTTAGGTCCAGCTGCTCTTGACGCTACCAAACTTTTAACCACGACCCAAAAAAGCGAAGCAGTAAACAGGTCGTACCAAGCTGTCAATCCTAAAACTGTGACTTTCTCACACAACTGTGTAGGTCGAATTCACGGGCAGGTTCACAAATTAAACAATGGCTATGCTGACTCTGTAACTGAACGATCAAGTATCATAATACTTTGTCGAAATCAATTGGCATAAGCCGGCCAGAAATTGTTTGCATTCAGTATAGTTTATTAAATCTATTCATTCACGATGTTTAGAGCAAATACTTGTTCCATTGTATGCTCTGTCAACGAATGTTCCAATGATTGAAGTTTTTTTTCAATTTGCTTTGTGACTGGTATAAAAGTTGGTCTTTAATTTTCATTAAAAGTATTTCTTAAAAAAGTTCATCATTGATAAAAACTGAATGTGGATGTCATCAATATCACAAAGAAAAGCCTTTCTATGTTGTATAGAATAATGCAGTATTTATTCTAACATTATGTAACAATGTGTTTATTACAGACAACTTACATAAACGTTTACCTGTTGTTTTTTCTCAAAACTAATGAGTATGCTCAAAATAGAGTGATCTGATCTGAAGCTTGTTTGTATTACACATTTAATCAATATTCAAGCATATTATTTGTAATAAAAAATAGGTTAAGACGGCCCTGTTGTACAAGATTAGTTCGTATTCAAGTGTATTTCATCATCACCATTAATATATCTAATTGCGTCCTGCAGTTCCGTTTTAATTACGTCCCCCAAAGATAAGTATCTTGCTTTCCATTACAGTACTATTGAAATGTTGATAGTTGATATAATCTAACAATGGGTCAAGCACTTAATTTAAATCGCAACATAATTATGATATACAGTTTACTTTCAATTTTACGACTTATTTATAAAATATCGAGTTATCTACAATTGGCCCATATACATTTTGCAATGTGAATTATTTGAACAGAAACATAAATTAAGGGCTAACATGTTTCTATCACCATCTTTTTAAACAGAATTTACCTTTTTTGCAGTTTAGTTTTGAATAAAACACCTCTTGAGTTTGTTAATCAAAAATTTAAACAGCAATCTTCGCCCCACTGTAAGTCTATATAGTAATAATAATAATAATAATAATAATAATAAAATGATAATAATTATTGTTATTATTTGAATTATATATTGGTTATTATTACATATTTACATTAAAAGTTTTGTTTGCAATGTTAAGTTTGATAACATTTTTAAAAGCTGTAAAAGTTAGTGCAACATAAATATGATCTCGGTTTGTATTTGCATTTCAAATATTATAAACAAACACTGCACACCATTGAATTTCCCAACGCATATTGTCCTACAATAGAATGGCGCTGACTGTTTTCATTCCTATAGTAGTACACTATTGCATGGTAACATGACGATAGAGGTATGCAACCTTATCTTAACGAGTGGCTGCATGCATTTAATGCAGTCATAACATGATACTCGATTTCTTTAGCGAATGTCAACCCTATGGTATACCAATACATTGTTCATCATACCCGTGTCTCTTTGACCCTGCATTCGTTCTGTACAGGTGTATTCAGATTAAAATAGTTGCATCCTAGTTCATGTATTCTAATGTAGATTATAATGGTCAAAATGCATTTTTTCTGCGGTAACATGACAATGCCTCCATAACATTTTATGGTTAAACACACGTAATGCTATATCCATGCATTAATATTACTTTTAATGTTTTTGTTTGGTCTGCAAATTTTAGCCGAGGCAGCAGCCTCGGCGTGCCTCAGTGTGGCTACGACGCTGGTTTAAGACTATTCTTTAAAAGTCTTAGTTTGCTCCAGCGTATGCTTAATACCATCATGAAAAGTTGAAGACGACGACTAGTTGTGATATATAATGAATAGTTTACTATACTAAGAACATTTTAAATTAATGACAGTAGCCTTCCACCAGCCTCGTTTCAGCTGAATCCTCTATTGTCATTGTGAAGATGATGTCGGCGAGCTGACAGAGCAAACGCTCAGCTAATTCGCCTATTCCCTTCCCTTTCTGAGGTGCATCCAATCCAATTTTAATCCAAATATTAATAAATAATTTCATCATATTTATATAAACAAATGCTGAATTGAAGAATACTTCAAGGGATGTAATTTTGTGTTTTCGTTGTCGACGTCGTCAGGATTTCGGTAGACTCGGTTTAATACATTAAAACGTACGAATGTTGCCCAATCTCACTTTTTTGTGTGAGAATGCTACATGCAGAAAACTTTAGTCAAAAATACAAAGCGCAAAGTTACTTATGCTGAGGGTTTTAAAAATGGCGTCACAGAAACTTGACATCGTGTGTAAGGCCGAGCTAGTCCTGTATCCAGATTAGCTGAATCTCGTACTGGCCGCGTTTTTACATTTTTGCCTCCATTTTTACATATTGGCCGCATTTTTACATTTTTGCCTCCATTTTTACATATTGGCCGCGTTTTAACATAGTGGCCGAGTTTTAACATATTGGCCGCGTTTTAACATAGTGGCCTAGTTTTTACATATTGGCCACGTTTTCAGTCCATTTTGGCCGCGTTTTGAAATTTATAGGCGAGGTTTCCATTGTATCAAGCGAACACACTGACCAGATTCTCGTTTTATATTATAAAATCCATTAATAAACCTGAAAGTAAACAGAAAAACATAAAATGACGAAGGAAACTCTTCAATATGAAATAATCAATAAGTACTAGTGTCGACTTTTGCGACGTTTATTGGTGTTGCGTAACCTAAACTAATTATCAAGTCAACGCAGGTACATGTATTTGAGTTTCCGCTTGTACAGACAAACATTACTTGGTGATTAAAAACTAGCTTATTGTGCATTTAATATCAATGTTTGTTCTTAACGTGTATTCCATTTTAAATAGAAATATATGTTAAGTAACTTTATTTTGTTAATTGTATTTATGCCACTATATCTGTAGTAAGATCGTGCATACACACTTTAACCACTTCGAAATGTACATAGGCACCACATTAAGCATAATGCCAGATAAAAGTTGCACAGCGAATTATGACAACAACTAGCGCTTTTTCGTGTTTTCCGTGCTATGGATAAGTGTTGGCCGGAGTAAATTGTCGAACATATCCGTTTGAGTTATCAACTCACTGCCTGAACAAATATCATGTGAACATAGTGGCTTTATAAATACATCACTGTATATTATTCGTAAGCGAATACTGTTATTTTTTCAGATTATAGGTATATAAATAACGTAAAATTATGTTTTTTATGTTTTTTATGTTTAAACATGATCATTTACAGGATATTTCTTCAAAGTACTTTCACTTGATATTGTTGAATGCGCACGTGTTATATTCTAAGTGTGTAGTAACAATACAATTCTACTGTTACAAACAGTATTTATTGAATACACGTGAAAACACGTATTAAATTAAAAGTAACGATTTTTACATTTTCTTTCATCAAAATTCGGATGAGCATCTTGTGGCGGCGGTGGACAAAGCGGCAGGGAGACCACTATGAAGAGTTTGTTATCAACTAAATTCTGAATTAGTTCCCTTCATTTGGATATTTTTCAAGTGTATTGAAAATGACACTGTCCTTCAAAAGCACCCTTTATTTATAAAATGCACGTACATGTGAACCAATTTTTAACTAGAAAAGTTTATGCTGAAACATATTAAATCTTTATTAAAAATTATTTAAAAAATGAGGAATTTATAAATTAACATATAGTAATTCTATGATTCTATAACAAAACATTTACATGATATGTTAAGTGTACACAAATCTAGGTTCGTCATTTAAACGTGTATTTAGATTTTTGTCACTATATTCCATTAATATCTATATAGTATTATGACTTTATTGTATAGATCTATGCACAATCACAATCCGTTTAATCTCTGTTGGGAAATTATTAAACATTATTTTGCAGTTAATGAAGTGTAGAAACCCTTTGAAATGTATGTTAATGTGTTAAGCTTAACTGGAATGGATATATTTTTATACATTTTGAAATATAAAGATAACCCATGTGTTATTTACAAGTGTGCTATTGCATATGGTATATACTTTGTATGTGTACGTTGCAGTTGAAGTTATCGAAGAAAAATGGCACATCGGGAAACTAAATCACACATTTAACTTGCTGTAAACGATATAATTTTGTACATGTCCAATAATGTTCTTAACTCTCATTTCGTTCACATTGCATAAGAAATTGGGTGGCTGTACTGTTTTATATCACCCATATTGATGTTGTTGCGGATTATACCAATTCAAAGTCGTTATAAGGGGAACACCCACTAATGCTAGTTATAAAAACGTGTTTGTTGCTTGGAATGTTCGCCGTATGTTGCAGTATTTCAGTCATGTAACGGCTGTCAGTTAACCTACGCACACTTTTCATGGGCAAGCTTAGCCGATTTAAGCAGTTTAACGGTACCAAGTGCAAATTCATATGCCAGTAACTGACAACTGCCCCACTTTAACCAGGGGTATGAGGATAATGGCCGCATAAGTTATTTCATGACCAATCCCCAGACAAGATATGTGGCCGCGCTGGGGCTCGAACTCATGAACTCCGGATTGAGAGTCCAGCGCTCTACCAAGTTAACTAACCGGACCCGTCTAGTTATGAAAACTACATATCCACTTGGAGTGGTACTTAGAAATCACTTCTTCTAGACGTACAAAATTGGGGGACTGTCGTTATCAGTACCAATGACGTTGTAGCACTGTGATGACGTTGTAGCACTGTGATGACGTTGTAGCACTGTGATACTTATACAAATTAACATACGCATTATTACTATGCGTATTCCAAAACTGTTATACTTAAATCAGACAATATTAAGAATACGTTAGTGGTATTTTTAAAATTTGCAATTGTTTATTTTATATACAAATTAAAACAATTATTCCGTAATCACCATTGTTGAAAGAAACTACCACAACACAGGAAAACAATACGCATTAGGAATCCTGTGGGTATGGTATTTTATTAGCAGAACATAAGGTAAACAGCAAAGTTGCAAGAAATCATTGTATTTTCGGAATTTCCTTTTAGCAGGAACAGTAACGTTGGCAGTTGGGCATTTTGTATTTGTCTTACTCAGTGTTCACAGCGTCTGGCAATAATTTCTGCAAATGGCAGTCAGATTTCGTAGAAGAACACATTTGGAAATGAGCTAAGCGTCCAATCTGAACATATACATAGGTGGCAATCGATGCGTGTTCTTTCCTAAGTCGACATCATGGATAACTGTAAACGGTTAATTATGATTTTCAAAGACTCTTGGAAACGTGACAAATTGATATTAATTGAACAGTTCGCATTATAACAGATTGGTTTCACATGTTCACATTTTCAAGCTGTAATATGGCAGATATAATAGTGCAATGATCAATGATTTCCAAAAAGGGAAAACCATATAATCATATTTATTTCCACTAAACCATGAAATAATAATTATACCATTGGGATAATGGTATCTTTTCTGCACTCGAGATAGTGAGTTCTCTACTTGGTGGCTTTTAATCGAACTTTCAATAAGTCACTTCGGACTGGCTCTACCCAGAAAACTGTCGCAACAAGCCAAAGGCTTTCCATGTAGAAGAAGAAGTAGTAGTAGCAGTGGCAGTGGTACTGGTTGTGGTAGTGGTTGTAGTAGTAGTAGTAGTAGTAGTAGTAGTAGTTACGGTAATAGTAGTCGCAGCAGTAGTAGAAGTAGTATTAGTAGTAGTAGTAGTAGTCGTAGTAGTAGTAGTAGTAGTAGTAGAAGTAGTAGTCGTAGAAGCAGTAGTAGTAATAGTAATAGTAGTAATTGTAGAAGTAGAAGTAGTAGTAGTAGAAGTAGAAATAGTAGTAGTAGTAGTTGTTGTTGTTGTAGTAGTAGTTGTTGTTGTAGTAGTAGAAGAAGAAGAAGAAGACGAAGAAGAAGCGATATAAAAAAGTTGTGAATGTTATATTCAACAATAAGTAATAGTTATTTTCTGGCACATTCACTTAAGACAATTTATACTACCAACCTTTTGTAACACATACTCTGGACTTATCAACCAAAATGGGAAGTAACAGTTGTCTTTAAAAATTTAGTTAAAATCATAAGTCAGCACCGCACTTTGGTTATACACAATTGCAAAATCAACCCTGACGTGCTTTACAATACAAGTATCATAAATGGACATCTACAAAAACATAAAGGTTCATGTGATAATTATATGTAAAATACACAAATTTTCGGAAAAAATCATTCATATTTAGTGTGAATTTTATGTTTTAATAAATTGATCTCGAGGGGATACACGCCAGATTGTATTGGAAACAGTATTCGAACCGTTTATCAATAATCGGAATACTGCATGAACACACGTGGGAAGGAATCAAAACGGGCCCTGTTGGTTAACGTTACACCGGATTGTCATTTATGCTTAGCTTTCATGGTTTCTAATGCAGCCTTTCATGCATAGAAATGCCCTAACTTAATCAATATTCTTAACGCATGGTTAAATACATTTAACACTCACAAAAACTAGTTATCTTCCGTTGCTCCAAAATTGCAATGACCATGTCAGAAAACATTTCAGTCTTTTAGAAGATAAACAAAACCAAAATGAAGGAGGTACCACGTCAAACTATGGAAGAAACAAAAACTGAACAAACACGTGTGCAAACTATTTTGAAAGAAAACAATGCAGTATGACGCTTGTTGTTTCATGACCTTATGTAGTGTGAAGTGATTGAGGTCCAAATCTGCATGACGTGTTCTAAGAGGTCAGTCTTAGAATAAATGAGGTGAACCTTTCTGAAGCAAATATTTCAGGTAATATCAATCTATCTTCAATAATGTCAATGTCTGGGCTCTAAGCCGGCCACATCAGTGTAGGAATATTTTTTAAATTTTTCCACATGGAAGTGAACCTTGACACATGGGGTATTGCCATCTTGAAAAATCCACTAAGAATTGGATCAGTGTTTAGCAATAACATGCCACAAATAATTTTCTAAAATATCGAAATACTATTAAGAATTTTTGTTTCTATTAACATAAGGTCTAAATGTACCAACCCCACAAAACGTTACACATCTCAAAAACATAACACTAACGTTGCAGTGTTGCAGCTATTCACGTGCATTCCTAGGGATCTTGACTACAATTTTTCTTCATCTTTCCACCAGACATAAACCTTTCCTCTTGTAAATGTGAAGAAAACGCCTTAAAACATTTTGGTAAATAATACAAAATGAAACTCTAACAGCATTATAAGGAAGTTCTCTCTTTTGTCATATTCTTGGAAAAGAGTCCCTTCTCAAGCCAGAAAATGTATCTCCATACATCATAGGATCCAATACAGAGGCATATTCTTGGAAGAGAGTCCCTTGCTCTAGCCAGAAAATGTATCTCCATACATTATAGGATCAAAACAGAGGCATATACTTGGATAAGAGTCCCTTGCTCTAGCCCGAAAATGTATCTCCATACATTATAGGATCCAAACAGGGGCATATTCTTACAATAGAATCCCTTGCTCTAGCCAGAAAATGTATCCCCATACATTATCGGATCCAAACAGAGGCATATTCTTGGAAAAGAGTCCCTTGCTCTAGCCAGAAAAGGTATCTCCATACATCATCGGATCCAAACAGAGGTTTATTCTTGGAATAGAGACCCTTGCTCAAGCCAGGTAATGAATCTCCATACATTATAGGATCCAAACAGATGCATATTCTTGGAAAAGTGTCCCTTGCTCTAGCCAGAAAATGTATCTCCATACATTATAAGATCCAAACAGAGACATATTATTGGAATAGAGGCCCTTGCTCTAGCCAGAAAATGAATCTCCATACATTATAGTATCAAAACAGAGGCATATTCTTGGAATAGATTCCCTTGCTCTAGCCAGAAAATGTATCTTCATACAGTATATGATCCAAACAGAGGCATATTCTTGGAAAAGAGTCCCTTGCTCAAGCCAGAAAATGTATCTCCATACATTATAGGATCCAAACAGGGGCATATTCTTGGAATAGAGTCTCTTGCTCTAGCCTGAAAATGTATCCTCATACATTATCCGATGCAAACAGAGGCAACTTCTTGGAAAAGAGTCCCTTGCTCTAGCCAGAAAATGTATCTCCATACATTACAGGATCAAAACAGAGGCATATTCTTGTAATAGAGTCCCTTGCTCTAGCCAGAAAATGTACCTTCATAGAGTATAGGATCCAAACAGAGGCATATTCTTGGAAAAGAGTCCCTTGCTCTAGCCAGAAAATGTATCTCCATACATTATAGGATCCAAACAGGGGCATATTCTTACAATAGAATCCCTTGCTCTAGCCAGAAAATGTATCCCCATACTTTACCGGATCCAAACAGAGGCATATTCTTGGAAAAGAGTCCCTTGCTCTAGCCAGAAAATGTATCTCCATGCATTATAGGATCGAAACAGAGGCATATTCTTGGAAAAGAGTCCCTTGCTCAAGCCAGAAAATGTATCTCCATACATTATAGCATCCAAACAGAGGCATATTCTTGGAAAAGAGTCCCTTGCTCTAGCCAGAAAATGTATCTCCATACATTATAGCATCCAAACAGAGGCATATTCTTGGAATAGAGTCCATTGCTCTAGTCAGAAAATGTATGTCCATACATTATATCATCCAATCAGAGGCATATTCTTGGAAAAGTGTCCCTTGCTCTAGCCATAAAATGTATCTCCATACATTATATGATCCAAACGGAGGCATATTCTTGGAATAGAATCCCGTGCTCTAGCCAGAAAATGTATCTCCATACATTATAGGATCCAAACAGAGGCATATCCTTGGAATAGAGTCCCTTGCTCTAGCCAGAAAATGTATCTCCATACATTATAGGATCCAAGCAAGGGCATATTCTTGGAATAGAGTCCCTTGCTCTTGCCAGAATATGTATCCACATACATTATAGGATCCAAACAGAGGCATGTTCTTGGAAAAGAGTCCCTCGCTCTAGCCAGAAATTGTATCTCCATGCATTATAGCATCCAAACAGAGGCATATTCTAGGAAAAGTGTCCCTAGTTCTAGCCATTTATAATCATTTCCGCACTTGCGCGTGTCTTATTCTAGTTTGCTCACACATTGTTTGATGTGATTTGATCGATGTAAAATCAAACATATTATTTGTAGTCAATTTTAACTCGAAACAACTAGAGAAAGGTATGCGATATTAATAAAGAGTAATCATACTTAAAATACAATTAAGTATTATTTTAAACATGAGCAGTTAAATGTAGTATATCATTTGACACTGCAAAATCTGGTTATTTCCCTTTATATTGAACCTAATATGGTTGTCTACTTTTGATTTTAAAACTCGAAACTTACATACTAAATGTATTAAATTTTAGTTATATTTATTAATAGTTGTGTCAGTTTACCAGAATATGGGTATAAATGGATACACCAATATATTTAATGGTTTCAAAAACATATTAACACAGTTATCTCCACTTTGATAAATTTAAAAACCATTAACATGTGCACTTTAAATTGCAGCAGGCCAAGGCCAATCTTTAAATAAATATTAGCTAAATACAGCACACTAAACTCTGAGCTTTTCGTATAAACACTTCACGGTGCAGTGTTTCAAGTGTGCCTATTGCGCATTTTGAAAGGATGTCAAAGGAAGTCCTTGATCACTGGCGACGATACTATTCATTTGCAACCGGCGGAACGAATGCATTCAATAATGCGGACACAGGATTTCGAAAGGCAGCTACTAACTTTGAAAACCTTTTCAATTATTTAAAAGCTCGACAGCCAGTCAATAAAGTTAGAATATTTCTTCCGCAATCGGCACGATATGCATTCAGGTGCAATAGGCGCTGGATTAAAACGAAAACGCAAATAGTTTGTCGATATTTTAGTACTTGTTTCATAAAGTTATTCCTCGAGTGCCTGTATTTAAGTTGTTAAGTAAACAAGCCTTTTTTCAGTTGTGAAATGCTAAGAATTTAGTTAACACTCTCATTCAGTATTGACATACTATTAAGAATTTTTGTTTCTATTAACATAAGGTCTAAATGTACCAACCCCACAAAACGTTACACATCTCAAAAACATAACACTAACGTTGCAGTGTTGCAGCTATTCACGTGCATTCCTAGGGATCTTGACTACAATTTTTCTTCATCTTTCCACCAGACATAAACCTTTCCTCTTGTAAATGTGAAGAAAACGCCTTAAAACATTTTGGTAAATAATACAAAATGAAACTCTAACAGCATTATAAGGAAGTTCTCTCCTTTGTCATATTCTTGGAAAAGAGTCCCTTCTCAAGCCAGAAAATGTATCTCCATACATCATAGGATCCAATACAGAGGCATATTCTTGGAAGAGAGTCCCTTGCTCTAGCCAGAAAATGTATCTCCATACATTATAGGATCAAAACAGAGGCATATTCTTGGAATAGAGTCCCTTGCTCTAGCCAGAAAATGTATCTTCATACAGTATAGGATCCAAACAGAGGCATATACTTGGAAAAGTTATTCCTCGAGTGCCTGTATTTAAGTTGTTAAGTAAACAAGCCTTTTTTCAGTTGTGAAATGCTAAGTATTTAGTTAACTCTCTCATTCAGTAAAATGATAAAAAAGAAAATCAATTAATATATAAGTTTAGATTTGTTATTACAAATTAAGAACACAAACGCTGAAGGCATGTTTTTAATGATATATTACGAAACAAAACATAATGCGTTTGTTTTTAATCTATGTGCATGACAAACATAGCAGTATTTGCATGTGAAATATTACTGGTTTACATGTAGAAACTTAATTTCTGCAGTAAGTTGTCATATTATACGAACTAACGTAATTCCTATTTTGAATAAATCGTTTCATTGCATTGCAGTACGATAGCGGATACTGATTCATTATCAAGTGTGCACTGCGTGAAAGTGCTCATATTCGGTCTGTCATTGTACATGTAGACCTTGGCCCAAAACTTGATATCCCTTGATTGGCGCTCGTTGGACGATAACGTTGCACGGTAAAAGCGGATGAGTTGCGAAGCGTTAGCGTTAGCTCGATGACAATTTCAGCTCATAAAGTATCATTTGTGCACGAGAAGTACATCTCTTATGACAGCGCATACTGATTACCTAGTTGCTGACATAGCTATTGATTATAAATACTTCCTTACAGGCTACTTCAAACCGAACACATGAAATATAATATATCACTTCCTGGCAACAATGTCGAAAAACGCAAATGAGCGTTTTACAAACTCCTTTATTTTTATATGTGACCAAACTAATATAACCGATTTGGTAGTCAGCGTTTGTTACAATATTAAAAACAGTAAAATAAACAACAACACAACTATTATAAGAAAGAAATATATGAGTGTCCTTATACAAGCATGTACAATGTAAATGTAAACCTTTTAATAAGAAACTAATTGTATTTAAACAAAGAAAAACATATATATATATATTATATTAGAAAATATATTATATGTAAAAGCAATAACAGCAGCAAGAAAATGTAAATCTGATATACCACCACAATATTTGCAGATACTACGTAAACTCAGTAGAAGTCAAAGAATGTTAAACACATACTATATATATCAGTTTCGATGTTCCATGATAACTTATTTAATTTATCAGAAATCACATGTTCTAATAAATACATATACTACAAAAGTATACGCTATACATGTGTTATAATGCCTGCATTACAAGAAAACGGCTAGAACAATGTTCTCTCAGGTAGTTTAAATATATATTTCCAATGACTATATTACATTTAACACTGTGTTTGAAACTTATTACTCATAAATACAATAATTTGTCTTCACTACTGTCTTGAATATCAAATAGCGTGTATTTATTGCAGAAATTATGTAATCTATTCTGGCACCTGCACGACTTCTTTGTTGACTTTGTTGATCCCATTGCTGCTACGATTAACACACTATTCAATCCTCAACCTATTTAAGTTTTAAGGAGGAAGTTTTGAATAGCATGTGTTTGCCAGTAGGTTAAGCACAACTGGTTGTTTGCATAAGCATGGCAAGTCCTTCACCATACAGATAATTTAAAGGTAGAGTGCACTATACACGCATGACAAGTCCTTCACCATACAGCTAACTTAAAGGTACAATGCACTAGACGAGCATGACAAGTCTTTCACCATACAGATAACTTAAAGGTACAATGCACTATACGAGCATGACAAGTGATTCACCATACAGATAACTTAAAGGTACAATGCACTATAGGAGCATGACAAGTCCTTCACCATACTGATAACTTAAAGGTACACTGCACTATACGAGTATTACAAGTCCTTTACCATACAGATAACTTAAAGGTAGAATGCACTATACGAGCATGACAAGTCCTTCACCATACAGAAAACTTAAATGTACAATGCACTATACGAGTATGACAAGTCCTTCACCATTCAGATAACTTAAAGGTACAATGCACTATACAAGCATGACAAGCCCTTCACCATACCGATAACTTAAAGGTAGAGTGCAATATACGAGTATGACAAGTCCTTCACCATACATATAACTTAAAGGTAGAGTGCACAATACGAGCATGACAAGTCCTTCACCATACAGATAACTTAAAGGTAGAGTGCACTATACGCAGCATTCATTAATAATCAGCTAATGATAATGGAAGCAACTAAAGGTTAACACAAAGAAGAAGAAATAATAAATAAATGCGCACTTTATACGTACGCTCTTTTAGACATGTAATTATGTTATAATTGACAAAAAAACTTGAACATCCTAATAATTATACAACAGTGACTTCAGATTCATTGATACCTTGTCACTTCCCACACTGTCATTACATATGCTATACCTATAATTAATCACTCACCGACACTGAACAACTACTGGACCATCAGTCATCGCGTCTTGGGCGCCAATCAACAGATGCAGTATGTCAGACTTCTTGCACACCTTGGTCTTCTTTGGCCATAGCGTGAAATGGAACACTCAAACGTCTAAACTGTCGTGCTGAAAACGAGAACAAACATTTAAACATATATCAGTTACAATGTAATAAAAATCCAAAACTGTTCCAACGCTTTCGTAGCATAGTTATTTGTTATTTCTTAATGGTATATAAGCTTTTACAATTACATCTGAAAATACAAATCGTCTGATATGCATTTTAAAACAAAATTTGATCAATGTTACACAACAACTTAATGTTTCAGGTTATTAGGTCTACCTCGGCGTTATATTGGAATCTCACTAGTAGTTCTGTATAATGACTGTGAGTGGTTTTGGAAACCAATTTCCCGCGGAATGGTCCGGTGACAGTACTTTTGCCATAATCAGGAATATACGATTCCATTAAAATAGTTTATTCAACAAATGCAGTGAATATATATAATCAATAATTGTTGTTCTGATACGTGTATGCTACTTTACAATTTCACCTGTTATAAAATAAAATAAAATAACAAGTTTACCTGTTCATTCAGGATCACAATTGTTGTCAGTTTGTAGTCATGTAATAGCCAAAGGAAATTCACATCTGTGCTGTCCTTGGTGGTTGAAGGAGTTAAAATAAATTTCTTTTGTTCTCGGAAAGTCTGTAATAAACAACTCACGGTGAGAAACATTATTTATTTTGATGTACCGTAATTAGCAAACTTTTTAATAGACATATCAAAATACATTTGTATTAAAAAAACGTTAAATTTGGTCTCGTCAAAGGGTCCACTGGAACAACTTACAGAGATGTGGACTGCGTTGGTGTAGTTGCTATCTCCTGATGCAGAATAGAGCAGCATTGGTCGAAATCTATCTTTTGAAAGTTGCAACGGATCATTCAATATTAGCGAATAAATTGGTAAAGGAATTGGTTATGTTATTGACAGCCAGTATTTACACATGAAGAATTGTATTGTCCGATCTTACCCACAGCAAGTGTGTCATTACCCGCCGCTTGTTTCGCGTTTTAATCCTCGGCCTCGCGCAGTCGCTAGAATTATGAAAAAAGACAACAACAACCAACTTATAGTCAACAATACACCAATTCGAATAACACCTTAACTACACAAGTAAAACTAAAGTAATTAGTTAGAAACAATCGTTGAACTCTATTCTTAACTGCTCAGTCTTCTTAAGTACTTTTAATATTTACCTGATCTCAACAGCTTCGCAAAGAAGAAGTCTTACCTTAAAGTCGCTGCCAATGCCACGTTGTATCAATAAACATGTCGCTAGATATTCCTTGTTCTGGGCAACAAATCCTATTGGATCCAATGCTTCACAGAGAACTTCATGTAGGTACAGTAACTGGTTCTGTTTCGAAAGAATTATTCAGTTAATATGATAGTCTGAATATGCGTAAATGTTTAACACGAATTAAACCATTCATCAGTAACACTGATGGGCATGGGTAAACCTCAAAGCTTATTTTAAAATGTGTCACCAGTTTAAAAAGTCACTTGCCTTTGTCTGTACCATATTGATGCGTTGTTCCGTCAGTGCTTTAACAGCGTCATGCACGTTACTTTCCTGTAAAGCCTTTATATGATCACACAGGTAATCCAGAGCAATAAACGTTCCCGTCCTTCCAACGCCAGCGTTGCAAGCGTTAACATAGGTCCATCCCTGTACGACAGACATGGAAACACACCATAACCAACAAAAAACAACAACAACAAAAACACGATGCTAACTACTTACCCGTATATGAAAAATAAAGAAGTACCTGCAATGCACAAGCCATGGACTCGTCCCAGTGTTCGCATGAGAACGAACTTTGCGCCAGAACTGTAACAACGACAGCGCTGTATCCGATACATCTTTGTCGGGCCATGCAGTAAAGTGACATTGGTAAACTGTGTGCACTTTCTTGGAGTTTGCCTTGACAGTAGCATAAAATATAGTTGTCATAGAAAGCAAAAGTTCACAATAGAAAAATAACGATGAAAACAATATCGGATGCTCTACAACATACTGGAGGTGTAAATAATACAAAATGCAAATGTATTACTGTAACGCATGCAACCTTTGAACATTGCAGTTTCCTAATCACGAATTCGGCATACTTTTCTTGTTGAATCAATGTTATCTTGAAAACGCCATACTGGCAAGGGTTTAGAGTATCGTCTGGCCAATATTGGAAGCACTTCCTCTGAAAACACAACATTAATCAATTTACACTGACCAAAAGTATCATGATTTCTGTAAACCTGCCAATTTATTATTGTTGGACGTTTAGTAACACACCATCTTTCCATTCAGAGGGACAGTATTTAAGTTACTAATAATACGGTATTTTAAATTATTTGACATTCATTCCATTATACTCTCAGACTGTATCTTAACATTATTAACAGTTTACGTATTGAAGAAAGTTTTTTTTTTCTAAAATATAAACATCTGATGTTAAAGCGGAGTAGTAAGGTGAAAAAAACAACACACTAAAAAAAGGTATTTGATTACATTTTAAAAACAGTTGAAGCTAAAACCCAAACAAATGCATACCTTTCCATCTTCGACTGTATTTGTCACCATTGCCACAACTTGAATTTTTTCTGCCGCTATCATTCGCCATATATCAGGTATCGTACGTTCTAAAGGTCCTGTCAATTACCACAAACTGACTACAGTATATGGACTACCAGTGTTGTTTTGATATAAATTGATACAACAGCTAAATTGTAGCTTATATGAATGTATGTCGTATATTGTATTACTAAAATAGCTACAGGAGGTCTTCACAGATACATTTCTGACTAAATGACAAACAACGATATTTCCTTGCGCAGCAATGTATTTCTTCGGTTGTTCGTAACCCTGAAAAAGCACGTCATATTTTCTTATTCAAAAATATATTATATGATATAAATGCATGAATAAAATGTATGTATTACATCAATAATGGCGTTGATGAAATCGGAGTCTTCTACCCCATCAATGGGAGGCAGTTTAACTCGGTTTTTGTCATCTGCAATATATTTTTAATCCAACATCAAACAACTTCAGATGCAGTTTTGGGTAATTAATCATGTGCACGCGTATTGCAATAAACCTATTGAGGAATGATATTCTATAGGCCACTTACACGGATATATATTCCTGTAGCGGTTCTTTGGTTCATTGACCTTGCTACGTGCAGCGGATATTTCATATTTTAGTCCTGTGTCCAGTGACTGAAAAATTGAAGATGGTATCGGTCAATACATACACAGTTAAAAATATATAGATTATTTTCAATATGAAAATGGTTCGTGGCTTGATAAGAAAAAACTTTTTTTCGAACATTATTAATGATGAATGTTGCAAGCACTATTAAAAGCAAGTAAATTCCGCACTAAGACTAATATGTTAATAGAATATAACTGTTGATTGGACGGACAATGTTTTTTAATAAATACGTATCCCATAAATAAAAAAGCATACATTAAATCTAAGATAAACACGTACAAACTGTATTAACGTTCTTTATATGTTCATTGTTATGTTGCAATTCATATCCATCCGAATAGTTAAAATACACACCTATAGCAGTCAATACAAAACGTTCAAATGCAATAAAAAATAATCGCACTTACATAGAAGTCCCTGAATATATCAGTTGGGTCTTTCTTGCACTGCAAAGTAAATTGTCGCAGCTCCTGGATTTGTACAGACCTTATCTTTAACTTGAAATCACCGGCATTCCCGTACAATGGTTCACGTACAATAACAAACGAGGGTGTCCTCTGTAGTCCGTCTCCTAATCGAGGTGATGGCGTTTCCTTGCTCTGTTTGTAGGTTGTATTTTTCGATTTTTCCGATTCTTTTAAAATGCAGCACAATTCCGATTCTGAAAACACGCCACAAGTCAAAGTTTATATTTTCTTTCATGTATATGTAATGATTTCCTTCAGAAATTGCAAATTTATGGATTTATAGCGTGACATAAATATGTTACGACTCGGATTGACTTTCAATACGGGGTTGGCTTCAGCGAACAGGTCTAGTTAGTACTGTATAAACTGTTTGCTTACGTTTCTTTAGCTACATGAACACTGGTTGCAGAAACTAGGGTACGGTTTATTCATCGCTATAAAACATCGAAAATAATGAACTAATGTATGGTATCACTTGGTAAATAAATATATTTTTGTTGTACTGTAGACATAGAAAAACCCTTCTTGCCATATTACTGCCGAAAACAACGGTAATATACACACATGTGTACTGGGGTGTTGCAGGTCACTTGTACGGTTCTCATTGTCAAGACATTTCTAGTGTTCATGCTTTATGGAATTTCTCCAGGGGTTTCCGTTGGTTGGATCAGTTGACTCATGCACAATGTATGACAATTATTTGTTGACCAATAGGAAGTTTGTGGTATACAAACAAGAGGATATAATAGGCTTGCATCTGATAGGTTTGATTTACCCTTCTATAAGTTATACATAATATAAAAAATGTTTGTGGTATTTCATACTGAAGACTCGTGTCAGCCATGGGGCGAAGCAAGATGACCATTCAATGTTATAATGTGTTCAGACTGTTGATCTCATTAATGTCATTATTACTATTGATCATTGCATGCAAGATATAGTATATGTGTATATTATATGTATTCAAAAGCTGCCAGATTGTTTAATACTGTCTATTTGATGTAAGCAATAACTGGTAATTCCATATTTAGAATGATGTGGATACTTTTGCAAACAATGATCTAGTGCCCTTCACATACTTGTTTATGGTACTATTCAGCTTTATGTTAACATTTGCCACATCATTTCCTACTATTCAGCCTTATGTTAACATTTGCCAGATCATCATTTGCTGTATTGTACATGTGTTTTCAGTGTTTTGATGTTACCATTGGAATGGTGCTATATCTTAAGTTATCTTATACTATCAGTGTGTTTTTTGTTAGCCTTATATTCTTAGTTTGTCAATTTATCAATATACTTGTGATTGATATCAAATTGTTGATCTGCTTGTTACTGGTGATACATATACATTTAGACTCTATGTTCAATTACCACATTACGTACGTACATGTACTTTGGATTGTTAACCGGTATGGTAAAGCGAACTTTATTCATCTTCAACGAAAGCAAATATATGTGTTATTAAAAAGTGACATAGATTTATATAGCAATTAACGTATAGTTCGTTGATAATTTTTCCAGTTGCTTAGGCCTACATATATAACGCAAATTGAAAAAGCATCCCTACTTGATAAACATTTTAAACGTCAGACTTGGATAGTATGCTTTGCTCTAGAACTGAGCTTGACAATGTTTACTTCCAATAGTTGTTTCTTTGATTTGCCAGTTTTGGTTTAAATGGCATTGTTAAAAGATGTTAACATAATTTAAAACAATTCGCATGTAGAATCTGTCCTCACATAAAAACGTTCATGTGAATCATTGAAAATTCCTCTTCAACGCATTAATTTATGTTGTTGTTTTTTTCATAACAGACTTAAGGATATGACAGTTTTAAACAACATATATGAGGTTTATATAATGAAGTACAATTTACTAACTACTGGCTAAGCGGTGTCGCAAATACATTTAATGGGAAAACTTCCCCATACCGCTATTCTCTGCCATTATTTCCGCTTATTACTAATTATCAATGGCACTAAAATCTGCTAATCATTTTCGGTTTGGTTCCATATTTTACACAAGATATCGTTTCTAAACACGTGCTGCATTTTAAAAGAATTTCAGTTTTAATAGACTGTTTTAGCATAACAACGTAATTAATATTTGACTTAAATGGAACGTTACGATAAACTGAATTAAGATTCACTTTACTATTTTTAAGAATAAAAACATTTGCGGTAACAATATTTTACTTTATTTTTCGTAAATCCTGGTATCATAAATGTGGTCAAAACATAAAATACGATTGCCGGTCTAAAAATTCATTTGTAGTTTTGTCAATACATACTTAATATAGGTTCATACAGTAATATTATATGCAATGAACAATATATTATATTGAAAACAATGTCATTGAAATATAAAACGTTGATCTTATATTAGGGTTCAATGTATATTAACAACTCGCATCAATTTAGGTAAAGCATATACTTGTAATATGCAATGAAAATAACATTCAAAACATACAAATATAATAATATCAAGCAATACAGTGTACACACATATCAGACCATTAACAAACAACATCACATCAACATGTACAGATCTTATTAAATCTGTGGAACTTCTTTCACTCTCTGTGTGCACTGTTGGTGTATTAACTTGAATGTAGGATACCATGTGAATGCATTTGCTTGTGAATGTATATATAGTATATGATATTAGGTATGGACAACTGATCAGACTCAGCAAATGCACACATAAAAAAAACAATATACTAACAACGATAACTGTTTTAAATACGTATATACAACTTAACTCTAACGCGATAAGAATTTGAGATAGTATATATCAGGCATATTTAAATCAAACACGAGTCAAACCAGCGGCGTTCTTCCCTTGTTAACGGTTTGCGCTAGAATAACAAGATTATAACCAGCAAGTTGTCTAATAATCTCTTGCACACAGGCTACATTCACCTGGGTAGTGGGCTCGGAAGATATTCCCATGCAATTCACGTGGTTTAAGTCATAAATAAATGATCATAACATTGAAGACTTTTGGTGTCCTAGTGATTCTATCAGTGATATATTTTAATTCCGAGGGTCGTCTAATAAACCTTTACTACGAGTGTGTGGTATCGAGATTTAATGAAGAAATTAATGAATGTGGTTCGACAAATTAAGAAAACATATGTAATTTTATCAACGCAGCATGACTTTACTGTGCAAATTTACTTATAAGTGGTCAGAAACCGACCAAGTGATTTTGTGTTTGTAAATATTTGAATATATTATATATTGCAAACTTCAAATACTGCGCAACAAGTTCAATAGACGGTCCTTAAAATGACTTGTTCAGTTGTTGTTTTTTTTAAATTGATATTAGTGTTAAAATTACAGTTAGTCATGAAAAGCGTGGAACTTAGACAAATTTAAAAAAGAACTTCCAATAATACGAATCAAAATTAATAATTTGTGAAATTTGTGGTAATTAAAAAAGCATTAATTCTTAATTTATATGCTATCTTTCCTAACAATCAACTTAAATGTGCGTTAAATACATGTGTTTCCTTCTGACAACATTCTTGTTATTGCACCCATTTCAGAGGTGTATGGTGAGGGCAACGAACGACAACTCTGCTAGGAGATTGGTTGTCTAAGTGATAAAAAACGTCACATCACTGTTTAAAGGTTTACAATTGGGTTACATTCAATATTCAAAGTTGCAAAAATACCATCAACATAACAATAACTGCACAACAGAATAATATTTGAGACTTAATATTTGAATAAATTTGATGAATACACATGTTTTACTCGCATATATGGAAACACATATACAAAATTCATTATGAGTAACCATATCCCTAAATGGTGTACATTTCCAATGTCTGGCTTTCAAAACTAACTTTACATTTGTTAATGTATGAACTTTTGAGAGTCATGCGTAGCCAATGTTTAGTGTTAAAGTAGCAATACTAGTGGTTGATAACCCGTAGACATCAATAGAATAATACGAAATACAAATACATTCTAGCACATGCCTAAAACTATTTATTCATCTTCATTGCGCGTTTTCTTTTTATATTTGTACTTATATTTGCACTTCAGCAGTGTAGTTCTATGATTAATATTTCAGAATCCCACATAACCAAACATTGTAAACTGTTAGTGCATATTGGGATCCAAAACACATAGTTGGAAATGTCCCCTTACTTGATGCATTCACATATTAGTTTTCCAATAACAAGACTGTATATTGTTTTAAGTATTGGACAATGTTAAATTAACATATGCATCTACGTCTTTCACCATGACTGAATCCCTGGCTGAAGCTTCATTGGCATGCTTATTGTTCAACGTATTAAATTCATGTGTGTTTTGTTGTGACAGAACCGAATATTCATGAAACGATGTTCCAGCGAGGGTCTCGTACTGTCTGCTAGGCTGGGATTCTGAAATGACACCATGGCTTAATATTCCTTAAAGGCACTTACTATGAATATCATACATGCATAAGTAAGTTATTTTTCTCATACACTATTATGCAGGGTTCCCATTACTATTTAGAGGATATTTGTTTGTTTTTGTGAAATAACGCGTTATATCATCACTGGAAGGGGAGACAATTAATATTTTCACGAACGTTATCACACATAAAATAAACCAAGTGTCTGTTTATTTTAATGCTGTTGAGATTCTTTACATTTGAACTATTTTGAAGTGATTTTCAACACGATGTTTTCAGTTTTATGTCAGTAGTACTTTTTTCTATAATGGGTAGAAATTGGTTTTAGTAATAAACATTCCTGCGACTTATTGGATTACGACAAAAATGTGCCGTGGATTAGCTAACTAATTTAAGCCGCAAAATTGTTGACTGTAGGCATTATCATGGAAGCGTGTTTACAGTACACAAGTCTATTATGCTCTACCGTGTATTGGCAACGCAGAATCCAATTTCTAAATTTATTTAAGTTTTAACACATGCAATTTTATACACGTTGTCGTTCAATAATGTTGAGCTTTCAAATCAAGAAGTGAGCATTCACTGATAGGTTTAAGTATATTTATGATAAAAGTACGTATTTAACACTTCTGAAGCAAGGGCGTATTCAATGGGGCGGCATGATGGCGACCGCTGCCCCAATATTGTGGCAAGTCGTTGTTATGCAAATCACATTATACATTTTGCTGCCCCAAAGTGTGTTTGTCGAAGTTCGTCTGTAGATGCGACTCTG
This sequence comes from Congeria kusceri, assembly GCA_027627225.1. Taxonomy (NCBI): domain Eukaryota; kingdom Metazoa; phylum Mollusca; class Bivalvia; order Myida; family Dreissenidae; genus Congeria; species Congeria kusceri. The sequence goes on along the minus strand of CM051029.1, from coordinate 12,012,812 downwards.
ATAATTGCTAATACAGATGCGTCGACTTGAATGTGTAGGTGTAATAATCAGGGGCCCCCGACTTACACCCCGCTAATTGGTTTTATGGGTTTCCGGATTAAGCCCCGCCCCCCCCCCCCCGACCAACCAAGACATTTATGTTTTCCTAGGCGTACATAAAGGTGTTATAGATAAGTAAAATCATATCTGATTATCATAATAATCATAATCATTTAATGATTAGATTGCAAATTTTGCTCATTTTTATTAGATAATTATTTTCCTAACATTGCCGTTTTTTCATTTCAGACGAAAGACCTCGCATTCTGTCATCCCTGCAGGACAGCCAAGCACGTGGACAAAATCGGTAACACGAAGACAGAGGGCAGCTTCATCAATCAGGGATTCTCAAAGTGGAAGGATGGTCCCCAGAAGTTCCGAAAGCACGAAGGAAGCGTCTGTCACAAGGAAGTCGTCGAGCGGCTTGTGACGCTGCCAGCCACGACACGCGACGTCGGGGAAATGTTATCGACCACACACGCACAGGAGAAGGCGAACAACAGGACCCAATTGCTGCACATTCTTCGGAGTATCCTAGCACGTCAAGGTCTCGCTCGACGGAGCCATGTCGACGGTCAACTTCATGCAGCTCTTGCAGCATCACAGGGACTTCAAGTCTTGAAACGTTCCGTGTCGCAACCCAGGAGAAGAAAGTCAATACGGTTGCTGCGGTTGTAGACTTCTTATGTCACATGACTTACAATAACACATTTAATACTTAAACACTTAAGCGTTGTTATTGGATATAAAGACTTTATACACACAAATTAAGATATAACTGTATGCGAAATGAACGCATGTTATTACTTAAGGGTACATTGGATTCTTGATGGATTTTGGAAAACCGTCAATTCAGCAAGCATGCACGCAAAGGGAGACAACTGTTCATAGTAATAGTAAACAACGAGTGCATGTGTAGTATGCAAGAATTAATAAAGTGCAAAGGATTGAATAACATAATAAGAGACAATAAGAGGTATGGCACTTCAATATATAATTGGAGAGGTATTTTTAAAATTTACTGTTATTATTCTTTACAACTCTTCTTTTTGGTAATTATGTATGATAAATGGTGACAGCACATACAGTAAACATATTGTTCAAATCAAATACAAATTTAAAAAAGTAGTCCCTCACTGTGAGTGATATAGGGATATATCTCACTGTTATTTTTCTATATTTCACTATAAGCATTAAAGAAAAATGCATATTTGCAAGTACATGTGTTATCATACCGATTCTGCAGGATTCATATTGGGAGCTCGCAATTGCAGCAGGGTTGTTCGCTCTGTAACAAACAATTAAATTATCAGTTATTCTGTTTGAAAAATCGTTCATCCAATATTTTATTATAAACAAGTTAGAAATATTTATCATGCATTAGTAAAATATTATAAGTACATACTGGGTTCTGCATAAGTCATCGTAATGTGCGGCAGGATGAGGATTACCTGAAAAGTATGTGCCAATAATTAAAGATAGACATGGAGTAAGTCCACAATAAAATGAGTATTCTTTATATCGCAACTTCACAATAAAACACAAGTCTATTTATGCATACGTTTAAATGTGTTCCTTAGTTTCCATAGCACAACTAAGATGACTGCCACAAGAGTGCCGCCTACAACTCCTCCTACTATAGCCCCGACCGACGAAAAGAACCGCCATCTAATGAAATACATCAAACGGATGTATACGAATTAATTGGATTCTATGTTTCTTATTAACATTTTTTGTTGGTTCATTGTTTGGGTTCAGTTTTTAACTATTAATTGTTCACTAAAGTGTTTGGATACAATTTCATAAAGGGATATATTCATGTTAAATAGCTAAAATAAAACTAATATATATACACATTTAAAAATCCCTCATTTACAAATGTGAGAAATATGTATACCAGAATAGGCTCGTGTTATCACTGTAATCACTGTGGTTTCATCTGTTTTTTTCAATTGAATGTCGGCATATATCTTAAATTTTATTTTAAAACTTGGCCGGACGGACTAACGGGCATAAACAATATGTGTGCGCAAGCAAACATGCAATGCTGCCGTATACGGTAAGTTAGCTCGATATCCTAAATGTAGAATGATTAAATACTGGTATAAGATAAGGAAATGCCCCGAATCACATTTATAAATGTGTGTCAATATGATTATTATTTGCAACAATGTACTCTTATGTTAGATACTTTGAAAAAATGCAATATTATGTTAACTTCCAAAAAATAATTCATTGGTGAAAAGTATTTATTCTGCATCAATAACTTTAAGTTAACAGTATAATGTACCCAATTTAGATGACCTACATTGTTGGTTGTCCAAATTAATTCTAAACGCGTTAATTTACCAAGATGTGAAAATATATGCATTAAATCATTAGCGCTTATATCATCATAATTCATCCAAAATCACTCTAACCATTGTTTCTACGTTTCCATTTGACGACAAAAATAATTATGATGACCACTCCACCAACAACACCGCCTACCGAACCTCCGATTGCTGTTATTGGGGCACTGTTTCCTCCATCTAAATACACTTATTTGTAGTGATGTCAACTTTTGATGTTATTTTTAGAAACACACATTATTACAATATGGGGCTTCCATAAAACTAATAAGAATGCTAAAACAGACACGTATAATGCTATTTTCAGATGATCTGCACAATTTCCAGAATGGCTCCAAAACTGCTTTATAAGCTACACAGTTATTTGAATACGTGGGGTATTACAGTAAATATTGCAAAAAGCTGTGTTATTATTTTTAGGAAAGGCATATATTCGTTTTGATGACATTCAACTCAATAAACAAACAATTTGATATCATGCTTTTCGACACACGTGATCATAGCTAAAAAATTGATGCTAATATAGGTCTTATACAAATTTACAGTTCTGATGTGTGAAGTATTAATAGAGCTCCGTTTATGGAAAATATTCATCTTAAATTAAAAATGAGTCTGTCACTATATATGACAAATGCACCCGAATGCACTTTTTGTCAACAACGAAAATATAATGATGTTGATTGCTTTCCTTGTTGAAGACGTTGATAACGAAAAAGTATTCTAAATTTCAGTTAAATACCTTAAAAGACAACGAAAAACTGTAAACACAATTTCTAAGTTAAAAAGGGGGCATAAATCTGTCTAAACACAAAACAGATATATGCGGGATGCTTTTCCTGATGGATACATTGATAGTAAAGTAGTATTTCACGTGCAAATAAATACTATTCAAAATCTTGGTATTAAAGAAAAACTACAACCTAACTTTCTAAGTTACAAAGGGGGTATAAATATGTAAAAAACAGAACATTAACGGGCATTATCAATATGTGTGCAATGCTGCCGTATACGGTAAGTTAGCTAGATATCCTAAATATAGAATGATTAAATACTGGTATAAAATAAGGAAATGCCCCGAATCACTTTTATTTAAAGTTTGTAAATAGGATTACTATTTGCAACAGTGTATTCATATGTTAGATACTTTGAAAAAATACATTGTTGTGTTAACTTCAAAAAAAAATAATTCATTGGAGTACTTATTTTGCCTCAATAACATTAAGTTAACGGTATTAAGTACCATATTTAGATGACCTACATATAGAAGAAGGAAGATATAAAAATATAGATCAATACATATACTATGAAATACATAAACAAATAATGTTATAGAAAATGAGTATCACATTTTGTTAGTTGCCCTTACAATAAGGAATACCATATAAAATACTTACCTAGCTGTGATAATCAATGACCTATTATTGCACAATTTAGCCGCTTGACGCCTTGCGCAAACGAAACGTATTTAACAAAATTTGACATGATACCACTCCTGTAAGATTAAACACAGTACTAAAGCTGCTTTCTTATATGCATTGGTTCTTGTCTGAAATGAAATTAGCTTTATCTGCATTAATATTAGCATCTAATCCGGTAAATGCGTGTCCTCCTACAAGTTCGTGTTTGAGACTCTGACGTTATTGTCGATTCGATGACGCTACGTCTCGTGTTCGAATTCTACGTAAATTTGGCACTAATAATTAACTCGACTCATAACAGCAAATACATGCGTACATTCTAAGTTTAAGTTATACATAAAATAATTTAGTGCACTGCATTTATTATGTACTGTTCTCAACTTATTTGACTTTTAAAATAGTCGGTAACATTGATGTGGTCTTTATCATTCCATCATATTTCAATTAGTGTAATACGAACACATATTGAACATCATTAAACAGGATCATAAGTTTATGTGCAAAGATAAAATTCAATGACACGGTCTTGCCTTTTAACGTCATTTTTTAAGTTGAGCTCTAACTTGTAGGAAGTTCGAAAAAGGTCAAAGCGTTGTTGGGTAACGTTTACGTTGAAGTAATATTATATAATTGTCATAGCGTGTTTACTGTTTTGTTACTTGTTTTAGTGAGTTTACGTCCAACTTATACAGATTTTTATTCATCTTGTGTAATGTTAATGAAATCAAAAGATGTTGTGATAGAAGCCGAAAGGGTAAAACGCTTTAATTATAAATCAGAACACAAGCGTATGATTTGCATCAACTCCCACCGTTGACGGTTTAGCTAGCGCTATTTAGATGCTATTTACACATTACATTTCCAAGTTGTTGACTGAAGTATGCATAATTGAACGAATGTGCATCTTTGACAGAACTGCTATATTTAAATACGTCAAATGACATCGAACTCAATCGTGCAAAAGACATACAAAGTACAATTATGTAGTATACTCCAAGAAAAATTAAATATGTGATCAACATCGGAATGCGTTTTTGGTATAAAATAAGTTATATACTCTAAATCTAACAAAAATAAGCAAAAGCAATACAACCATGCATACCTGATTGTGCGGCCTTTGTTATTACGGTTAGTACGGTTGTCTCATCCGATTTTCCAATTGAAATTTCTGCATACATTTTGATCTCGTAATTGGTGTCAGCAACTAATTCATCAATAGTCTTCCGAGAAACTGTTGCAGAGACGTTTTCGAAAGTCCAAATTTCATCAGCTGCTTTTTGGTAACCAATCACGAACCATTGTTCTTCACCACCATCAAATCCCGGTTTCCATTCAACTGTTACAGATCTTTCAGTTACCACGTCGTTCACGATATGAAATTGTTGTGGCACACCTGGCTGCACTGTACAATACGAGCAAAGTATTTTGATAATGTTTTATTCATATTCTTATGTAAAGCATACGTTTATACTTTCATAAAGTGGGTACCGTCAATGATAATGTATATGTTTGTCAAACACTTGGTTTTGCTATGATTAAAAAACCTGGTTGCGCGATTGTGAGAAAAAATACCATTATCTAATATATTTAGTTATTCATTAATTTATTGCTATAATTGAAGTAAGAAATTAAATAATAAATATACATACCACTTGCTAGAAGGACAAATTCCTGTTCTGTATAGCCTAAAGCATTGTTAACACGGACCGAATAGTTTGTAAAGTCTTCACCGTGTAGTTGAGATATTGACAGGTTGGTCTGCAGTCTGTCTTCGGAAATGTGTATTTGAAATTCACTAGTAGTGTTTAGTGTTACCCAGTCGCCATTCTCTTTCATTTTCTTCCTCCAAACATATGCCGATGTGTGACTGGGAGGAGGATTCGCCACAATAGTAAACACGAGAACAACGGAATCATTTGATCTTCTAAAGACATTGGTAATCGGTGGAGAAAACGGGGAAGGTCTCGGCTTACCTTTAGTTACAAAACAGGATAATACAACATAAATATTAAGATCGAGCTTTAAAACTACATGACTGCCTCAGGGAGAAAAAATGATCAATACATGTTTCAATCGCTATCACTTACACAGAATCATGATATCCATTTCTCTTACTTGTTCCACTGCAGTATGGATGTTGTTTCCTTTACATTGGTAGACACCATTATCAAATTCACATCTTGCATTTACAACAGTGGCGTATATTGTGTTATTGTGTTCTTCCCGCAGTAAACGTTCACCATCTCGAGTATTATTAACGAGTTTCAGTTTAGCTACCGGGTCACTGTCTGCTTCACATAATAAATTCAAAGTTTGACTTTCGTTTATTGTAATATTAGAGGCAAAGTTGAACCCATCGGCATAAAATCTACGTATGTTGACAAGATCTACAACAACAAAAAAACAACACGATGTTGCCCAATAGTTCATATGGTTGTTAATGGCACTGATTTCGTACGCGTATTTTCTATATTATATATCAATTCAATATATACGCTACTATTTACTTACACTGCACATCCACATAAAACGACGTTTCGTCGTATGCCTCCACAACACCACATCCTGTGGGTTCCATTGTGGTGTTGACTCTGCATGTATAATATCCTTCGTCAGTGAGCTGTATGTTCGTCAACGTAAGATTTTTACCCGATTCAATAGTTGGGGTATTGGCGTGAAACCACGTGAATCTCGTCTCTACTGGATTTCCGAGAATGTAAGGGCAAGCGACAGACAAATTTCCTTTCAATAAAACTGTTGTATTGCTTAAAGACTGAACAACTGGTGGTTCTGAAAAGCAGTGCGAAAATGAAATCAAACTAGTTTAAGCCGATCAATCAACTTTTCGGTGCACGTTTATTAAAAAGTACACACTTGGAAAAAGTTACATCTAGAGTGCGAAACTTCCGCCATAAGCAAAAACAAACCCTACCTATAACATCTAGCTGGAAACTGGATTGATTTGCTCCCTTTATTTTTCCATCAAATGCTGTAATCATTTCATTATAAGCTATGCAGGTGTACTCGCCACTGTGCTGTCTACTGACATTTCTGATAATGAAATCATCGGCAATTCCCATAGTATCAGGAGTCCAGGAATAGATTGGTCTCGGTTTACTCTTAGCTGCACATGTGCCACTGATTGAATGACCTTTCATCACCTTCAAATAGTTGGTCTGGACATCCTTCTCACACGTTTGAAAAATAAACGAAGGCATCTCTGGGGCAACTGCATATAAATGATAATATCCATATCAGATGCACACATTGCCTATAATAAAGCATATCATGAAACACACACCTTACACTGTATTTTTTTTCACGCAGTTCTTTAAAAAATGTCTAAATATATTTCACTTTCTAACACAAAGGTCGAATAGACACGGAAATAAATCAAGATTAATATATTGTTCAGCAATAACTTATAGGTGGAGTATAATTTTTAGATTGTTCTACAATATCGAGGAAATTTTAAAGTAAACTGTACTTTCTTAAACGCGCACTAGCTATTGGAATATAAATACAATTTTTTTTTTTATAATAAAGCGCAAGAAAACGAACATGAAACAGGAACTTTTTTTATGAAAAAATTAACGTATTGGTAGTATATTTTTATTTGTGTTTGTGTATTATCAATACAGAGAAGGGCATCTTAATTCCTTGAGTTTTAACCATAAAGCTGATTTCATTCTTTCAATTGTTAGCAATGAAGCTGGTGTCATATTGAATTGAAGCCACTCAAATGCCTGTATATAGCGGAAAGATGGGCGCAGATTAGTTACCATTCACGAATTCTGTACAAATAGAGCACACTCGTGTTTTAATCGAAACAGCAATGTTTTAGATAAATAGGTGTCAAGGAGTAACGGAGGATGCATTGTGTGCGCGCCGACTGAAAATGATCACTGTACGTTCTCGCATGGTATTCTCGGAAATTGAACTACTTTCTTATCTGCTCACTGCCCATGCTAAACACTTTCATATCGGTTAATTGCCCAAGTGCGGGACATCGGTATATAAGACAATATATAAATATCATATGGCAGCGTATTTGACATTGATATTGTCAACCCGAGTGTAGAATATCATCCGAGGCGAATGCCATTTAATATTGATATTATTATACCGAACAAAATAATGTAAATAAAAAAGGTAAACACATGTTTAATGCTACCAACAGATTAAAGAATGCCTGAATCTTGTTTCGTTTTCAAAAATACTTGCAAACTATTTTTCTAACAGTTAATTTTGAACTGAAGAGAATCGGGTGTTTGCATATTGAATAGTGACGTCTCGACTATATGACGTAACGACAAGGGAGGCAATCTTTTCATGATTTGGCTAATAAACCTGAAGTAGTCGTTTGCTCCTAATGACATTAACATGTCAGCGCGGTCACATGACCTGATAATCACGTTCGCTTGGTCACGTGTCAAAAAGGTTGTCAAAAAGGTTGAACATGTTTTGGAAGTCAAAATATGTCTTTTTCAGGTAATGGGAATTCATCATTGTTAACAAAAGTGAGGTTTAATACAAGTAAACGCTCTTGTAAATCGATAAACACACTGCATTATATTTATATCTTTACATGATAGAATCTCGATTCCGACAGTTAAATTTCGTCCTGGCCTTATCAGCGACGATCCGACATTTCAACTTTTATTTTCTGCAGATCTCGCACTAAAAAAATATAGACACTCGAAATTTGGACGCTAATTATCATCCAAATTTCGCGTTTCTATGAAATAGTACACAACGATAATTATCGCCCAATCTTCCCATCGTCAAATCCATTTGGAAGAATAACCGCCACTCTGGTGCTCTATTAGAAATCCAATATAATCAGCTTTGACGTTTCGGCGATTGCAGCCGATCATTGCTGTAACCCGGCGTCGTTTTCCGGTGTTTTATTTCTTTCAATCGATAAGGGTCATAAAATATAGCCCCTAGGCAAATAGATAAGTGCAATTTAAAGCCGCAGGAATCGTTTTTTTAATTGATAAAGTTAAATTGATGTCTAGATTTGTGAAAATAAAAATAATACGTATGTGCATTAATCAATTGATTAGAACGTTACTTAATTAAATAAAGGAATCATACTTCAGCACGATGAAGCTGCTGAAATTAAATGAATACGTTTTTTTTTCTTAACTGTATACAAATGGAGTTTTATACTCAGAATCAAAATCAAGGCAGACTAATAGAACTTTATATTTAATTGCTTGGTATATATCTTCAAAATATTTTATAATTTAATTGAAAGAAACTCTACTAGAAAAATAATATGGTTTCAATAAAAATAATGTTTTCGTACAATACTTCAAAACATGTAGATATGCGAATGTCCTAATTTACCTGTTTGACATTTCGAGAGGTACATGTAATGTTGTGTTATATGAACAGTTGTATATTGTTCCTGTATATTGTCCAGGTTGATAAAAAAAGTTTATTCAGAGATTTCAGTTGTTTATCATCAATAGTGCTCATCCCCTATAAACAACCAAATGTATTTTGATTGCATCATAAACATTCATTTAATTAATTAAGTAACTTTCTAATTAAATTAATAAGTATAATCCATCCATAACGGACGAGATTATCCTTGATAACAGTTTGGGGTATTCAGATAGCCATCTTTATGATACCGTCATAAAATCTTTTCCATTGACCGCGGAAGTGGGGCCACAGCTGAAGAAGGGTCAAACTATCAGCTGATTATGTTGTTGTTTTTTTAATAGTTTATATCCAGTAACAGGTACACGCGCAGATTTTAAATATGTGCACTTTTAATCTTGAAAAATGGTCATTATGCTTATTATTTGAAATTCTAACAGATATCCTTTTAGCAAATAAGTAGAAAATTCAAGGACAAAAACAGAAATAAATAGACAAGTTGAAATAGACAACATGAAATAAACATAGTCCATTTTGCAGAGCAATCTAGAGTTTTTCACTCACATTTAATAAATTCCATTTGTTCCATTTGTTAAAGTTAGCTCATCACCCGTAGGTTTATTGTTTGACTATAATTTGCTATTTGTTCAATTTAAAAAAAAAAAAAACAAGCACCAACATCTAAACACATGCAATAAACAACGTTCAAAATAAAAAGGTTCATAAAATATATTTTTCAAAATATGACTGGTTACGAAAATATTTCGAATATATTCGCTACATGTATTTTATGTTTATTGACATTAATTGTGTTTAAGCATATCAAAAACAACGTATACGGATTCGAAAAATCAATTATATTCTTTATTTAACGATGAGCACATTTTGTCTGAAAAACAAACACTAAATAATTATTAAAAAGTTTTAGATTTCATTAAAATTTAATGTTGAAGTCATTTTCTTTATATATAACTGGTAAGAAACCACATGTTAAATACTCTGTAAGGGTATTACCCCGTAAAACCAATATCCCCGAGACGAACACAGATCTTATCAGTCGATCTGGTCATCCTCGGACAAAAATCGCGGAAAATCCCGAAGTTTGACGGAAACCAACAAGTTACCACACCAGCTAATTTTAACCGTAAAAAGGACTTAAAGAATATTTGTTAAATTCCTGAAATTCCCGTTTGTATAAAAGACATACTATATTTTGTGAAACCATTGCACCTAAGCTTTTGGGATAAAACTTTTTGAACAGCGAAGCAAAACGTTCAAACATTTGGTGTAAAAACTGTGCAAACAATCCCGAATTTCAGTAGAAATATATAGTAAATTGAGACGGTGACCTATCTCAAACTTAAACAGGACTAAAAGATTTTCATTTTAAAATATTAAACAATATACCCATGAAAACATAAAAGGTTGAATTTAATCAAACTATTTGCACATAAGGATTCATTTAAACGATAATAAAGGTTTGACGGGTTAAATATGTTTCCCTATATATTTCTATATACCGCTGTAGGCTGGATATCGCTTATCTCGTGGTGGTTATTCTTCCATATGGTCGCGCTTTAACACCTGGTGCGATGATGCGACATTTTGGCGATAAATATCGTATTGTACAAGACCGAAACCATTCGACGATGCCACATTTGGGCGATAATGATCGCTGTGTATAAGAATGCGACGATGCGACGATGCGATATTTGGACGATATTATTTTACTTGTTCGTAGAACAACCATAGGTACCGCTTCTAAAATCGGACGGTTGGAATCACAATGATTATATCTCTTTTATTATTTCGCGAAAGTAAAAAGTGCCATTTTGAATATCATGAACGTTTTTCGAAAGCATCCACCGTTTAGATAAATAATGTGATTAGAACATAATATGTTTAGAACAAACATAAACAGGTCTGGTAATTTACAGCTTTTATTGAAGGATCAAATTTTGAGACTAAAAATCGCGGAATAAAGTAGTCCTCTATCCAGCGTTCGAAGGCTTTGATAAATGATTTAATTGGGTCATGATCCAAGTAGAATCATGGACATATTATAATCCTAACATATTCATCGCGCTTATTGTCTGTGCCATTTAAGTAGTTTATTTGTTATTTAATTATTGTATTACAATAAGTTTATTAATTATTGTATTATTCACTTCGTCGTAATAATAATACTCATAAAGAACAAAACTGAATTCACAGATTGTGAATAGTACAGGTACTAGCAACAGTGGTCGGGTGGTTGACGCCGTAGACTCCCACTCTGGCGGTCGGGGTTCAATCCCAAAGAGGTGCAGGAAGTTGTTTTCCCAACTTTATTTATTTTATTATTGTTTCACAGAATATAAAGGTTTGCTACTCCAGACGCTTTATTAATAGAAAAAGAAGACGTTTAACTTGCTTTACGCATTTTAAAACATTACCATTACAACACCTTTGCTAATACGGTTGAAAAGCTTGTAACACAGTCGTTGCATTCGTGATATTGTACACCGGAAAATAATTTGGCTCGTCAGGTTTCTTGCCCGACAATATTTTTCATTTTCAATTGAAAGTTGTTTTGACAGGCCTTATATATTTAATTCGTACATAGTATTTTTAGCTGCTGTAATAGCTGTCTAGTTTTCACATACCACATAGTTCATTAAGACTCGCTTCGTGAGTTTATGTTGTATTCATGATATTGTACACCGGACAAAAAATTTGGCTCATCAGGTTTCTTGCCCGACAATATTGTTCATTTTCAATTGAAAGTTGTTTTGACAGGCCTTATATTCGTACATAGTATTTTTAGTTGCTGTAATAGGCTGTCTAGTTTTCACAGTTGTTAACGTTTTAATTAGTGGCGAACGTTTTACAATAGAACTCAATTCATCAGCTGCACATTTGACAACAGATACAATTAAAAAACGGCATTATTGAGAGACAACAACACACCTAACTACACAATGGCGATATACATTTTAAAATCTGATTTTATTACGTGGCAATATATATTTTAACGCCGCATTTTGAAGATTAAAAATCGCCGGCAATGTCTCTGTTCAAGTTATATTTATAATGTTGACACAAATATTACAGTAAAACACGGAATATAGGATTCAACTTAATGAAGTTTTATGAATATTTTCGTTTAATTTTTGACTTTTTGGCAAGAACATATTATTATGTATAACACGTCCTGATTGCTGCTTCTGGCTTCATAACCAGAATTCAAATTCAATGACTTTTATTTTCTTCACATAACAACACTGAAGGAGCTATTAGCGCCACTATCATGTTTTACCAATAAAACATTTATAAATTTATAGCCACTGTATTTACGGTGGCAATTGATATAGCATACCTCTCTAACTGCCCAGATTGTCCATAATAACGCGTCGGAGTTTTCATTTTAAGTTTTGATACGGTCATTAAGGAGATTTCATACAATTTTATTTTATTTACTGGTTCTAACATACAATTTTAATATTAATGTATTTTCAACATTTTCGCAAAAAATTCTGTAAAACACAGCATTACGGGTCTTAAGTGCCCTTTGCACTAAGTTATTGGGGCGAGTAGATAAGATACACCGGACGCTATGATATTGAACAGTGCACTAACAGCAATAACTACTAGCACAAACGAATGTTCTAACAGTCATTGACTTTTATTATTGATCTTTAATATTCAAAACTGCAAACAAATTTTCGTTTAGACACAATCTCAATAATCTTTCGAATATGTTTTGTTTAATTTAAACTTGTGTTGCTTTAAACATTTGAATATAGTGAGGTATGCCCAATGTTACGCAATAGCGAACAACTGCTATGCTTCAGCGCTTTGATTAAAAGGGCGAAATCTGCAGACAATAAAAATATCAAATGTCGCGTTGTCGCATCGTCGACGTCCTGGAACAAAGCGAAATTTCATTGGCGGAATCAGGATACCGTATTACATGACGTCACGTTCTCTTGATGAACAACTTTGATTTTAATATTTTTTTGTAAAGTCCCTTCAAATGGAAGTCAGAATTATTGTTAAAATGGATAAATCGATACAGGTAAATCTAGGGAAAACAAACCATACAAATCGATCATAAGAACGTTGGAAGTTGTAAACATTCATTTATTTTCAGTAAATGGATTATCCCCTTATTATCCCCTTATTATCAACTTTTGATCGGCTGAAATAGTTTTTCTCGGAACATCGTTTCGCTCCTTTAACGTCGCGTTTGCAGTAGAAAAGAAAACTTAAATCACCTGTTCATTGCCCTCATGAATTAATTCATACGCATCTATAATCCTTTCGAAGGGTTTTTATACAATAAACTATGATCTAATAAAAGTAGCGCCATCGCGGCTACTCATTTTCCTAGAATGAATATCCTTCTGCATTAAACAGATTTGTCTTTGAAAAGCGATTGGTAATAGAAAAAAGACAAGAGGCAATATGTTTACGGATCGTAATTAAGAAGTCCTAAAAATAACTATTATAAGAGGTGCTTGTTTAAATGCCCTTTTTTTGTTTACGTGTTGACGCAAAAGTCGCGAGTATATTGTATTACAAAACTTTGCATTTTGTATTTTCACTAAGCATCCTTGTGGCGATATATCAATGGTCGTTTTTATGTCGCCTATGTCGTCAGTTCGATGCTCACACGAAGTTTCCAGTTTCAAAGCATTTGTGTTTACATCGTATTATTGTTAGCAATTATCTTCAAGGTATGCTATTATTTCTTTTTTTATTTAATTGAGTCGCTCGTATATGCATATATATCGTACTTGACGGAAATAAACATGTTATTATTGAACACAATTCATACAAGTAAGTATGCTTACACAATACATTTGCTGTAAGGCTGATAGAACTGGAAGTGTTTTGCGTTTACTTCCCGGTCGGGTCGAGAGTATTGCTAGCAATACACTGAATAATGGTGTCGTCCATTTGAGAAGTACTCCAGTTAGCACCCTTTGCAGACATAGTACCATTTGCTGTCCATACATAACTAGCAGGAGGATTCGAAAGTGCATTGCATCTTAAACTGAACTCACGACCTCTTAAAACGTTTATTGTGGGACTGGTAATTTGTTGATCGTTTATATCTCTGTGATAGAGAGAAAGTCCTGTCACAGGATCTGCAGTAGGTAACAATTACATTATATAGCGATTATGCGAATACTTATATGGTTGATACTTGTTCCAATCGTTTAACCTCGTGTGAGGTAATACAATCTTATTTTCTCAATCACTAACTGAAATAAGATATCCCTTAATTTAACCAGTTTGTATAATACATTGATGTGTAAAAAAATGTGTAAAGGAGATACAATTATTAACAAAGGTACTCACATAATATTTCAATTGTGTAAGACGCAGTGACATTTCCAGTAACGACCTGCTGTGCGAAAGTTGCGTTCATTGTATTGGTGACTTCAAGCGTGTATACACCATTATCGCTAGGCTGCACACCTTGAATAATGAGCTGTGTTCCGTTATGTTGCTCTCCACCTGGCAGTGTCCATGTATATCGTGTGGGTGGAGGATTGCTACTGCTGGTACACGTCATTTCAAACGGTTCATTAATAACAGTCCGTATGATGTTTGGTTGTATCGAAAATGTTCCGATCTGACAGGACGGTGAAGATGGAAGATCTGCAGTCAAGAGCGTCGTTGTTACTATACGTCACATGTATTGTTGAATACATTTTCTGCCGACAATTTTCCGAACAAATTAGTTCATAATGTGTATTCAAAACATTTATTGTAACTGTACCTTAATTCGAAAAAAATATTTGAATGGCCATTACACTTCTATATCAATGTTTATACGCACAAGAAACGTCGAACAATGTCCCCATTTATTTTTTTAAAAGGAATATCCCGCTTGTACCTTGCGATTCCCAACAACCCGCCTATGACAATAATCTTTATCTTTGCAGAAATGTCAAACGCAGTAAATGTTCGTATGTTGTACAAACAGAAAACCACAAACAGAAACGCAATTTTATTATGTACTTGTAATCGAACATCTTCATGTCAACTATGTACAAATCATTCATGCCGTTGTGTAGTTATTCTCTTTATTGTATAAAAATAGTAGAATTAAAACGACATAAGGCATAGTTATGTCACTTCAGTGATTTCGTTCTCCGATGTGATGAAATTACACATTTCGATTGGCAGTAGTGTGACAAAAACTATCGATGCAAATCAGCTTATTCTGTACTTGGGAATCAACCATGGATTCATGAACATAGGCTATGATCATAACATTAAAGGTACTTACATAAAATATTCACACGTAGCACTGTTGAATTTACAGTGGTGTTCCTAGATCCATATGTTGGAGTAATTATACTTGAGGCACTGCAGGTGACCTGTTCTGCGTTGTCACTCTTTTCGAAGTTTAATGCAATTGCCGTGTTATTAATCACAGAGTCGTTAGATAAGGTCCATGAAATGGTTGGCGTTGGATTTCCAGAAGAGTTGCATTCTAGTGACACATTTCTGCTTTGTATTACAGAAAAAAATGCTTGCTGTTACAACAACAGTACTGTACATAATTGTCGGTTTAGTTGGATAGCCTAGAATCACAAATACAGTCAAACAAATTACACATTACAAATAGTATACAAATCGATAAAACATATACACTGGGAGTTGTGTGTTTTTAAACAACAATGTTAATTTATAATGTATTTAGTATGTTACATACAAATGCCTGATTATCATTTGATAATTTCACGCGTTCATTTTATGCTGATGACATACTTGATGATATGATATTTTTTTGTTAAAATGATATCACTCATGTTCGTAAACACAGTCGGCGGTGAAAAACTCATTTTATTGAGGCATGCGATGCGGAGCTTTTCTTGAGTTAGACGGCAAACTTAAGTAAAGCAAGTATACTATAAAGTATTTAAAGGTCAAATATATTTCAATTAGATCTTTGTGAGCAACATTTACAGTGGATTTCCTTACACGTACTCAACACATCGATTTCCAGAGTCCTGTTGGATATGATTTGCCCGTATCCGTTTGAAGCATTGCAGTATATTCTTGTCCTGTGATATGCAGTTGTTGGCGTAATTGTAAGATTGCTTGTCGTCACATCTGACGCTGTATTGCTGATGCTGTTACCAGTAAGGTTCACATCATCCGTGTAGTCAGAATGAGTTATGTTATCAAAGTACCAGGTGATGAGGGGCGTTGGATGTCCCACTGATGATTCACAGCCGATGTAACTGATTTTCACGTTGGGCAAGACATATACTGTTGGTGCGTCTGGCGTCAATTTTACATATTGCACTGGAGCTAATAAAAGGCAAACACAAAATATACAAGTTTCAATTATTTATTGAATGCGCATTATCCCCGTTTGACAACGCACATATGCTTTTAGAAAAACAGCAACAATCGAAAATATATAATTTTTTGAAAAGTCCAACGATAAAATCTATGCAATCTAAGCAAAATCATCACGTAAATAATGCCCCGCAGACATACACTTCATAACAACAATACGCATACACATGTATTGGTTGCTCTATAACTGTGTAGAATGTTGTATTGTAAACTGATATGCAAATACTTGACGACCAAATTCACAAACATATGTCTTCCATGTGCAAAGTCATTTCTTTAACGAGATAAATATGTAAGTGCTTGCCTGTGGAAGTTAAATATAGTGACGAGTTGATTGTACCATTGATCATGCAGGAATATTGTCCGATGTGCACATTTGAGAAGTTTATAATAGTAAAAAACAGTTCGGATATCACTTCGCCATAGAAATTTGCGTGTAGATGACCAGATACAGTGTCACTAACAGTAGTGTGTCCAAGTACAAATTCTCCAATACGCCCACCATTGCGTGTATAGGTTATTCGAGTAGATTTAGATATATTGCAAACGTGACACGTGAGTGTTATGTTCGTCCCTATATCGACAAGACTTCTTTCCGACGTAAGAGACACATTGCAGTTACTGACACCTGAAACAACAGACACTATAATATATTGCGTATATTATGAACACAATCTAACTTGAAAATAAAAAAACAAGACGTCCATGATGGACCGTTTATCGCACATACTGGTTTAGCAAATTGTAAAAATTATTAATGACGATTTGCCTTATATATTTCTACAGAGTCCATAGTCTGGTTCCCGCCCGCACGCATCAGGCACACGAAATTAATGGCGGCTTCCACTGTGGGCAAAATGTTAATTCCTATCAATTTCTACATGCCTTAGGACTAATGAACATGTACTTGTAATTCGGTTGCACCGACCTAATGCCAATAATGCCAATTTGGGATATTAACATCGTTCAGTAAAGTACATGTATGTGTTTCTATTTGACAACGTTTACATTGAAAGGATAACGTAATGTTAGAGTAACTTAAGTGTCGACCACACAAAGCCTGCCACCAACTAAAGACCAACTCCCGACCACCGACAACCAGTGGTTGCTGATGGGCTTTTAAATGTCTTTAACAGGTTTTTGGGGTCGGCGACTGGTTTTTGATACTGGCTGACTAGTCTGAAGACCCGATTTAATCGCAAATGGTCTTCGATATTGCATTGAAGACCTTTTGCCACCCAAAAAGGTCGTAAGAAGGTTCTCGTTGGTCTATATTCGGTCGGCAATCGATCGCCAACTGCTCTACGACTTGCCGCAGATGACAAGTCGGCGACTAGTCGTTAACCATTCCACGACCGCTCGCCGACTTGCTTTCGTCACCAAATCACATTAAAATAATGAATGCGTTTTTTTTAAATCATTCTTTCACTTAACAGGAGACGCAATATTTATAATTTAAAGTGTTAGCATGCCATTTTCAAAGAAGGGGAAGGGCCTTGACAAGTGGGTTTTACCGGACATGAATAATGTATCCGATAGTTTTCCTCAACATCAAAATGTGCTGCAGGACATATAAACAGGATGCCAGAGGATAATACTGTAGTAATTATAACTGATTTAAATAATCAACAAAATAACAAGAAGAAATTAATGTTCTTAAATTTTCGCAAGACATACATAAAATATATATCCCAATGTCATATATATAGGTAACTGTTTTTCAAACAATGGGACAAAAATCTTGTAACTGACAAAACTGATTTCGAATAATCAAATACCGCCCGCTAAGCATCGACGTCCAGTTGTCAACCACTAGCCAAGCGGTGCTCAACAGGCAACAGTGTAGGTTGTAACCGACTTGGGTCCCCGTGAATTAATTTTAGCGAGTTAAACACGCTCCAGAAAATGAGTGAATCATTGCGGTATAGCTGTGTAAATACACACGCATCAATTGGCGTCCGGAGAATCATAAACCCGAGAATTTCAATAAATAAGGAATTAATATTTATAATCTTGCTGTGCATGTTAATTTAAATTTGAATTGCGGTTGCGTGTTATTAAAAATTATACATATTTATAATATTGCACCATTCAATCAACTTTTCCAGTAGATTGTATTTCAATCCTTTAAAATGTTTAACATCTTTCTATAAATAAAATGTGATGAAACTAGTCTCGTAGCATGAATACACTATTTGCAATACGTATGATACGTACAGTGTATTATTTAGCACAACTATGTACACTTGTCTGATATATAATAATTTTCATTCATTCCCGCAACTATTTTCTGACAATGTTCATTTGTTATATTTGCCTGACAAATTCATGTAACAATTATGTTTACGTAAAACTAGTATTTATGTTATTCATGTATCACTGGTGAAAACATGGGCGGTATATGATCGGTCTATTCACGGTACATATATCAATATCTCAAATTAAGAGAAGTTTCCTTAGTGGGGACCAAAAAATCTGGAATCCGAAAAGTCACGTAACTGACCATCTTGGTCCGCGTGTTTAGGGCAAAAAATCTATATATATTATTTTCAACGCCGATTGTCTTTTTAGAAGACATTACTTGTTATTGCTGTTGTTTTTTTCATTTCCATTACCTAATGAACTCATAATATGTGTTCCAAAATAGCGCGGGAATGACGTGAATCAGAACCTTCCGATTTTATGCATAGGTCCCATGTTTCAGTAACGATAAACAACGTTCAGCGAACTTGCCTACAGGGAACCCAAATTGGAGCTTAAGAAAGTTTAATAACGGAAGGAAAAATAGGCGTTAATGCAACGAGGAATAAAGCGTCGTCTGTAAGATTTTACTTTTTTTTGTAAGAACTATTTTTTTACATAAGAAATCATTACACTGTCCTTTCGCAACCACATAGTTGTTTCAAATTCGTAAGGTCTGCCGTAAAGAGCTGCCGTTACGATCGCAATTATGGCCGCCGCTTCGGTTTAACATAAAAAAATTGTAACAAATAAGAATAATAATTACATTTTAAAATACATTATCACGCATTCTCTTTAATGTCGAATTGCCATTTAATTAAGCACACTTGTATTTAAAATTAAATACAGCACAGTTGTTTTCCTTGTATACGATTTTGCTATGATGAAAAAAGGTTAAATATAAACAAAAAAATCGTGCGTATTACTTTTGAAAATAACACTGGTAATGCTTTGTATTACTGGATTTGTTTAATTGAAATGTAGCAGGGTGTGGATTATTACTGAACTTCTGAAGCAAATCTGATATGAAAGGTTGATTGTGTCAAGCTGGAATTTGCCATTTCGAAACAAAAAGGATTGGAATTTGGATGGTCCAGAAGTCATCGCTTAGTTTGCTACACGCTACTGGCACACAGTGACACTTCCAATTTTACTGACTTTTACAAGAATTAAATTTACTGCAAGGTTGTCTCTGACTCTGTCCAATGCTTCATTGAATTATGAATGCGAAACATACTAGAACAGCACTTTATCATTCATGTACCGTGAGTAAGTATATTCAGGGTAAGGTACATGTAATCTTCACATCATTGTATTTAGATGTATATTAGAAATACAGAAAATGTTAATTAATTATTGTGGTCACAGCTCAACTTGTTTCTTATGTACATTTATAAAAACATAAACATTGTTATTTTTTCCTCTAAAAACAGACATGTGTTTATCATCAAGTTATAATCACGAGTAAATAAAGTACTTTTTCTGGAAAAAAATACTTTTATCCATAATACGTTTTTCAACATTATGTGCACGATCATTCAACTTATCGTGTTGCTATGTTTTTTTTAAAGCTATTTTTAGAAATGCATGTATTAAATATTTGCCAGGGTATTTGCCCTGTATGATTGATTCAAAACGAAAAAGAAGACCTCAGCACCACATTCTAACCCACATCTCGAAAGAGCTAGCCCATAATGGAAACAAGTACACTCATGGGGCAACAAAGCTCATGTGAGTTGTGAAATTTCCTAAAAAAATGGAAT
This sequence comes from Congeria kusceri, assembly GCA_027627225.1. Classification (NCBI taxonomy): domain Eukaryota; kingdom Metazoa; phylum Mollusca; class Bivalvia; order Myida; family Dreissenidae; genus Congeria; species Congeria kusceri. The sequence goes on along the minus strand of CM051029.1, from coordinate 11,992,241 downwards.
TCCATATCTCTCTGGTCCTATCATGTATGGAACAATTTGCATTAATATAATTTATTCCAGTGATTATTAGTAAGTAAACAGACTTGTTGGGTCTTATTATTGTCGCTTTTTAATACAACTAATAAAATGTCCTATATATAATTGAATCTGAAAATTTCACTAAATTAAATGTGTATTTAAGATTTTCCTTAGCTGATTTGTGAAAAACTAGCCAAGAAACAACACCAGGCAACACCAAACAACTTCTATTTTTAGAGAATTTAGATTACATGTGCATTTTACAGCAATAATACTATTGTTATTTATATAACCATTTATATACCGATGTAATTCAAATAATGATCACTATACAAGTGTGATGCAACATTATACTAAATATGAAGCAAAAGTGTATAAAGCAAATGTAATAGAAGTACAGTGATATTTTGGAAATAGACTGGAGTATTGATATTATGCTAGCTTATGCAATATCTAAAGGTTCTTGATTGGGTTCAGGTTCTAGATCCAAGCAGTAGTCTACACAGCTCTAGGTTTCATATCAGTGCTCTTTGTAAATATTAAAAATGTAGATGTTCGATAAGAAATAAAGAAAGTTTTATTTTAAAATCAATTATTATAATATATGCATGCATGTCTGATTCCAGTACATGTATTATACAAATGTTATGCATAACATAGTGTTAAATATAAGCACTAGAATCTAAATTGATTATTTCACTTTACTAACTAAAGTTATTATATAAAAATACGACAAGAAAAAATACACTGTTTGTATAACCACAACAAGAACATGTGTTTAGCAATAAAGCTTGTGCTACCTCATATTTCACATTTTCATATTTAATTAAAAGGTTGAGATCTATGTTATAATAAAAACATTGAGGAGTTTTTACTGATGTCTAAAATTTGTACGTGTATTATAAGAGTAGGACTTCATTTTTTCGGTGTAACAATTTACACACTTACTACTAATCTTTGATAGCTTGTTTATGATTTTGTCTTGTGTTTCTTGGCTTTGTGTAAGATAATTTCTGCACTTATAAAAAAATGTATTTTCCAATGCATGCGTTTAATGAATAAATATTTGCCTCGTTAAGTTTGCATATAATTATGTATTTATAATTTGCACAAATTATATTAAGCAAATTGTAGCTGGTGTGTGGATTTGCACCACGACTGAATGCTTTGTCTTCATACGACTACGAAAAAGATACTAATTATTTGAATGATCCAGTGTTCTTTTTGCTAATGTAGTAGGGTGACGTATAAGGGACACTTATATTGCCTTGCTATAACAGGTAACTTTTATAGCGACGCGGTAGAGCGTTTGTCCTGGAACCAGGAGCTCATGGGTTCGATCCGTTATTGAGGCAATGGGATTTTTTCAGCTGGGTTAAAATTGGTGCCCAACTAAAATAACCCGCGGTGTTAATATGTCTGTACGACATCCCTGAGGTGTCAAGGCAGAAGGAAATTCATGAAAGAATTTCAAAAAATGGAGGGAGAGTATGTAGTAGGGTGACGTATAAGGGATATCTATACTGCCTTGCTACAAGAGGTAGATTTTATTGCGACGCGAGAGAGCGTTTGCCTTGGAACCAGGAGGTCCTGGGTTCGATCCCCATTGAGGCTTTAGGATTTTTTTTCAGCTGGGTTACGCTAACATCTAGCTGACATACAGATAAAACTGTCAATAACGACACTCAGTGGTTCCGATTGAAAATGTCGGATAAGACAGGTTGTCGGATAAACAGGTTTTCATATGACCGCGTTTTAAGAAAAACTATGTATAGTAACGGATTTGACAATTACATTATTTTACATTAATTTACTTTTATTTTAGTTAGTTTAATAAACACAACGTATATACATCGATATGTATGTTAAATAAATAACATTTTCCAGTATTCATTTACCAAATAATCATCACAATAATACAATTATTTTTAATAAATCTGCTGCGATTTTCTTTGTTTGAATTCACATTAACGTTATGGTTTATTTAATAACAGTTTCAATCATGTTCGTTCAATGACGCGTAATAAAATATTTATATTGATGGTTGGTGTGTATTGTCTTTGTTGAATTAACCATTTTCTTTTTATTGTGCCATGTACATGTATATCATTTTAAATACTGTTGTTAAAAAGCAAACTATTAATTTTATTTGACATTATTAAATGTAATGCATCCAGTCTCTTTTAGCTTTGAAGTCACTGTCTATCATTACTATCCAGTTTCGGCACACTCCGCTAAGTCAAATTTCATACGTTTGTGAGATTGTATACAAACTTATTAAGGACAGCGTGGTAATTGTATTAAGAGCATATCTTCTCGCGAGATGCTCAATATAAAGCGGGAATGTCAGTTTAAAAAGGTGTGAAATACATTTATTATATGCTTACGGGACTGACAAATAGATGGCAGGTCTTGCAGGTTCCGTTATTGACAGGTTTGCAAAATATAGAACATAGCGCGCCGCGCTTTACCGCCAGAGCCATTAATTCATAGCGACATCATAGAATATATACAAACAAACATTCACTGTACCAGTGCAGTGAGTTATAATTTCATTGCAATTACCGTGCGTTTATATGTTTTACCTATTTGCGGGCGAAACCATTAATCTAGAACATGGTCACGTCTCAATTCGCACTGTCTATTTATAAACTTTATCTTAATAAAAAATAACAATTGCAAAAAACATAGTACCATTGTGCCCAGATACTTTTTTATATTTATTTTGTATATGTAAAATTATGCCATTAACATTAAGAATCACGTAATTCATATTGTTTAAAAAAACGGCCCCAATAAATTGAATGAATACTTGAAATACCAATTTCTAATTCTTAAAATTACAGTTAACAAAAACTTTTACAAATAGTGTTCTTGATTTTGATACTTTATTTTATAGTCTATTTTTTGTTTGGTTTTCCCGACTTAGGCATTGTCTAAATTCATATTATAGATACAAAAACGTCCCTGAGGTTGAAACTGAGGCACGCACAGATGCTGGTGTTGGTGGGCATTGGGCATTGTACTGTGATTTTGATTTATTTAATGGCGTAGTTGCAATTTACATTGTACTACATATAGTATAATAAAATTCCATGTCATAGTTAACAAGGGTAGTTAAACTAGATTACAGAGCCAACTGCTTATGAAAAGTTCAATTCTGATGTTGTATTCGTTTTACGTGATGCCCGATGATGTTGGTAAATGGAAGCAGAGTAAACATCACCAACAACCAGCGAATTACAGACAAGCTCAGCTGAAAAAATAAGACAGCAAATAATGCAGTGAGGATATCAAGTTTCGTTTGCTAAATGCGCAAGGATTTATCGGGAAAAGTTAAACACACTTAAGTTAGTTGTGTTGAAATATTTATTTGAGCAAAATGCTGTTTACAGAAACATGGCTTAGCGATAACTTTATTCACACATAGTAGAACCTTGCACTTCTTTTTGTAAATAGGCAAACACAAATGAAGAACACAAACAGAGAAAAAGTGGGGTATCATAACGCATACAATTGTCTTTAGATATACATGTATACGCATGCAGATATAAATATTTATTTCTGCACAAAGTGTATACATGACAGATAATTAAAACATACTATTAGGTATACAAAAACAATACAAATGTATGAATATAAGCTTTAAACTTTGGCAATAGGTTAATGAAGATGTTACTAAGTAATTGGTGTTAAAACCTTATACAAAATAGTAACAATACGTTTCTAGATCACAAAGCTGACACTATTTATTATGAGAATCTTTGCAAATATTCGAATATTCGATTCAGTGAAAATTCGAATTTATTCGAATACCGATTTTGGTATTCGATGCCATCCCTAATATAAAGCCATTTCATCAACATAATATTGCAAAGGATAACACAAACAGATATAAAATAATATCTTATTTTCATTGTGGTCCTTTACATACAATCTGGTATGTTATAGGAAGATATACCACAAACAAAGGAAATGTAACTCACATACTGAATGGAAATGGAACATTAAAGTTATGGCATAACTATAATCAATTACTTTGTATATATCACGTAATTAAATATCACACTAAACATAATACTAATTTAATAAAACTTAAATGATATTAAATGAAGTAGTGCAATACTTATTCTCATATTACAAATTTGATAAGACATGCACATCATAAATATTGAAGTAAAAATAAGTAAACTGAATTTAACAGTAGTGAATAAGTGATACTTTACCTGAACCTTAAAAAAGAAAGCTTTGATTTTTCCCAAATAGTTTGTGGCAGAATGTTCCACAGTGAACATCCATGATAAGCAAATGTTTTTTACCAAACCCTTTAACTTTAGGAATGACAACACGGAAAGAGTCTTTAAAATAGTCATCTGTATTGCTCACTGTAGGGTTAGCTGTCATCCGAAATCGTGTAGGATTATTATGTACGTCACTTGCTGGGGTAAAATATTATTTCACATAAGCTGGAGCTATGCCAGACTTTATCTTAAAAAAACATGACATAAAATTACTTTCTCAACCCTACTTTCGATTGGTTACCAATTCAAAATGTATCTACATGTAGGTTTTGTTGAAAGTACTGATGAATGTTTGCTGTTGTTAAAACATTTATTGTTAAACTTAGAACAAATATCATTGTCGGTGTTTAATATAAAATGATCCACAAGAAATAGCACAAAGGTCATAATACTCATATGAATATAGGTGCTATCTAGTTTACGGGCAAAAGCATATTATAAAATATGTGTAACGGTATAAAATTATAAAAACAACAACATTTATTGCGTGGAATTGTGGAACTCTGTGAATTTAATCAAATGTTTATTCACCACGATATGAGCAAGGGTGTCAACCACTGTGTTAACCGGACAGGTATCACTTAATGTCACACTGCTGATTGATAAAATATACATATAAGATCTACTTGTATGCTTTGTATACTCATATACAGAGCATATTGAAATAAACTTTAATAGTGTTTTTCAATTTCATCGTATTTAATGAACTGATATTTGTCACAGGAGTTAGTTAGTCTAAAAATTATATCAACTATTTACTTGAATTTAGGATTTAGTTGAAAGAAAAAAAGGTCAAAATGATGCTAGATAGGGGTTTAAATGCTAAATTCAAACAAGAAAATGTCATATATATTATTATATTGTTTGCTATTTGAAAGATGTTTAAATGGACGAAATAAAGACAACAATTGAAGTTTACCCTCCACACATGCAAGTTCATCTCCGTTATGCCAAAGTCTTCAATGTTTCCACAACATGTTATCGACTGAAGACTATTTTAAATAATTAAAGGACAATGACTCCACAATTCCCGGGGCGATAATGTGAATGTAGCAAAATAACTTTTCAGCAATATTTTTACATGGAATTAACGATCTCGGACGCAACATAGACTGTACGTGTATTTAAAGTTACGAGTAAAGCTAGTAGGGACGATTTGCTCCCACTTTCGCAAGCGATTATTTTTTTTTTATATTAACACACATTTTTAGCATGTATGCAGGGCCATCAGCCTATCATTTTGTGGTGCATATAGCTAAATTAGTGTGAAATTCAATTTTTAACGAACAGGTAGAGATTTTAAAATACTGCGGAATTTTCACTCTCCTTGATATAAACAACAATTAATATAAAAACATTGATCATTAATTGCAAGAAAACATGTCGGTTTTAAAATTTAATTAATTAATTTACCAATTAATAACTGCCAATAGAAATTCTTTTATAGCGATAGTAGATGCAACAAAAGCCAGCGTGTTTGCAACAAAAGCCAGCGTAGAAAATGTCAACAAACAAAAGCAGTTAACGGTCTGTCCGGATTCACATGATTTTGATGGTCAGGCGATGACAACATACATGTAAGGGTATATTATCAATGGAGCATACCACTCTACCCTACAAATCAACTGGAATACAGAATGTCAGGTGATTCAGTGCAAAACAAATCCGGGTGCTCTGAACACAACGTTCACAAATATATATAATATTTTTAAAATACTCAAATGACAAGCATTTAAATCACTACACATTGACATTACTGGAGTATATCCTATGGGTAAGACAATGCTCCGTAGATATATTTATTTAAAAAAAAACGATGTCGCCAGATAGTTTGACGTCATCCATCGCGAACTACTTATTGACGATTCAATATGGTGGACAAAAAAGGTTTGGCACATAGTAAAAGATGGTTTACACACTTGTATTTGTCGTTGTTGCCATTGCAACCAAACTTTGCTTTTCATGTAAGTATGTATAGATCTTTCAGTTATATTTCAGTGATATTAAACTAATTTAATGTACACATATACACACTGAATAACCTGTCTGAATGTCTATGCATATACTTCGGATACTCGGAACTACACTATTTACCTCCTTTTCAAGTAAATAGCATGTGGTTAATCACAAATAATGATTGCTATCCTAAGGTAAAATGACAATTACCCTATGTTGGTGAAACTAAATGACAAATAATTCCCTGTTTATCTGTGTGTTACTGCTATTGTACTGTTGAGTGTTTTTATCTAGTAGATTTATTATTAGATTTAAAATGTCAAATATCGTTCTACTATAAAATGTTCTTAGAGTAAGTTGTTAAATATGAAAATTACATTGTGAAGCTAAATGAAACATAGCAGAAATAAGAACATCTTATACAACATATCAAAACATAACTCAAACATGTGTAAATAAAAAAAACAAATTTGAATGTTGAAGGCAAAGATGCTGTTCCATCATTTAAAAGTTATCATTTATTGAACCATTACATTTAAATAATTCATATTAGTATATACAGTGATAAGTGTGAAGTTGTGTATAGAAACGAGAGTACACTGTATGATGGTTTATGACATTTTAAAGTGCATGTACAAACATGTATATTTATTAAGAAAAAAGGAACATTATTTTACAATTTAAATGACAAGTTAATATCTAATGAAATACACAATTACTTCAGATGTTACATGTAAACCATTTGTTTTAGCACACACTGAACTAATTCTATAACAATGATCAGAATATCCGAAATACACATCAAGTTAATGTTGGTGTACTTTGAACAAATTACAAGAGACACTAGTGACTGTTATGCTTAACATACCAATAAAAAGACTTAACAAGAATTAAATGAAATACTAAGTGTCATTACAATAAGAGAACATAAGTACTGTTTGAGCTCGTTTAAAGTTGCCTACCGAACACAACGTAGGTGTGTCATCCTAAATAAGACGGTGTTCACCATCCAAGATTTTGTTGATACCTCATCTTTACTTAGAAGTTAACGAAGATCGGGAACCCGAAAATATCGCCTGAGTGCTCTATTTATAGAATCAGAACCGGTCGATTACATTACGTAATTAAAATTGCGTATTCCGTTTTGTGCGTTTTTATAAGCTCCTAACATAGTGAAATCCAATCAGTGGGTTCTGACGCACGCACTACGGACGAATCGCCATGGCATAAGTTCGCTGGCATTTGGCCAGCAGAGCGAAAAACTGACAGTGAGTGTTTTGAATTTTTGTTATTTGTCATAAACTCGGTAGTTGCAAATAATGCATTAAAAAAGTATTGTTCCTGCTTACATGTGTCGTGGGTATTAATATTACACATTATCGTAATATAATTTTTTTTTTTTAAACCTTGACATATCTGTAATAAAAATATAGCATTCGTAAAATGTGGGTAAGAGTAAAAACCATAAAAAGACATTTCCGATGACTAATGCATTTAATATTTAAAGGTGTTTTAACGCATATAGCAAATTGTAATCCGTTTTACATGGTGATCATAAAATTTCTTCTAACAATTTAGGAGTTACGAAACCAAATGATAATGATCTTCATTCCGTAAATATATGTTATTAATTAAGATCTGTGAAAGAATTTAATCTGTAGTCTAAATTGCATATCTTATCACTGACACTTTCCTGTGTAGTGTAACTCTGTCTGGAACACATGTACAGTTATCTTAAGCACAACGTTTTGTTGATAACATGCAATATCTGCACTCCTTACGTCGAATGATATTTGGCCACTGTTATTTATTTTAATTAAACTTGCAATAAAGCGCTTCGGTTAAAGACTTACAACATTAGTGTGTTAACAGATATATAAAACTACAAAAAGTCACTCTTGCGTTCTTGCATATTTGTTATCACATCGTAAGTATTTTTCTTTTAAACATGTGAAAACTGAAATAAAATGTACTATTTTAAAATAGGTTTATCAATATTATCTTTTTTTTGGAGGATGACATGCAAGAATATAGTTTTCGTACAATACCTGACTGTAAATATAATGATATTTATTGATGACAATATGTTAATGTTTAGTGGTTAAAAGTATCATAGAAACTAATATGAAGAACAGGTAGTATTTTCTATAGATTCTTATCAGCTTATATAATAGTTTTTTAATAATTGACAGAAATATTAAATATGTCAAACTAATTTTAATGTACTGCGGAACGTATTTTTTTAAATTGGGGACCGATATGTGCATTGTCTGTAAATAATGTTTTCTAAAGCAAATATTAAGTTTAGAAAGGCTAAACTAATTATTGGCATCCACATTTATGTATACATAAATATATAGTACCTAAAACTACATTATTTTGATTAAAAAATGATGATAATGATGTTGGTGGTGAAGATGGTGGTGAAGATGATGATGATGAAGTAGATGATGATATTGATGATAAATTTGAACGTAGTCATTTTAAGGATAATTTTTTAAATGATGACTCTCCTGAACTACAATAAAATTTGAAAGTGTTAAAACAATAAAGTGAACAATTCTTATCGGGATGATTTAACAAGGAAAATACCAATACGGGCACACGAGATGTCGCAATGTGCATATATTATCTATTATTAAGAGGCAGAGGGCCTGGAAATATATCATACAGATAAGATCGAATCGATAATAAACGTTCGGTTTCGATCGGAAAATGTCCGATTGGTACCGATCAGCAGCCGTCTTTCGAACAGGATTATTGATTTTCATCAACCGAACTAAAGCCTCAGTCACACATTCCCGATTATGTCTCCCGACTGCGTCTCGTCAGCGCAACGATACAATAATAAAAAAGTCGGGAATATCGGGACGCTGTCAGGACGCTGTCGTGAGCTGTCAGGACGCTTTCGGAACGCTGACCTGATAATCAGGAATCATCGGGACACGTTCAGCGTGATCGGCCAAGCACTCCCAACAATTAAGGTTTTCCCTTAATATTAGGGAGACTCAGCCGAATGTGTATAGTCGGGACTCTGTCACGATATTTTCGGCTATATCGGATCAAATTCGGGGTGAAGACGGGACGGTGTTGGGACGTTGTCGGGCTAATATCCCGTGGAACGGGAATGATATTTCATAAACATATACGTGTGATGTATATATCGTGTGTATTGTGCGTGTCTGTGTGCGTTTGTCATTCATCGACAGACCTTTGAGCGACCACCAGTAATGCTTCCCATATTAGGGCTCCTGACAGCGTCCAGACACCGCTGAGATACAAATAATAAAAACAGTCGGGAATAATGGGATGCTGTCGGGACGCTGTCGGGAGCTATCGGGACACTGTCGGGACGCTGTCGTGACCATATTCGATCTGACCCGACAGCTTCGGACAGCGTTCCGACATTCCCAACTGTTTGATTATTTGTATCGTTGCGCTATCGGGACGCTGTCGGGAGCCATAATCGTGAATGTGTGACTGCCGCAATACTCCAGACGTGATATGTCTATATAATTTATAATGCATTATCAATCCCGTTCCAAAAGGCATTGTCCCGACAACGTCCCGACACTGTCCCGAATTTTAACCGATATAGCCGGCTGAGTCTCCCGAATGTTAAGGGAAAACCTTTGCTGTCGGGAGTGCTTGGCCGATCACGCCGAACATGTCCCGATAATTCCCAATTCTTAGGACCGCGTACCGACAGCATCCCGACACCTCCAGAAAGCGTCCCGACAGCGTCCCGACATTCACGACTATTTTATAATTTGTATCGTAACGCTGTCGGGACGCTATCGGGAGCCAAATTCGGCAATGTGTGACTGAGGCTAAAGGGGAAAAGCGAGATTGTTCAGAATGATTATTTTATGCCAGTTTACACTACAAATTATATTTCTTAGACAATTGTTGTCAGTACGATTATAATATAACCGACTAAATGGTTCAAAATGCACGAATAATTACTGTGCTTTAATAATATCAGCCAATGTGTTATCAGCTTGTCTTGGTTTTTCGACCGCGTAATCACATGATCAGTGGGCGGAGTAATCGTCCTCTAGGCATCATGTGAAAAAGTGAGATGAATAGGCTAGGATTTGAATGTCTACCATTCGGCTCGGTTGGCCGCATGACCCAATTAACCAATCATCAGTGACCACGTGACTGTGAACGGTGCTTTACCCACTACTTACAATAGTTTGTCCTTTCGCAATTTAACTCATAATTCGGCGTAGTTGTCTGAGATCATTTTTGACCTAGATTTCTTGCGATAATTTTATGCAGCGGAAAAACTAAATGCCAATATAAATAGGCATTTTTTTCTAGTTTTAGGGAATGCAAACTTAATAATGAACAATTGTATGTCATGAACATAATGTAATATTCATTCACATAAGGAAATAATTATTTTGTTTCTAATAATAATTTTATAATAATAAATAACTATTTTGTTTGCGGCACTCTCTATAAATAGCAATTACAATGATCCCAATATATGAGAATTATTCTGCCCTGAAACGTTTCGGAACCATACGTATATATTCGGCGAAGATCGGTATGAAATGGGCTATTCTAGCGTATTTAACACACTCCGAAGAAAGGGTGCATCATTCTAAAAACAGAGCGCGGTATAGCTATGCTAATATACATTCATCAATAAGCATCCGGAGAATCATAAAACCAACAATTTTAAACTGACTGTGAATGTCAATTTATATTTGAACTGCGGTTGCGTTTTATTGAGAATTATTTATAATTGCACCTTTCTATCAACTTCTCCAGTAGATGTTATTCAATCTCTAAAAATATTTAACATCTTTCTATGAATAAAATGTGCTGAAAAAAGTTTCGTAATACGTCGAAATGTTGTTTAAGTTACTTTTACTTAATTTGAGTAGCATGAATACACTACATTCGCAAAACTAATGATACGTATAGCATATTATTAACATAACTATGTACACTCGTCTGATATATAATACATTTAATTCATTTCCGCAATTATTTTCTGACAATGCTAATTTGTTAAATTTGCAGAACAAATTCATGTAACAATTATAGTAACGTAAATTACTAGCATTTAGGTTATTCATATATCACCGGTGAAAACATGGAAGGTCTGATTGGTTTATTTACGGTACATATATTAATAATGTTTGTGTTTATCTCAAATTAATTTTGAGTCCGATCAGTTTTCTTATGTTTTCCGAAAAATCTATAGTCCGAGAAGTCTCCTTAGTGGGGACCAAAAAAGCCGGGGTCTGAGAAGTCACGTAATCGATCATCTTGTCCCGCTTGTATTATGTTTCGAGTAACAAATGACATCTCACTGTTAATTTCAACGCCGATTGGCTTTTTTCATAAAGAAATTTATTGTTTTACCTAATATTTAAACCGTTAAATCATCCGAACCTTTCGAATTTTCCAAATATTTTATGTTAGAATCACATTCATTATCACAAAAATTAGCATTCGACATACGCATATGTACAGGATATTCAAAACCGCCACTTCCTACTTTTGCTTAGGGGGAAATGCCTGCTTTATGATTTCTACATACGTACCGCTGTTTGAAATCCAACTGAAGATCACACAAATAATGAACTGTATCATTAACAACATGTTATCACTCCAAGTGGCGTATTGTTGTAGAGTTCAATCAGAGTATACTCGATAATAATACAGTTATACCTTCACATCATTTTGTCGAGTGTTAGTTGTAATGCATTAGATACGCCAATTGCTTTATTTAATGTTTTCAACTCGGCTTTCTAAATCTTTAACGCAATAACGTTGTGTAAGTCAAAGTTCTCAAAAGCAGCCAAGTGTGAATCGTGCGAGCGAGGGATACTCCATACAAGCAAACAATCATCGTGACCAATGTCTCATGGACTCGGTGGGAATCATGCTAACATATATATACACGATTCAAGCATCACTAGTATGTTTCTTTGTGAGTTTGAGGTTTCGTTGACGGGATTAGTCTTGTTTATCCGATGAATGTTTTAAGAATGTGGTTAATAAGCTGATGGACGATAGTAATAATATTTTCAACTGTAAAATCCACAGGTATGAAATACATATAATATATAGCGGAGATACAATAGTTTAATACCCGTAAGTGTGCTTTATTGGATTAAACTGTGCGTTATTTATTTGTGTCAATAAATTATGCAACAAGCGACCCATGGTAATGTTAAAGGGACATTACGGACTTTTGTATTTAAAAAGTATCTTAAAATGTCTTAGGTTCAATTACTTAAGCATATGGACTAACAAACCCATATATCCCATTGGAGTAAATGGCATTAAAAATACATGTTTATTTGGATGTAAAATGTTAAAGCTATGTAAGTGATACACGTGTTTTGAATACTATCGACGCAAAAGGTCACATACGCTTGATATTTTTTGCCATTTCAATTGAAGTTTATTTATAAACGACATGTTATTTTGAGTATATAGAAAATATGTGGTTGGTGACTTTTGATACCATGACGAGTCCGATATGGCGTATGAAAAGGCGAGGCTTGCCGAGACTTTTCTTAGCCATATCGGACGAGTCTGATATCACATGATATCAAAAGTTACCAACGATATACTCTATTTATTAAGCCACTTTTTTGCAAATGTTGTTTTCATAATAAACAATAAAATAAACACATAATCGCAAACATTTAGCAATTTACAGTACAACGTCTACTTGCGTCGATGCATAGTGACGAACGAAAAATAGTTCAAGATAAAATCAACAAGAATAACATTTTAACGCACATTTAACCAATACACAAAAATGAAGCGATAAATTGTTGCTCATTGTGACAGTGAACACAATATAAATGCATTGACCTCATTTTATCTATTAACACACAAAAGAAGTACACTGCAGTCGATGTAAACGACTTAAAAAAAACACACAAAAAACAGCGGATTTAAAAATAAAAAAGCAGTGGATTTATTAGCAAATGAGTCGTTAATCAACATTTCCATCAGTGCATAATGCTTTCAAAGTTAAGATGTTGACGATTCCTCTGAAAATCTATGCCCCCACATGTGATCTCAAAGTGGGTGGGGAACGCAACTACAAGATTCAGAGATGCAGTTTCCTGTGATTGTGATGTGGCCTTGAATGGTGTCTTGAGCCGCAAAATATGTGCGGGACAACGACGGGTACCACGAAGCGTGTGTATCATGTGCTTCCTGGTAGATTCAGCAATTTGTGAATGTCCTAGTAACAGCGCTACCAGCTTGAGACTTGAGTGCACATTATCCTTGGACTTGGCCTTGCTTATTCAATTAACAATTTTAGAGCCAAATATTTAAATATTTATAGAATTAATTAAATCATTTACACACATATGTTGTTTTGTCCATGTTATTGTGAGTTATTTTCAAAAGGTGACTGAATTTCTTTAATATTTCCAGGTTGACAGCCTGTGAAAGCAAATAATTGACATGTGAAAGTTGTTTCAAAAGTACTGGGTACAATTATTGATGTAACATTTTAGACACTTGTTATTGGACGTGTGTTACTGTATCAATATGGAGATTATCTTGTCTATGAGTTTCAAACAGTTTATAACTAGTTGTTTTACTGTAAATTGAAGAATTTCTTGTTGACCATCATATATATTTTTTCAATTCCATGTTTTTCTATTTATTGTGCTTCATTTCCCTTATCTTATTTTTCTCATTCATTTCCCTTCTTCATGTTGGACTGAAGTAATTTAAAACCCATGTTTTACTGTAACTTTTACATTTAATTTCGGATTAAATTGATTTGTTGTGAATCAACTTAGATTTGCTTGTACTGAGTATGTTTTTCGAATTTCTGATGAAAAGTATGAGTTCAGTTTTGTTAAATTGACCATAATCTCTTAGACCGTGTTGTTGTTTTTTACTTTTACCTATCATTTCAAGTAAAATGATTGTTAAATTGTTACCTTGCTAGATTGTTTGATGTGTTTTGATGACTGTTCAATTGTCTATTTAAAAAAAGTGTTCTTAATAGCATTTTCCTAAAACATTGCATTTGTATTAAAGTGACATAAAACATGATTTTAGTAGCTAATTTCGTTGTAAGACCTACACTGTACTGTAACTTACAACAATGGTTTCCTGAACCTATGCAATTGTGTGCTTTTTTTTTCATAAAGATAAAATAAACAGGCACAACATGTCATCCAGCTCTTTCATGAATTTCAATTTTTGTGATGTCTGATTGTAACTGTTTCAGCTTTTAAAAATACCAGCTTTTAAAGAATTTTTAGATATGGACATGCCTTCTATGTTGTAAATTGCATGTTGTGCATAATGCTTATTTGTCGTAATAACTTAATTATTGTTAATTGAATAATGTTTGAATGGTTTGTTCCAGTAAATTATATTTTTGTTAATTAAAATGTTATGATTGTATAGATCTATAATTTGTTTACATTTTAACGACGTAAGCGACATTCGACGCCTACAAAAAGTAGTTTCGAGAAGTGGAAGGAACTAAAGAATCATTGCACATGCCACAGTAGCATGATAATCATTAATATAGGCGGAGCTAAAATTGTTATCAGTCAGTGACATGATATTACAGAAAGTGGGAGGAGTTAATGAATGTTATCGATCAGTGGTATAATAACGCGTACACATATTGGGTCATCGTCTTCAACGTTAATGTGCACTAGTGGCATAATAAATTGATGTATCAGGAGTGTTATTATGCTCCTTTATATATAGTGAATAGGTTTCGTTTTAGAATCGTTGACACTAATGGAGGAAATTGTCCATTAGCCATTCTGTGAATATATCACTTAAAAAGGAAATTTCGAGACTTTTCTTTAATAAGTAACCTGAAATCTATATTAACATTCGGTTAATAAAAATACATGTATTTATGACATGACTTACACATATTTCGAACTTTATTATTGGATGCTACATAGTTCAGCATTATCGTATACGTTATATTTTTTTTTCACTTATTTTGCATGCATGTAATAACGCATGCAGATGCTTTTGATATTTACGATTAGTCGAGTAATAATTGAATTTAATTGTTTTCTCAAGCTACACAAACACCAGTATTGGCTGCAAATTCAACCAATGTGACCGTGAATGAAGCAGTGAAGTTGACTTGCACGCACACAAGCGGAACCCTCGGACATTGGAATTATCAGCCTCAGAATAAGGCGTTTTCAGTAATTCTGTCATCCGCAGACTCAGGCGGGACTTGTATGTTCGACCCTAACCCGATACCGAGTAACTTTTCACATTGTGAATGCAGTGGGTCAACGCATATATGCACGCTTAAAGCCCAGACCTTGTCTAACAATGGCGATAAATGGCAGTGCAAAGTTACAGTCGGAGGCACAGGGGTTGATAGTAATGTTGTGACATTATTTGTTACAGGTATTGTTATGAAATAATTATATTGTATTACGTCTCTTTTGTATGTATCACTATATGATAGAACGAGCAAATGGAAGATAATTATATATATATTTTTTTAATTTCAGAAGCGACCACAACAACGACGGCATCTAACGACAATGGTATGCTACGAACATTGTATATTGTTCGATCACCAGATTAATTATTAGGGCGAGCTGTGCTCATCAATAGTAGTCTGTGCAGCGTCGACATATTTATTTAAACAACGCGTGATTTGCTATCACAGGTTTATAAAATATAGCTATACTATTTTTGGATAATTATATTTTATTCAGAGTTCTTGAAATTTTTGTTGGCATATTCAGTACTTTTGGTGATATGGTTATTAAAGACTTACCTTCCAAAAATAATAGCTACACGTATATTTCGGAGTTGTAATACATTTTAAAGGTCTTATTAATATACCATACGGCTGTGTCTATTGATCGTGCTATCGTATGATAATTTCACACAATCTATTATTGTTTCTAGTGATCGTACTATAGTATGATAATTTAGCACAATATATTTTAACCGTTGATGTTTCGATTTCACATATATACTATCTACATATACTATCAATGTATTCATTCTTTGCTGAGCGTTTAAATACCTCTCTCCCTATATGTGGCCGCTCCTGCTTTTTTGTTGTGTAGTTATTTTAAAACAATGAATGCGATATTAAATTTATTAAATATCAACTATTCTAACTAATGTTCATGTATTATATAATTAATTTAGTATGAGGCTCTCTTATTTCCAATATATTTATTTCGCATCTCGCTTGTGGTGTTTACACAAATGATATGTTATCGGTTAGAATTCGTTCTCTAATCAAGAACTTTTTCGATTTTTTGGATCAGTAATGAGAAAACCAAATTTCATATAATAATGTTTAAATGGTTAGCACGTTACGATGTGGACCAGTTTATTGAGTGCAGCTATATGAATGTTGGAATGCATAGTTTAGCTTCAAATCTTATTTTCATCCTAACAATATTTAATGCCTGTTGTACTGTATTAAGGATTCGATGTAAGGTGCATAAATAAGTTATTTATGTCAGGTCAAGAGTTTACACGAAAGAAATGTGTATACAAATACATCACAAGCATATCACACACTTTTATTTCTCAATCAAAGTGACTAAATTTCATAATATGTTGCTACTTTGATAATATTTAAATTATAGGCCCAATTAAGAAAGTGCCAATGTTCATTTGATCGACATTCGTAAATGTCGGGTATTTCGCGAATGGAAATCTGTTATCATACCTGACCATCATTACTGCAGTTATATATTTTTATTTGTATGTTTCATTGCATATTATATTGTAGTCCGTGAATTAATAGCTACAAACGAATTATTTACATCATGTTTACATTGGACGATTGGTGTATCTAGAGTTATAACAATTAACACGAAAAGAATGCCACGAAATAAATACATACTAGAGATATCGCTCACAATACAAAGACATTTGCAGTGCATATAGTGCATGCTTTGCCACTGTAATACATATATAAATCATTCATACTTTTTCAGGTTCAACATCTTCACTAAGCTCTAATTCCATGGGTAATATAACAACACAAACATACCTTACCGGACCACCAGAACATATTAATACAAATAAACTGTGGATAAGTGCACCCATAACAATAGGCACAGTTTGTGTCTTGTTACTTGTTGCATATGCATATCTTAAATGTATAAGAAGACAGTCACAGGCAACGGCGATTTAGGGCAAAGACTGCATGCAACGAATTGACTCTGTATCGCCGAAGACAAATTTAAAAACAGTTGTGCTGAAAACAATGAACACTATTAAACTGTGGCACATGAAAATGTGAAATAACGCAGGTCCTTTGTGTAAAAGTGTGATATCAATGATGTTTACCCATTATTAAATATTAATATTATAAAAATGACGTTATATAGTTGTTGTTTCATCTGTTCAATCTTACACACAGGGCTTTCTACAGGGCAGATTGTTGCAATTGTCCTCGGTGTCCTTGGAGCAGTTATAGCAGTATAGTCCTGGTCATCGTGGTTTGTAAGCATAACGGACACTGTGCTTGCGATAACTGATCTAATAAAAGAGACGATTTCAGACATACAATTAAGGGAATAACAGAAAAGAATCGTTGTAGCATACTCGATTGATATGTTTTATATTAGTCGTTGTTGATGTTTCCATTTACTTTTCGTAATGATTTTACTCTGTCAGTTTAAAATACATGAAACAATGATTGGTAATTGCAACTTTCTATCTTGATCATGTTGTTTCTCAATAACTTTAAAATTTAACATTTATGATCAATAACAATATATAACATATATTTTACTTCCTTAAATTATCTACGTAATATTTTTAATCGTTTAATGATTGTTTAGTTTTGTATTGCTTTCTTCTAAGTTTAAAATGGTATCGTTTAAGCCTTGCAAAGAGCCTGTCAAGCATAGTTGAAAGCAATCATAATGAACAGTGTATATACACGAATGATGTCCATAGTATAGATTTTTATTGAATAAACATGATAAGGCTTGAATACACATGGCGTTTGTTTCTATAATTACTGTTTAAGTTTTATATTTCCTGAACAGTGCAACTACTTTGTTTACCTACAAATATGTTTTAAAAGTTTATATATTTGTTATTATACGAACGAATTGTTTGAAAAAATCCTGTTTTGTCATCAATTAGTATATTCATAGTTATCATAGTTAGCATATTAACCATTTCTCTATTCTTATTCTTAGTGGCGAATGTGTATGTAACACGTTTATAATTATAGTGTACTAAAGACTGGTTCAAAAAAGTTTAAATACGGATAAAGATATAAACACAAAGTTTATTTACAGTTCTTCAATATAGTCAGAATGGGTGTTTTAATTGTGTTAACATGAAAAAAGGTCCATGATATATATGTTTTCTCTTATGTTTTTGTTGACGCTAATTCTGTTGATGTTTATTTATTTGTATGCAAATTTAAATGTAGAATTATTTATATCTATAGCCAAGACTGGTAATTGACAGTCGATAATAGTACTGTGCTTGACATGTATCGCGTACTTAAACCTGCTTTAAACTATCAATGTTGTCTAGATATTGTTCATAAAACCCTCAGATGGTATATTACAAAACTAAGGTTGTCAGTCCTACCACTTAGAATTCAATTTGGTCGATTTGCCACACAAACATACTCCTTGAAACGAACGTTTTTGTCTAAAATATATCATCCAATTTTACTGCAATAGACCTTTTGTACAATACTGTGTTACACACTCAGAGTGGGTCTCCTATGTAAAAGTAGCACAATGTTGAACTTTAATGTAAAACTGTTGAAATGTCATGACCGTTTCTTTGTCTTTTTTTCAGAAACTTAGTTTTGGATGTTCATACATTAATATATATATATATATATATCTGTTCAATTGTTCAAACGTGACAATATACGTGTACAAATGATGTGTTTAGATGATGTACTAAGTAAAATTATGAATAAATTCTCTTGTCTTGTCTTGATTTGTTCGAAATGAAACACCTTATTGGTCAAGTGTTTCACACCTTTAAGTTATAACAACACCTCTGTTCATTGGAGTGCATTTTAATTTTATCACGCAGGCAAATTTAATAATATATTGGTAAAAAACAGAACTAAAACGGTTTAAACGTTCCGAACGCTCTGTTAACAATATCGTTTATTTAATTATCATCCAGTCAAACCATGGGACGTTCTTGGCGTTATAAAAGGACTTAAAGAGATGCTGACGAGCACAATTTATTGTGATGAACAATTTGACAACGTACTGAATATTTAAACATGCTGACTGTATGTCAGCATTTGTAGTCAATACATTGCACTTTTTGCTTATTGCAGTGTGGTATTCGTGTTATTCTGTGTTATGAATATCCGATAAGTATGCACAAATCGACATGCACTACGCTTTTGATTGCAAACCACCTGAATTCCTCAGGCTGTTATCGCATTGCAATCAAAACACGGTGCACACAGCAAGACAATAGAGTAATTTGTGCGACGTTTAGTGACATACTTGCTTCATAATAGATTGGCACAAAACCAGAAACTAATAATTCAACAACAAATGAATAACAATAACACCAACCTATTATATCGTAGCTCTGGCGCTTGTATTGATCAATTAGCAAAGAGGAAGTTTTGAATCTGAATATTCATACATAACGGTTATATTTAGTTCGGTATCGGTCTATTTGCGGTAGGTATTCAGATCGGTGTAACATTATACTTTGAAAATCAATCCTAAAAAGTTGTGAACCAATATCGTTAATGGTTGTGTGCAAACGAGAATATGCAAAGCGTCATGTATGTCTGTATTATACCATTTTGATGTTAAACCAATGTAAGGGAACACTATCTGCATATTCTTCTTATAGCTGCAGTTTATGAATTATCTGCCTTATCTGTGACTATGTTCATTTATTACCTGTGCCTATATAGATCGGGCATTTAAATTTTCCCAATTTATTAATTTCGCTGCCCAGTCAAAACACATACTCATTACTGGTGATATGATATTAATCTGAGATATACATACAAATATATATGAGTTTAATTGTTATATCATGTATGCCATTTCTACATGAGTATGCTACACGCGATTTGAAAAAAATGCACAACACTGTGTTTAAGGCAGTATGGTTTTAACATGTATATATTATACTATACAAATATATAATTCTGTTTGTATCAAATTGCGTTAAACATCTTACATACAAGCTAAAGATATTGTGGCTTTATTTTAGTTACATTTTGGTTTCAAATGACGTTGAACAGGGACATGTTCACAGGATGAGAAAATAACAATAAAACACCAAAATGTGTTTCACAAAACTACGTGAATATTGCCGTTTGTGTGATTGCATCGAATATATCATGCGTTTTGTTGCTAAATGGAAAAATAGATGATTATTATTTTTTTTTGGCCTACACCTGAAATCGTCTTAAGTAACAGTCATTGAATTAATATTTATGTATGTACGTTTATGTGAATGATGGACATTTGAAGTTCAGTACACATATTTGAGCGATATAACTAAGACATAAACCAATGCACTATTTGGGCCATTCAAGACGACTCCTGAACTGAAGGTTAGCCTTCACAAATGTCTTTATTGTCACATTGCTTTATTCTGTGTCCTGCATCCGAAAAAAGTGCATGCAAATGATTCTCGGTTATGCTGAAATTACAAGCAATGCATATAACTATATATCGTGTTTGCAATAAATTTAGTTCGTTTCACCGACGCACAAACATACACATATGCGCACACTATATGCTTAGTGGTTTGAGTGGTCAATGACAGGAGGAAGACGATATAAGTTATTTTCACAGAAGGAACACAAGTGGTTGCGGCACCGTATCGTAACTACATCAAACAATTGTAGACATGCGGTCGCAGCAAAATATTATAAACAATTATTATCTGAAAGCAGGTCTTATAATTTTGCGCTATAGATTTTTATGGTCACAAATACGATTGTAAGTGTTCATCTTGGCAAAGGATATTTTACACAATTGTCTGAATGTCGTGTGTTGTGGGTGTTACCGCTTAAACTGACATGTATTAGGTTATATTCTAACAATGTTTGATTTTAAACGAATTGTAATATTCAAGAGAACACTGTTATACAACCACAACAGATAATCATAATCATAAAAATTCCTTCAGATATGAAACAAACGTTAACGCCATTTAACATGTCCAAAATGTTTTTATACTTCAGATGTCAATTCCTGTAGCGTATCTCTGTCGTCCGAAACAAGTCTAGTCGATCTTGGAACGAACGTAAACCTCACATGTCAAGTTTGCAATATATCTGTATTTAATCGAAAACAGTATCAACACAGTGGTGAGCGGGTAGTTGATTATGTACTCGGGATGGCATCTGTTCGAAACATATTATTGTACGAAATGGAAGCCAATACCTTCATCAATGATACAAGCCAATCGTCTCTGAATCTCACATCCAATGGTGAGTGGTTAGTAAACAAAGTCGTAGGCGATCACATGGAATAAATCGTTCGACCGCTTACAAGATAACTGGCTTACCTCATTAATAGGTGTTACTAAACTAAACATGTTTATACAGTGTCGCTATGAAGTGAATACGTGCTTGAACGTTATTGCCTGATTTTCCTCTGAAGCGAAATTTCTCAAACAGGCATCTTCGGATTCATGTTGCCTACAAGTGTTGTTACTAATTTTCGCAATTGTTTTCCCAATTAAGAAACACCAATATTTAAGGAGTCCGGCAAAATTGGTCAGTGCACAGAGTTTAATAAAGATGTGACTCGTCTCAAAAGCTTCGATTTTCACCTCTCAGATATTTGTATTGTACCGTTAAAAAAATGTTTTAAAGGCTTTCAAAACAAAGACAAAAGAATAGTTTCTCGATTTGGAAGTCAATGTACTTTAACACTGATGAATAAAAGTAAGCCTTTTACAAGCAGTGTTTTAATTTTGATCGGACAGGTATTAACAAATGATCAAATCTAACACTAATTACCAAATTGCCCTATTAAGAAAGGTGTTCCCGCTGTAACATTGTTTTCTACCATTGAACATAGCTGTGTAGCTGACGTGTTACACTATTAAATACGTGTATATATTATCTGTGTAATTTGAAACGAGGTCCATGCATGAAAGGTTAATTGCAATCTTCGTAAGTATTCGCAATGTTTTAGTTCCAGTAAAATATGTATCATTGACCCCTCCACAACCGATAATTTCCGTGTTTCCCTACTTGGCAATCAGCTACATCCGCTGTTTCATCCGTGGGACGTTCAGCACCAATGATCACCTGGTACGTGGATAACAGAACTCCTTCTGACTACACGGACGATGTGGATCTTACTGGGAATAGCAGCAGTGTAACAGTGGCCGTTGTGACGACCAGCAGTCTTACAATGACGCATATCATCGAGTACCATGGAGCCAGAATATACTGCATTGCATCAAATGGATACGGGACAATCGTATCCGAAAGGGCGCTGTCTATCAACGTGTTAAGTAGGTTTTGTTTTCAGTAAGCATGGTAGTAATCACACTTTACATTTAAAGTAATATATAATATAAAAGTTCGTGGACAACGCTACACTATGCTTTTGCATAACAGGTGTACACAGCATAATATCGTACCAAGGAAAAGTCAATTTTGTACTGATTACACACAATGACAAAATATATAAACGATGCTGCTTTGCATGTTAGTTCATATACTTACTGTCAAACGTACGGAGCATATTGACGTCCCAATGGCTTAGAAAATTAACATTTCGTCACATAGTTTCAAATATTGTTTCATATGTTTAATGCACTCATGATGTATGAGCATTGTGTTCATAAATAATTGTTTTTTGGAAAAAAAATAAATGAACATAACAGCCATGTGGTGAGTTCCATATTTATTTTTAAATGATTGTAAATGCAAATCACTTTTACAAGACGAAAAACTACAGAATTTAAGGATAACATTTTCATGTATTAGGGAATTACAAAATGCCCAAAGTCAACTACATCTATAGATATCATTGAATCAGCTACTATGTGGGCGGGTTTGTTGTTCTACTTATAAGAGATTCTAAAATCTTCACTGCCCCTGTCATTTCAGAATCAACACAATGTTGAATCTCTTCAACCGCTCCGTCTGGGAAGTTATTTCTATACATGTTGATGTGCATGTTCTGTACCGCTTTAGTGTTTATTATTTCTTAAAAACTTTGCACTGTAAAGTGCAAACTTGCAGTAAATAAAGAAATGATGTAAGACAATAACATTATATGTATACATTAACTAACAACACAAATGCATTGATAAACTTTTGCTGTAAATTACTACAATATACAATGCATTAATGATCCCACTGCCATTCAATATGTTTAATTACACAAGGTTATTTATTCCCATAATACACAGTAGTTAGATTTCATATATTAAAATGTTTGCTTGAATTTCAGTAAATGTTTATCTTTCATGTGATATCTATTGCGTCTGTTGCATTGACAAAATGTTGCCAACAATCTTTGTACATGACCTCGAAGAACAGCCAACATATGTCTTAAAAAATCGACTTCGTTGTTTATTGGCATTGGTGTCAGAGTTAGGTGTAAACCTTATTTACCTCAAAGAAGTATGAGATTAATCATTATGATAAATATTGTTTTAATAACAAAAATGTATAATGCATTGTATTCCAAACTTCTTGTTTTATTTATATGTTTTCGTGTTTCGTGTTTGCAGTCAATCCATCAAGGCCAGCTATTCTGTACAAGACGGTAATTGTAAAGGAAGCTATTTCTGTGTTGCAACACAGTACTGTATTACTACAATGTACCTCTTCTGGAAACCCAATGCCGAGTATTTCATGGACCCTATCAAACAGCACAGTGATTCACTCCACATCGATATCACTTAAATGGGAAGAAAGTGAAAACACAGACGTGGTCACCTGCAGTACCACAAGTGTTATGCAACCAACATATGGATCCGCGAAAACAAACACAACAAGTTTACTTGTCCATACTTTACGTGAGCACCCGATATGATTAGTTTTTACGTGTTTTGCATGTGCATGACGCTCCTCTAATTACATCTTGTACTAACAGTGCCAGCGTATTGGGCAGTCCATTCATCACGTTTCCAAAACTAAGAATACAGCTGAGCAAAACCATTAAGAAGAAACAGTTATGTTTAGATTGAAGGTTTTAATATCCACCAAAGTAGTTTGTAAAGAACATGTTTAATTAAAACTATGTTCTGTGTTTCCAATGAACGGTGGTAAGATACGTCCATTCTCCTTGTTATTATTGCAAATCGTTTGCCTGCTCATTGCAGTCCTGGACAAATACACAATCCGTCCAAGCTCGCAATTGTAGTTTCCCTGAAAATGTTATCAGTAGTATTGAACAAGTGAACATATTGTATATCCGCATTCAATATTTTACTGGTCAGTGCAAGGTTCAGAAAGGCTTATATTAAAAATAATTGATAATTCACTTGTGGTTGTACATGTATATCTGTGCAGTAAGTAATACACCTACAAAAAAGCACGATGCGTACTATAGGCAGGGGCAATTGTGCCGACAGAGCAAAGTTCTATAGACATAATCCTTGATTCACATGTATGCAGTATTATTTATTGATGTGCATTTTATATACATTCTAAGAGTGAGAAGATAGCCATTATGAAAGTTCTATCATCATCACCATTCCCACCACTACAATTTTACTTTTAGTTTAGTTGTAATTTGAACGGTAATTACTCGCATAATTAATATTTTTATGTTGATTGGGTTGATATTTTTTAATGACTGTTTCTAGTATCAACTCATTGTCAAGCGTTGGAAAATTAAATAATGTGATTTTTTTTCTTTTTCTTTTAAATATTCATGCACACATAGTTAATAAACTCCATCTAATTTATTTAAAGTTATTGACCGATTTGTGATTGGTCAAGGGCGGAAATTTTGTTATCTTTCACATCAAACAATACTTTAATTCATGTGTCTAAATTTAATTCTTAAGCAAATATACTTCCCGCAAATAGTAAGATGCTTTTCTGCAAATAAATGAATTATGAATTGTCGTATATTTTTTTACTATATACTGTTCGCATATTTGTTTGTTTTATTAAGTAAATAAGGACAATAAGGACAATTTTCCCTTCCAAACTGCACATACTAGTAGAAGTAGTAGTAGTAGTAGTTGTAGTAGTAGTAGTAGTAGAAGTAGTAGTAGTGGTTGCGCAGCAGCTGTTGTTGTTGTTGTTGTTGTTGTAGCTCAAGATAATAGTGGGGACTGTTGTTTTAGTTGGACACCGCTTAGGGTCATACTTTTAAAATCGTGAAAAATAAAATGTCTTGGTTCTTCAATTTATATTCGGCAACACAACATTTTCATATGAAGATATAGAGGATATTTTTTTGATTTTGGTATTAGGTCGTATTTTATTTCACGAGTGGTCGAGTGTGCTAGTTAATTAATTATTTTTTTTAGTTAATTAGTCTTGGATATGTGTGAACTATTAACATTTCATAATAATAATAACAATAATAATGATAATATAATAATAATAATAATAATAATAATAATAATAACAATAATAATAATTATATGCCATTTGAGTTGTTGTTTTTAATTTTTATTTTTTTAAATATTATGATGTGTTTTCTGTAAACAAATGTATGTAAATACTGTAAATGTAGATACATTTGCCCAGGATGGTAAACCACTACTGGCCGATCGATGCGACTGACAGTGCGTTTTATGTTAAATTTTCACCACAGTGAAAATTCGTATATTTTCACTGTTTCAACAGTAAAAATATCAAAGTTTATATAACCATTACAATTCTATAATTCACTGAAACGCATATAATAAAAACAAAGTATTAAATATTTGTATTGTTAGAATCCATATCATTAAATAAACGTTGTCATTTCTATCCAACATCATCTGGTATAAGGCCTTTGTAGATAACTGACTTGTAGTTTATTAGAAATTATACAATCTGAAAAAGTTTATATATCACAATTGATTTTTCAAATTGCATTTAAAAGCAATTTCGTTATTCCGCAAATGAATGCACATATTAAAAAGATGCATTGTCTATAAAAGCGATGTATTCGCACACAAACGTACTTTTCTATTTAAAAAAAAAACTCATATATTAATGTATAAGTATTGACTTGTGCAGTGCTTATAACACAATTTCATGAATAAAGACGCGAAATCAATAAACATGAACTTAGCACAAATTCTATATATACATGATAATTTAGGTTTGTACTTTTTTGCAGCGCTTACCATGTAACTTTAGATTTTTCTTTCAGCCTTTATTTTTTGTAACTTTATTGCATTTCTAAATTCATATGTGAATGAATAATAAATATTAATTCTGTATTGCTGCTGTTGCTGCTGTTTCTGCTGATCATGATCATGGTAGTGATGATGATGATGATGATGATGATGATGATGATGATAAGGAGGAGGAGGAGGGTTGATCTTAAAGGCGGAGGAGGAGGGGGGTTGATCTTAAAGGTGAATATTAACAAATATTAAAATGTTATCTTGTTAGTATAAATATCATTAGAAAACGTCCTCGTATGTATCAAACATTATCGAGTATATAGGTAATGTAGATAATTGACTTGTCGTTAATATCAAATATTACAACCTTAGACAGTGTATTCTGTCCGCATTGACCAGTAGATACGTGTCAATCAAGGAACGAGTTGACCAATTTTGGGTTAATATTTCTGTGGTAAATAATAGCACATGGTTGCTTAATCCAATCAGTTTACTTAAAATCTGTGTACAAACAATGCAATATTATTATTCCGCAAAGGAATACATGTATTAAATTGTCTATAAAAACGATGAACTTATATATGTTAGAAATACTGACATTTAAATTTAAAATTATTTACTGTTACACAGTATTAGTGCTTATAGTAATACCTCATGAATAAAAAAATTATAAATATGATGAATATGATGAATACGATAAATATGATGATGATAATGATGATGATGATCGTGGTAGTGCTGGTGATGATGATGATGAGGAGGAGGAGGAGGAGGAATAAATGTAAACACAATATTAAATATTTATGATGA
The DNA here is from genome assembly GCA_027627225.1 of Congeria kusceri. Classification (NCBI taxonomy): domain Eukaryota; kingdom Metazoa; phylum Mollusca; class Bivalvia; order Myida; family Dreissenidae; genus Congeria; species Congeria kusceri. The sequence continues at coordinate 11,964,879 of CM051029.1, read as the reverse complement.
TGATGATGATTATTATTATTAGTAGAAGTAGTTGTATTAGTAGTAGTAGTTGTAGTAGTAGCAGTAGCAGTAGCAGTAGTAGTAGTAGTAGTAGCAGTGGTAGTAGTAGTAGTAGTAGCAGTAGTAGTAGTAGTAGTAGTAGTAGTAGTAGTAGCCGTAGTAGTAGTAGCAGTAGTAGGAGTAGCAATAGCAGCGCAGTAGCAGTCGCAGCCGCCGCCGTCGGCGTCTTCGTCGTCGTCGTGGTAGCAGTAGCAGTAGTAGTAGTAGTAGTAGTAGTAGTAGTATAGTAGAAGTAGTAGTAGTGGTTGTAGAAGTAGTAGTAGTAGGAGTTGTAGTAGTAGTAGTAGTAGTATTTGTAGTAGTAGTAGTAGTAGTAGTAGTAGTAGTAGTAGTAGTAGTAGTAGTAGTAGTAGTAGTAGTAGTAGTTGTAGTTACATTAGTAGTAGTAGTTGTAGCAATAGTAGACTTTGTACAGATAGCAAAGACTCGATGTCTATAAAAATGAACTTAACAAATATTCTTACTATAATGAGATTTCGGTTTACTATTTAGCAGCGCTCATAATGTAACTTTTGTATGTATTTACTTTTATTGTTGTGGATTAATTGGATTTTGAAATTCATCAGAGAATGAAAATAGCATATATGAAATGGTCATGTTGATGATGTTTTCGTTGGCAATGATGATGATGATGATGATGATGATGATGATTTTTGCGTTATCACTTTACTTTTGTCCATGCGTCCAATATCCGAAACAGACATTAAACTATAAATGGCAGTGTACGGCGTATGGGTAGCCTTCCGGTCCCGCTACGGCCATTTTGCTATTGTAAGTTCTACGGGACAGGAGGTTTACTGCCGGCCAACACGGTCATTCGGTCTACCGCAATATGTTGGAGTCTGCCCGGTTTCAATCTGACTCGCACAATATCTTCCGCGCCGAGGACTAACGACAGTGATCCCCTGGGCAGAGCGGGCCAAGCCTACGATGCAGCTTTAACTGGTATAGAACGCGTCCGTCGCTTGACTGCGAGGAATGCAGAGGACATTCCGGGAGTGGAAGTTAGGCTATGCGACCTTTTCTTCCAGAAGATGATCTAGAAGAATCAGGCCGATTAGGCCGTGTGGGCGCTCGTGAACAGCCAACTCGAGCACTGCGGTTTCTTTATTGAAATATATTTATCGTCAAAAATAAGTAATTGCACATCACTATGGCTGCATTCGCCCAGGTATGCCAGCCCCTTTAATAAATAGATGTCTTACCTGTTAGACTAAATTATATTATTCACCAGAATTATATAACATGCGACTTGTGGTTTCGGCTGCTGCCTATTCAGGTCTTGCATCAAGGCTCAAACCGTTGGGCGTAGAGAAATTGTGCGTAAGGATGCTTTTGCCTACATGTTAAAACGAATGAATATACACGGTAAGGAAGACAGCTTTACACCGCTTCTAACATAGCGCCTTTCTCGGGAACAATGCGGTGGAGAGGAATTGAACCACTTCTAGTAGGAGCTATAGAAGCTCCCGCGGCTGACTGCCCAGTTCCGGCATAACGGTAATGTTTTCGAGCTATACAATACATTTAAACGAATACATGCAAACCGGAATAGCGTTTCGCCGCTCTGGCGCCAGGAGACGTTTCGACTATATAAATTATATTAATGCGTTTCTCTGGAACGGTGCGGCCTAGCGGCGTCGGACCACTTACGTTGCGCCATTGCTTACTTCTCGGAAAAGGAGGCACCGGGCTACATCCAATAGGAGCGCTTGAGGTTCCCGCGATTGTCTGCTCAGGTCCGGACATCAAGGCTCGAACAGTTGGCAGTTCACAAATTGTGCGGCAAGAGACGTTTTCACTGTACCGGAGGTCCCCGCAGCTCCAGTGGTAAGTTGCACTATTTATGGTTTTACGTATTAAGCTAAAATGCGGTATCACATCCACTGAAAAGTGCTGATGGTTTCTGATATACGCGTGAAATTAAACATGCAGTATTTAATTCTATGACGATCAGAAGAGAATTGTGGGCATATATAGTTTCAAAACTGTTCAGCTTTTTTGCATATTTTTGATTAATCAAATTATAGCTATTTGAAATATGCTGTAACTAATGATCAAGAAATGTATTTTATGTACGCTGTTTAACGTTTGCCATTTCCTTTACCATTCTATTTTAGCAGCATTTGATAAAAAAAATCAAAATCTTGTTTCTGTATTCACATACATGTATTTCGTAAATACGTCTTCAAACGTGGGAAATGTTACAATAGATCTCAAGTTACTTGTAGCATTTTTACTTATAAATTATTAAATATATAATAGAAAAACAATAAGTACATGACATACGGTAATTTAATTACTCGTACATTTCATTATTTTACTGTCGTCATGAACTGAGTGGAATGACGTGTGTACCAAATTTAACGTTTTATCTGGCTTCACGAAAAAAGCTTAACTGTTTGAATATTAAACTAACTACACTTTATCCTTGATTGATAGATAACAAAAATGAATTGACGTTCGAATTAAGCTTAATATGCAATAATTGTATTAACACTTTAATATTATAACTAGTTGAAACAAAATGTACAGTATCGGTCAAGTGCAGTTGTCTGCGCTCGACCGCGGTATCACAGGTTCTACTCTACATATCATACGTTTAAGAAATGGAGTTATAATAATTTAAACACTGAATAGCATACCTCAGTTAGTAATACATTACGTGGATAAAAAATTAGGAACACATTTTCTTACTTAATAAAATAATCCCATTTTAAATGTGGGAAAAATTTCCCATTTTCAAAAGTGGGATTTTTTTCCCACTTTCAGAAGTGGAAAAACAATCCAGTGGGAAATTTAAAAATTTAAAAATTAGGAAAACGCTTATAAAAATACTCAGAAATATTAAACAATACAATGTTTTAACTAGCCCAATATATTTCTTGTAGTTATTAAATAAAATATATTTTTTTCCCACTGGATTTTTATCCCATTTAAAAAGTGGGATTTTGTTCTAATCATAATTTCAAACGAGATTTAGTGCAAACGGTTTAACAACACTTAATATGCGTATATATGCAGAAAAAAGCATATTTGAAAAAATAAAACATCCCACGGGAATTTTTTTTCCCACACAAAATATGGGAAAATTGAAAATCCCATGGGAAAATGAAAATCCAGTGGGAAAATTAAAAAATCCCATGGGAAAGCCAATTTGCACATAAATTTCATGATAAAAGAAATGCAATTTTCATGTGAAAAACATAAATTATTGATCACAATTAAAGGCTTTAACGCATACTTTATGTAAAATAGTAATATTTGAAAGAAAAAGGGTACGTAGGTTTGCGAAATTTCGGTTTCGCAAAGTTTTTTCCGGGTCCGTTAGTTATTATTAAAACCTGCATTCTATTGCAGACATGTTATTACATTGTTAAATTGTATTAAATCAACATTTAATATGGGTCATAATAACGAGTGACTAAGACATAATTACGAAGGATTTAGCCATACTAATGACATAGACAAATTTAAACGATTGCATACGGCCCTAATTACGACATGTTATAAATCAAAAAGTCATACTTACGTGATAATATATCATAAGTATATCAGAGGTTACTCGTAATTAAGTGTAACGAATTAATGAGCTAATATGTTGTAAATATAGGATCTGACACGAGTTGTCATGTAATAACATATTTTATAAAACGAGTTCAGGAATTTTTTAAGTAAGCGGGCCTTTGGCGAGCTTACTAACGAATTTCCTGGTAGTGTTTAATAAAATATGGTATGAAATGACAACGAGTGCCAGAACTTTTTTATCGCATGCTTTTAAACGAAATTAAAGTATATAAATTCCCAAAGTTGTTTACTGACGTGACGTCATTTCATGTAATCTACGTCATTTCACCAAAATAACGTCATGCGATTGGTCAGTCAAAGAATATGTAGCCAATGAAAACGCTCTTACACATGTGTAAGATAAACATATTTGTAATGGTTGGATTACATGGAAAACAAGGTAAAGCATGTGATAAATATGTGTTGATATGTAATATTTACGAGATAAAACAAGTGCTTACCCATTCGCCAACTGGCAGTTGCGATATACACCTGAATGGTAAATATTTAAAAGCAATTCAAATTATGGTTGTTCATTATTTTCAGAATCCCAGCCTGGCAATCAGTACGAAACCCTCGCTGAAACTTCGTTTCATGAATATTTTTTTCTGTCACAAGGCAACACACAAGAAGCCCACACGATGAACAATAAACGCGACAAAAAACGTTTCGGAAAGTGAATCTGGCTTGATGAAAGAAGAAAATGCATATGTTCATTTGAAATTGTCGAATACTTAAAACAGGTTACCATCTTGTTATTGGAAAATTAATTTGTGAATAAATTTATAACCATAACTAACTGCAGTTTGAGTAAAAGTGTCAGGATCTTGTTAACAATGATTAGGTATATGGACTTCTGATATATTAACCATTGAAGTATACTGATGAAGTGCAGATGAAAGCAAAAATAAAAAAACAAAACACGAAGAGAAATAAAACAATTCACATATGTGCTAGAATTAATTTGTATTTCGTATTGTTCTACTGATGTCGATGGGTTATCACCCACTAGTATTGCTACTATAACACTAAACATGTTTCTCAAAAGCTCATCAATCAACAGATGTAAAGTATTAAGTTTTACAAGCCAGGTATGTCCATATGTCCACCATTCATAAATATAGTAACTCAACAGGAATATTGTTTATGTCTTCCCATACATTGTATACGCAAGTGCATGTGACAAATGTTATTCATCAATATATATTCAAGTATTACATCTAAATTATTATTGTTGTTGGAGAGATAATGTTATGTTGAAGGTTGTTTTGAGCAACTAACATCATTTGGAAAATGTGTTTTGTTATTTTCAGTTTTTGTCCTTAACAAGCGCATCCAAATTTAATCTGGCAGATTTCCAGTTATCATAATTAATAACCGTATCGACTTGTAAAATTATGCCTGTTAAGTTTAACGTGCAACATAATTACATTCATTTTATAAATGGTGCAGCAACGCAAGACCTACCTTTTTATTTTATTTACCAAAAACAAAGAAATACAGTTGCTGATACAATTCGTACCGGGATGTATCATGCAATCTTTCAATTCAGTGAACATGATACTCTTTATAATATTTTTACATTATAAAGAGTATCATGTCATATCAGTGTGCCAACTTATTTCATGCAAATAAATGTAATTTATTAAATAAATACACCTATAATTTCTTTTGAAAGAAGTAAATCTTTGGGTTTATTTAATATATTTTTATATATGTATTACTATTGATATATGTTATATGTAAAATCGATCTATGTACATTGTTGTTATTTTCATTTAGTTAGCCAGTATCAGTCAGTTCCAGGATCAGATTGCCAATATATAGAATTACCATTGTGGAAGACAGGACTCAAAGTTTAGCAACATCTTTATGCACATGAATACTATCGATGTATAAATAATTATGATAACAATTTAAAATCATTGCATAAACTGGAAACATAGTTTCAAAAAATACTTTTAATAATTTATTTGATATATACCTATGACAAAACGTGTTATTACTTTAGTAACATTATAAACAATGTTGACATATAGTATTTTTCTCAAAATGATGACAATCCTTTCTAGTAAAACATCAGCAAACATGTCATACTCATGACACTCATTTTTAAGTGCACACCGTAATCATAATGTAGGTATTCCACAGTTATTACCATGTATATTTGTTTTACTTTAATGTAACAAACATGTAATGTCTATCGTATAGTTCTGTTCAGATGCATGTATATTGCATGTTGTGTTTTCCAGTAATTCGACGATACAGACTGTCTGAAGTACATGTGAATGCAACACCATGGTAACGCAGTTAAGACGAAATAACTTAGACTGCAAATAAAGTAGTACATAAATCAATTTGGAAAGGAATAACATCGTAAAATGTTGTTGATCACAAAGCTTACATTATTTAGCAAACGTGTCTTATTTCTCAAAATGCAAAGGACTGTAACCATCTTTATTGCCACATTGTTTGGACTTAGTAAGCACTATACATTTCCTTAAAGTATTTAAATCTGAAATTTTAATAACAAGCAGAAACACATTGACACATGAATAGAAAAAATCTGGTGTACTTCATGTTTAGATGAAATAGCAACATGAAATAGGAACATACATGTACAAATACGATATAGTAATACGGTTATTGTCTGAATCGACACATACGTGTTGGTATGTTTATATTTATATTAACAGTTAGAAGTATGTATTAGCAATCATAAATCTCTGTATCTTCGACCTATTTGAGTTGCAGTTTGAATGAAATTGTGGTGGTAATGTCCATTTATGTTGATAATTTCGTTTGCTTTTCATAGTTGCTCGTAGAGGAATGAGATAAAATTTGCATATGTTATGCCGCACTTCCCATGGAACAAAAACCCTTTAATAAAGTATATTTTGTTTCTGTACATGAATTTACATGTAAATAAACCAACTTTAGAGTTTTAACCCATTATTAGACTAAGTTATCCTTATAATTTAAGTTGAACATATGATATTTTATTAGGAATATTAATAAGTGAGTTGTGTATATACTTCTTTCAATGTACGCATATATTGTATATCACTACATCAGATTTATTGATGCCGTGTAAAATATAACTTATATTATATATTATTGAAAAACAAAACAACTTTAGATATAAATGTTCATTATGTTGCTATTAACTTTATGTTTAATTCTAACCATTATACAATTTTTCTTCATCTGCCAATAAATATATGTCCATAAGTGCATAAATACACCATTTAAAAACCTGTTTTCACAATGTAACAGATATACCTTTTGTGGTTTCAACCGTATTCCGTTGTACAGGATACCAAATATTATTTTTAACTGACCAATGCCTCGTTAAACTTTGGCTCTTATTTGCATATGTGACCTTCAACATATAGTATGCTGCAAGAGCCTAATACATCGAAGTTTTCATGCATGGATTTGATATTATTTAATTCGATATCTTGACATGCAGTTGTCAAACATATTAAAACATAATACACGCTCAATATAATTAACTGACAATAAAACATGTTACACGTATCATTATTTCAAACAAAATTTGACCTTATGTTTTGGAAACAATACAATACAAAATATCTGAAATATAAAATATAATTTTAAAAAGATTCTGTATGTTAGTTTAGCTTTGTTTTTCATTATTCGTTTAAACATGTTCAGTTGTCATTCTTTGTTTATTCATTACATACAAAATACTGATAATATTTGGGTATTCAAAGCTATAGTAAACACAAGAAATATTATACATTGAAACATATATTGTAATAAAATATACAGAATGTTGATTTACATACTGTTACATGTTTGTCTTACAATACCTGATTTCCTTGTTACCAATATATACATGATGTAAACATTTTGTACTCCATGTTAGGGATATAGGTATGGAATCAAATTCCTTCTTCTTCTTCGATAGTCACAGTTTTCTAGGATATGGAACTGTCCATTTTGTTCATTGGCTGCATCGTTGATGACTTCATTCAGTGCCTTTTTTTGACAAATACCAACTTATAGAGGAAACAACTTTGGAAAAGCAAAATTACAGTGTATGTTTATGTATATTTGGTATTCTTTTAAAATGTTTTAAAGAAGACTTAAGAATTTCTCAACATGAACAAGAATTAAAAAAAAAATATTTCTTTATATGTATTGTTTCCATAGTAATTTATATATCGTCCCTTGATAGCCAAAAGCTATCAGCACAGGTGCGAAGAAGACTGATAGAAAATTCTGGTTCTTAAGGGACGATATATAAGACCTAGAACATAACATTGCAATGATTAATTCATGTCATATGAACATATATATTGAGTCGTTTTGCACTGTGTGAAACAATAGTTATAAACATATTTTATTGATGACAGTACTGTAACAACTTACTGCCTTTAAAACACGTTGTTGCAGTACTATCAACAAATGCAACCTAGACGTTGATAGTATGGTACCCCTTGCGATTACCATACACCTCTCCATTCTCTACAGGAGCATTGATTCTAATTTTAGTTCAATCGATATCATCAATAACTCGTTGAACTGAGCTTTTCTAGAAAAACTCTTGCGCTTGCTTGGTCATTTCTTGTTCAGACATTATAAACTTGATGTAGAGAGCAGCATTATCAGGCGAACTGAGATGAGAAATAAATCTCTGCAAAGGCACTAGATACAGCAGGCAGTGATATGGCATTAATGTAGCAATTTATTCAGTTGATTGCGGCCAGTTGTAACATAAAGGGTGTCTCATAATATCTGTTACCATTTTAAATAACTGTTATTTCATCATTTATTAAAAGAAACTTGTACACATCATGTTAACAGGCTTGTATCAAGTTTTCTTACTGCAAATAGTACGGGAAAATATTTGACATTTTATAGTAGAAAAGGACGTCATTTGACGTTTATTGTTATTCAGGATGGCGTCGTCTTGCAGTTTTGAGAGTGAAATTGTTAAACTCTATTATGCAACGTCTACCCTAACAACATTCATCCGAGAAATGGCAAAGAGGCTTCCTAATAAGAAGAGGTTACCAAAAATGAAAATAAAACGACTTGTGGACCGGTTTGAAAAGCGGGGATCAGTAGCAGATGGGCGTAGAAAACATTGCCGACGTTCAGTGTGCGATTTCAGAAACTCAACAGATGTCTGTAAGAAAATTACTGGGTGACATCACAAACACTGTCAGTCGTTCAATCGTACATAGAATGTTACGCCTGGATTTAAAATTAACTCCATATACGCTGTCTGTTATGCAGCATCTCAAAGACAATGACATTGAGAGTCGATTGCATTTTGCTCATTGGGTAAAAGAGAATCCCGGTATTATTGTCTTGGTGTAGTTTTTTGACGAAGCCCATTTTTATTTAAATAATGCAATGAACAAGAAAAATTGTCGTCATTGGGGATATGAAAAATTAGATTATCATCTTAAAAAATCTTTACATAGTGAAAAATATTTGTTCGGGCCGCACTTAGCTCCCAAGGCATAATTGGACCATTTTTCTTTGAAGATGATGAAGGTACGGTTGAAGCCATTAACAGTGAACGGTACCTCAATGTTCTCAAACGCACATGTATTCAAGCACTACGGAAACAAGTAATACGTATTTCTAAGATGTGGTTTTAACAAGATGGTGCAACACCGCACACTTCTGCAGTTGTCCTTAATTGGCTGCAAAAAGACATCTGAAGACGGGGTCATTTCTTTAAAGACGACTTACCATTGTCCACCACACTCGCAAGACTTGAGTCCGCTGGTTTTTTATTTGTGGGGATTTTTAAAAGACAAAGTGTACAAGCCCTCTTCAAGTTCTGCGCATGAACTTAAATTGAACTGTAGGCGGGAAATTAGGCAAATAAACATTGAAACTCTTCAGGCTGTGATCAACAACATTAAAAAACGCTGTGACGTCGTAATTGCACAAACGGTATGTCATGTGGAACATGTATTGTAATAGTCATACTTGATTATTTTAAAAACATGCTAAATATGTGGCACAATACTCGCACTAAATAAAATTTAATTATATGTACGAAGCTGTTATTGTTTTCATTTAAAGCACATTCACTCCTTAAACGAAACATATGTGTTTATAATGGTAACATATATGATGAGACACCCTGTACCTCAAGGTGACCTTTTTGTGTGTGATATATTAACATACCAAATGTGCTTTGGACTTTACATAGTATATAGTTATGCCTTCCACTGACTCGATGCCTCTATACACTCTGACTTGTGTATATAAGAGCTGCACAATAGAAAGCAAGTGATGATTAACTTACTTTCTATACCAAAGATAAAAGAGCCAAGCCATCTCGACTACAGGTTCCAGTGAACACAAAGTTCAATACAAAATAATTACAGACAGAGCATGTCTAATTTTTAAATCACTTGTAATATATAAATAATACACAATATAAATATTACAAGTCTTACTAACCTTTCAGAAGTAATATACAATGATGAAATACAAATTTACAGCTCTATGACAAAAATGGCTGCTCACACACTGACTGCCCAGAACACAATGAATGAAGAATTGAAATAGAGTGGAAAAATGTCACCTGACTAAACAGGTTTTAAAATCACTCATCTCTGACTATTGGTCGGTATGGTCAATTGGAGATAAATTAAATGTAATTGTCAGAATTATTAGAAATATCTACCTGGTTACAGATGGATGACAGGCTATTTCTTCGCTTGGTTGCCTGTTGTATTCGTGCTGCAGGTAATTGTACATATGACAAGCACATTTCAAGCCATCCATAGAACTTAGGTATATACAAAGAGAACATTCAAATTTAAACCAGTAAATACAAATATTACCTATTTAAATTTATTAAGTTAATAATTATTGTGGAAACATGCCAGACACGTGTACCAAATTGTGCTGGTTCCGCAAAACGGCTAAGCACTCCTTCTTAAATATTCCTGATTCACTAGTTTGTACACATTTAATATCCAAATACCGATGTATCCGAATTTATATCACACATGGAGGTGCCTTATGTGTGTGTCGTTCTAGTGACATACTTTTATTCACATTGGTTAAAAAAAACATAATTTGTCTATTTAAATAAGCTTAAAAAATAGGTCCATATTAAGCAGTTATCATAGCATGTAAGCAAATATTGGACCGTTGAAATGTTAACTATTCGTTTCCGGTTTATGTAAATAAGTTAGGCGTGAACGCACTAAAAACTTCTTTAACTCTTCAGGAGTAAATTCAAGTAATTGAGGATAAAATTAAGTTAAACAATTCTTAAATATTTTTTATTCTTAGCCATTAAGGAAACACAGATCATTAAGGATTGTTAACAACTTAAGTTAAATTTTAACTAACATTATTCGTGAATCATAAATATGGCACAGAACAACAAATCAACACAACTCGCAATTCATATACTGTTTTTGTCAAACATTAGTTGCATTATATAAGTGTGTTCAATTCTATCTCTGTATAATAATACATCATTTTGGCACGTGCCATGTGTTTGGCACCGTTTTTTAAATTCAGTTAAGATGCATTCTTGGCGTCGTTTGGTATGTAAATCAAATAATGACATCGCAAGTCGGTCTTTCTATTGAGGAACAAACACTGGAGTAATGTCATATACGTACAAAGGCCGTCTTATAAAGTCATTATCAGACTAACATAACGAACTAGGTAGAGAATTATGATGACACTATGAAATGTATCACATGTATCACTGTTCGCACTCAACACACAAAGAGGATGGAATTGGCTTCAATTTGATTTGAAATGTGTCGTGCATGTACTGAAGAAAATAAATAAATATCAATATACTATAGTATTTAATTGACAGAACTGATCATTAATTTATGGACATTGTTTTATAAGACAGTCATTTAATGAATTAACATGAATGATATTTGATACTAACTGTATGCATGCATGATTATTTAGATGCGACATATATTATGATAGTTTATAATATGTGTTTGTATTCTTTGCATGTACATGTATTGCTGCTGGGTGCACATTATTTATACTGTGCACTTCACCAAACGAAAACCGATACCATTGTATACGTGTTGGTCAATTTGTAAATACAAACTTATACAAATGATGAGCATGGATATACTATGGACTGATTTAATGAAATCAATATGAACATACTTAGTTTGTTTGGCGTCAGGTCTTGTTTGTTCGGAAACAAACTGTATGAACGGTACTGATATCATGATCGGGCTTTTCTCTTTACGTGGATGGGTCTGGTGTCATAGAACAGTATTATGTACGCAGCCAAACATTTTTTAAAATAAATATTTTGCTTCCAGTAATATTTAATTTGCACTATTTACAGCAAAATGCATCATTAAAATGTGGTCATTTATCGATTGCATTACAATTGGAAGCCACGTTTGATCTACCTTATTATCATACTAGTTCCAGTGGACTATGTTACCTTGGCACCAGCACTACCTGGATACCTAACTTGGTACCTGGATAACATAACTCCTTTCAACTACACGGATGATGTAGACCTTACTAGGAATAGCAGCAGTGTAACAGTAGCAGATGTAACGACAAGCAGTCTTACACTTACGCCTACACCTGTATATCATGGTGCCAGAATTTACTACAATGCTTCAAACGGATATGTGAACATCACATCCAACAGGGCTCTGCTTATCGATGTGCTAAGTAAGTTCGTTACATATAAAGTATGTATTGCTTATTGGTATTGGTGTTGTCTAATCTGATCTGTAAAAATAAACTTAATCACAATTAACTGTGTTTATATATACCTAAGTTTATATCGTTTACTAACACATCTTTTATACCACATACAATAATAATATACGAATACATTCTCAAACGTTAAAAAAATGAAACGCCTGCCATTTTATATAGTTATGTACACTAATCTTCAATTGAACATAGTATTTCTTCAAATATAGCACTACATGGATGAAGTGTAGTCGATACGTGGCAATGTCGTAAAGAATAATATAATTTTAAACATTTTGCAACTGACAATCTCATTAAAATCGTCTCCAGTCTGACGCTATTATATTATCCGCTGACTGGATCTAATGACTTCGCATAAGGGGTCATGTTCAGATGTCCTTTTCAACATCCAATCAAACTGTTGAATTCAAACTGCTGTGGTATAAACCACATATATAAACCACACATACTATGCTTGAAATTAATGTGAACTTTGGATGTTTACTTGCCTAAAATCCCACTATGTCAATTGTTGTCCGCGTGAAAAGTAACTGTACATGATTTATTCCCGAGAATTAGCTGGAAATGCATAACTTTTCAAAAACCGTGGCCAGACGTTGCAGTGCAAAAGGCAATTTCATTGGCCGCAGCAGGGCTGATATTTTATTGTTCGAAAGGTCATTTGAACGTGACCTGTTATACGATGTCTTCAGATCCATACAATTTTAAAATTTGATTGTGGCAATTGACAATCAATTGTTATATATTTATTTTAGCATATCCGTCTAAGCCGACAATATTGAAAGATACAGTAATTGTAAGTGGCACGATTTATGTGATACAAAACAGTTTTGTGTCTTTAAAATGTAAATCTTCTGGAGACCCAACACTGAGTATATCATGGACCCGATCTAACAGCTCAGTTATTAGCAATCCGATGATAACACTAAAATGGGAACAAGGTAATAATACTGACGGAGTCACGTGCAGTGAGACAAGTAGTCTTACACCAAAGAACGGATCTCCGAAAACACATTTTAACGTAACCAATTTATTTGTAAACATATTATGTAAGTACCTTATTCTAATTTACGTAATTGCCAATTTAGAAAAAACAACAACAATATATTCTTGTTTAAACACGTTTCTTTCTTATACGATACAGATATCAGCAACTCAGTGTTAGTCATTGTTTAACGCCTTTTGATCTGAGTGATACAGACATAAGATAATTATTTGTTTTCGTGAATAAAGCATAATGTATGTGCATCCTTATGTTCTAGGCCCGTCACGCATTTTCTACGCCTCATTAGATAGGTATTCTCCATACGGACATCAACTTTGTATTCTCTATAGTTCGTGATAGAGTGTGTTTTAACGAGTACATGCACTATTTTACAATGTAACAGTAAATTATATTATTCTGAGAATTTTCGTATGCTTTGTTTGGTACTTTCTGTTTGAGTCTGTTTGTTGTGAGTGTTGTTTGTTTCTTAACGAACAACAGTACGCATTATTAGGCGCTGACGTTGTATATGCAACAATAATATGCTAAATCCATGTTGCAGGGCCGCAGATCCCCCGTCTCTCCCAGTTTGTAAACTCGGGACATTTGCAGTAACTTAGACGAACATCCGGAGTGTTATAAATGAAACATTGACAATGACCTGTATTAGCAGCAGTAGCCCTCCACCCTCACGTTATACATGGACACTGCAAGGGGGAGAGCAATTAAACGGAACACAGCTGATAATTCAAAGTGTGCAATCTAGCGGTAATGGTATTTGTACACTTGAAGTGGTCAATGACATGAACGTAACTTTCGCACAGCAGGTCGTTACTGGAAGAGTCACTGCATCTTATACACTTGAACTTTTATTTATCTTAAAAAGGCAAAATACATTTGTGTTTGTCTGTAGTGGCAATAATGTTATCTCCTTTATACATTCATTATACACATCAATGCAGTATACAAACTAATTATATTATGGTTAATCTTATTTCAATTAGGTATTCTGTAAACACGTTTTTATTACATGGTTTAAAATATACATAATGATATATAATAATTGACTTAAAATCTATTTAATATATTTGTCATCTATTGCAGATCGTGTTACAGGACTTTCTCTCTATGATCGAGAAATGGGTGAGAAACAAATTACCAGTCCCACAATAAGCGTTTTGAGAGGTCGTGAGGTCAGTTTAAGATGAAATGCACCTTCGAATCCTCCTGGTCGTTTTGTATGGACATCGAATGGTACTATGTCTGCAAAGGGTGCTAACTGGAGTACTTCTATCATGGACAACATCATCATTCAGTGTATTGCTTGCAATACTCTCGACCCGACTGGGAAGGAAAAGAGAAACTCTACTAGTTCTAGGAGCGTAACAGCAAATATATTGTGTAAGTGGTATTGATTGTAAAAATCTTGTACAATGATGGTGTGTACTACACGATTTTTGTAAGAATGGTACTGGCAATTTCCATTCATATACGAGCCACTTAATATATGCACCTAGTAAAACGTGATCTCCTTAGTAATATAAATTGTATTATGTCATTAAAATATGCAATAGTAAAGCGTCTTAATTAAATAAACTTGAAATAATAGCATGCATTAAACGATTTTCGCTAACAATAATTAACTGTTTGAAACTGGAAACTTTATGTGAGTATCGAACTCACAGCCATCGCCGTTAATCTTCCTTGTGAAAACACAAATGCAATTTATAGTGATACAATATACTCATGCCTGTTGTGTCGCAAGAAAAAGGTCTCGAAAGAAGCCCAGGCACATTATAATTTAAGAAGTTTTTGTTTTGTAACAATGTATCAACTTATTGACAGTTGCACATATATGTTATTTTTGTCTTTTTTAAATATATATCAAAATAATTACAATTTCCTTTGGTCTCATCATTTTACAGTGTTCTCATTGGCTGAAATGCATCATGTGACAGGCATTTATTTTTCAATGAAGCTGGTTGCCTTAATTAATATTCATGAGGGACTACTTTTTATTGTTGTTTACATGCCATGTCATAAAAACACACACACACACACATGGAAATAGAGATTAACAGATTTATTCACATTTATACAGGAATTGTCAAGAAAAGAATTAATAATAAATTAATGAATTAATTAATAATAAGTATAAACAATGTAAATTGTATGTTGTTTGTTTCTTTTTGCCTATTTGATGAGCATTATGCATGAAAGAAAAAAAAACATCGAGGAAAATTCAACACATACATAAAAAAGTACTCTTGGGATAAAAATATTTATTATTTATAATTAATTTTACATTTATCAAAAGGGGAAAAAAAGAAATTTTGCAAACACAAACACAAAAATGCAAAATTTTACAGATTAGGGCAAAGAACGGTTTAGAAACACAGGTTTCAGTCAAATAACAGACATCCAGTTGAACAAACATCTCACAGTGTTTTGACAAGGAAGCCACCGGAAAACCAAGCGAGCATGGCATGCAGTCATCCCGTGGAGCTTGCAAAATAATACCACAAGAACACCTCGAAAAATGTGCTTGCTGCATCAAATTGTCACCTCTGGGAGCTGAATGTCCCATTTGTTTTATGATGGTTTGGTGTATAACAAGAGAGATGTTGATTCTATGGTTTATTTACTAAGACTACTCTAACGCAGGAGTATCAAAGTGGTCAGTTACAGTGGGCGGTGCTTATCAGTTGTAGCAATACAGGTATTAAGCTCTGATTGGCTAGCATGCATAGGAATATGAAACATCTCCCTTTTTTAACCAAGACAAAACACATGTACATCATAAAGTTGAAGCATTGACAATCACACAATAAATGAACAATGCCAATTAATCACGCATTAATTGATTTAAAAGTTCAATAATGTTCACAGTTGAATTTTAAAGTATGCACATAACAACAGAGAACACATTCATTAATACAATGTATTAAAATGTAAGTCTCTGAGGTTGTTTAACATATCGACCTGATCTTGTTCTATATGTGTCATGTTCTGACATGAGCGATTGGTTTCTGCCTGGTGATGTTCGTTTAGGTGTCTGCGGTACTGTGGTATCGAGTTCTAGAACTCGATACTGCTTTGTTATCATTGCTCTGACATGACTAACCTGGGGTCATGATTGGGGTAGGCGAGACTGTTGTTGCAGGCGTGATTACAGGTGGTGTAATTGGTCTGTTTGTTACATGTGTTGTTATTTTTTGAAGTAAACTGAAAATGTAAGTCAGTTTCTTCAAAGGGAGCTTCATTTGATTTTAGCAGGTGTTGTCGGTAACGTCTGTATAGTCCACCATCCTGTGTTTTAATAATGTATGATCTGTCATTGACTTTCTGCTGCACAATAGCAGGTAACCAGCATTTATCATTCTTAATCCGTACACCTTCTCCAATGTGTAAAGGCTTGAGAGGCTTTGCTGATTTGTCAAAATACACGTTTGACCTTTGCTTTGACTGGTGCATTTTATCTTTAATGTCTTTAATGACCTTTGTATCCGGTACCCGAGAGGCAAGTTGCTGGGAGGTTAATGGCAGTGTAGACCTCAGCTGTCTGCTTATTAAGAGTTGTGCTAGGGACTTCCCGCACCGTAGGGGTGAATTACGATATTCCAGGAGAACAAGGTAGGGGTCTTTCCCAACCTGTTTGGATTTTGTGAATACTAATTTGATTGTTTTGACGGTGACCTCATCCAACCCATTACCGATGCATGACCTGGGGAGGAGGTCATATGCTGGAAGTCATACTGTTTTGCAAACTGTGCAAAACTTTTTGCTCTGTAGCAGGGGCCATTGTCTGAGAATACAATTGCCGGAATACCATGTCGGCTGAAAAAGCTTTTCAGTTTGTCAATGACAGTGCTTGACTTTGTGTTCTGAAGTGTACCTACTTCAAAGTATTTGCTATAGGCGTCAAATAACAGTATATAGTCATTATTGTCCAAGTGAAATAAATCTGTGGCACAAATTTGCCATTGTCTGTCAGGTACTTTACTAGGTTGCAGGGGCTCTTTTGCATTTGAGCACATATGCTCTATGCAAATTGGACATTCCAATACTTTTGTCTTTATGTCTACTGTCATACTGGGCCAAAACATTATTTGTCTTGCACGCTCTGTGCATTTCTCGACACCTAGGTGTGATTCGTGAAGTTTCTCGAGCATAAGAGGTCTGATTTATCTGGGGATTAATATTCTAGAGCCTTTCAGGATAATTCCATCAATCACAGTCAATTCATCTCTGTAATTCCAAAAATTAAGCAATTGTTTAGGGCAATCTGACCGGTCATTAGGCCATCCATCAAGGATAACTTTCGAAAGAAGATGTAATTGAGTGTCTGAACTGGAAGCTGTCCGTACAAGTTCCATCTTTTGATCACTAATTGGCAAATTTGACATGACAAGATGAACTTGTGAATCTAGACCATCTGCAATTTCCGGGTATGTGTCTGGAAGGAAATTGCGTGACAAGGTGTCTGCTAAGGGAATTTCTTTTCCTGGGACAAAGACCAAATCTATGTCATATTTTTGCAGGTTCAGCAGAATGCGCTGCAAGCGAGGGGGTGCAGAGTGCAGGCCTTTTTTCCATATGGCTTGGAGTGGTTTGTGGTCTGTCTGACATGTAATATGTTTACCATAAACATATTGGTGGAATTTTGTGCATGCAAATAGAATTGCATATAATTCCTTTGTGATTTGTGCATAAGTGACCTCTGCTGGGGTTAATGATTTTGAGGCAAAACACACTGGTTTCCCATCTTGTAGAAGTACGGCTCCTAGCCCAAACTTTGAAGCTTCTACCTGGAGTGTAATTTCTTTATTTGGATCAAAATAAGCGAGTACCTGACCAGGGCTCTGACAGATGATGCCTTTAATCTTCTGAAAGGCTTCCTCTTGGGGTTTATCTCAGCTAAATTCAACGTCCTTAGATAGGAGCTGTCGTAAGGGTGCAGTGATTTCAGAGTGTTGGGGTGCAAACCTCTGTAAGTACGTAACCATGCCTAATATGGTCTGCAATTCTGCCTTAGAGGTGGGGGCTGACATTTGCTCTATGGCCTTGACCTTTGCTGGGTCTATTTTTAAGCCTTGGGCTGTGATTAAGTGACCAAAGAAAGGGATTTCAGTTTTACCTATTTGTGTCTTGTCTGGGTTTAACCTAATGCCCATTACTCGGCATCTCTCCATAAGTCTGAGGAGATTTGCGACATGTTCAGTCCTGTCCTTTCCATACACAATTACGTCATTAACAATAGTCTGTACACCAGGGAGGTTCTCTAAACATTGCTCCATTTTTGCACTGAACAGGTCATTTGCGTTACATAACCCATATGGTAACCTGAGGAGTCTGTATCTAGCAAAGCAACTGTTGAAAGTTGTCAGGTAAGAGGATTTTTCTGTCAATTGTATAGACCAGTAACCGCTACGAGCGTCAAGTTTTGAGAAAACTGTCGCATTTGTCAACTCTTGCAATATGTCATCTAATGTTTTGTTTGGGTAGTGCGGTCTCTTGATAGCGTTATTTAGATCCTTCGGGTCGAGGCATACCCTTAATGAACCGTTAGGTTTCTCAACCGTGACCAAGCTGTTTACCCATTCGGTGGGTGTTGTGACTTTGCATATGATGCCATTTTGTTCCATTCTGTCTAGTTCTGCCTTAAGTTTGTCTCGTATTGTGACAGGAACTTTTCGTGGAGGGTGTACAACTGGTGTGACATTGTCACGCAAGTGAATTTCGCATTCACCTGGTAGTTTACCTACCCCTGTAAATACGTCTGTGTATCTACTGATAACTTCTTCCCTAGTAGCAAAAACTAACTCAATCAAGTTAAGTTTCAGACATGTTTGTAGTCCTAGAATGGGGATTGAACTTGTATCAACAACATAGAAATCCTCATTGACTGTTTGACTCTTATGTGTACAAGGCAGGTTAATGAAACCATCTACCTTAAGTGGTTGATTACTGTATGCAGTCAAGCGTTTCTGTGTTGAACGCAGTGGACCAGTTTTACCTAACGAGTTAAATATGAACCTTGGCAGGACGTTAACCTGTGCACCTGTGTCAATTTTCATTTGGATTGAAGTGTTGCAAATTGTTAATTTAACAAACGCTTGATTTGTAATTTCATCATGCTGTACTGTGTTTATGTAGTAAGTTTCATCAAAGTGTGAGTTGAAATCAAGATCGGTAGTGTTTACATCATTGACATTCCTGCGGGTGTCCTGCAGTTTTTTCTTAAACACTTTAGCAAAATGATTTAGTCTGAAACAGTACAAACAAGTTTTTCCTTGTGAGGGGCACACTAAGTCTCTGGAATGGCTAGTTCCACAATTGTTGCATGGTCTGATGTGTCCTGGTGGTGCTGAGGCGGTCACTGTAAATGGTCTGCCTGAACGAGCCTGCTGTCGTGTAGATTGCATAGGTTGCCTCAGAGCGTTGACGGATTGGGCATGGCCGCTTATGTCCTTGAGCTGCGATTGGCTCACCTCATGTGTACGACAAATGTCCATGCACTTGTCAAGTGTCAGGTTTGATCCCTCGTTGATCAGCTTCTCTCTGATTTTGGCGGAATGAATGCCGAACACAATGTGGTCCCGGATCATCTCTTCCGTTATCACATCCGGATAACCACAGTCCTTATTAAACATTTGAGTTCTGTAACAAAATCTTCAAATGATTCGCCGTCGTGTTGGATTCGTGATTTAAATTTGTATCTGGAGTAAATGTGGTTCCCTTTCGGTAGTTGCACTTGGCTTCCTCAGACTTCTTCACTAAGGGTCCTCCGAACATGAACTGATAATGTTCTTTAAATCGCTTGAATGCACTTGGCAAGTACTTGGAATCCCAGTCCATTTTTGGGTTAGACTGTGTATCCATCGTTTTAAAATGGATATTTATCAAAATTATATCCCCCAAAAATGTGTCACATTTACTGTTTATCCAGATATTAACACTGATTTTACTTTTAATCCATTTTGTAGAATTCCACTTCTGACACCATGTTTTATGATGGTTTGGTGTATAACAAGAGAGATGTTGATTCTATGGTTTATTTACTAAGACTACTCTAACACAGGAGTATCAAAGTGGTCAGTTACAGTGGGCGGTGCTTATCAGTTGTAGCAATACAGGTATAAAGCTCTGATTGGCTAGCATGCATAGGAATATTAAATACCATTTATCATTGTAAAAATCCCATTTCCAAGTACGCAAATGACTCGCCAGCTGCGAAGCTCTAAACACTCCATGAAGTAGGCTAACGTTGGTCAATTAAGCATAAGTCAAGGATGATTTGAACAAAATTCAGCCGTTCATTTTCCCCAACATTTATCCATTTGCATTGCACGACAGGGCAAAGTATATCTTGTAAATTCAGTTTGTGGCGAATCGTTATTACACACAGTGGCGAATCGTTATCACCCTCTGGCGAATCGTCATTAAACTGTGGCGAATCGATATGTGGCGAATCTTTATTGTGGTGAATCGTTACTAATTATATCACTTGGGGCCTGGAGTTTCATCAGAAGCTGAAGCAAAAGTTAAAAATGAAAGAATTGTCATTTACTAGTTGCGTTGACTTAAACAACTAAAACTGTCATGTTTATAGTTCTATGCAACAAACATGCATAACAATTGACCTTTTTAATTTGTGTCACACAGGTGATGAAAAGCATAGGTATAGATCTACTGTACAGTAGATATTTTCTGCCGATGACACACACTTCAATGGATTTAATATTTTGATCAGTAGTAAAATAATAAAAGTCGTTTACCTTTTTCTGGTCTTAACTGTGTATCCACACTGTAAGTTATATTTTGCCGAATTTCTTACACAGAACGTTTCAACACGAAGTGCAAAAAAATGTGGTGTTGAAATATTTGCTCAACACACAGTTTTAAAATGCATGCCATAATGGGTGCAAACATCGAATAACATCGAGGGCCTAACGGGTCGTATTAAGAAAGAAATAAAACATACATATGAAACATTGCGTTTCAAATGTAAAAATAAACATTAATTATTTAAATATATTTTACGCCTAAACTATGGTTACAACACACACGAAAATGGGCGTTTACAAAATAGCAACTATGTGAAAACAACTTTCGACTCGTTTAGCCTTCTGTCGTAAATCTAAACTGGAACGCGTTTCAATATTTCCGTCTCTTGCTACATGTACATTATGGATAAAAAGCACCATGTTCAAAATTGCTCTTACGAAATGTCAGTCAAAACAAAGGTAAATCAAAGGTAAATTGTATCACTAGAGCTACTGAATTATTTAAGATACCGCTGCGATGCGACATTTACACAACGCTACTGCAGTGCAAGGGGCGGAGCCTACGAATCATAATTCAATGTATTAATGCGCGAATTGCAAAACATAAATCCCAAATTAATTTACTATTTTAAGGTAAAAATTTAAGGTATACACACAATTGTAATTATATTTGTAATTATTAGAATTGAAACGCTCTTTTCGGCACTTCATCGATGTATGAAGGTCAGTTTTATTTGTATCTAATTTGCACATTCGGCTTTATGCAAATTAGATTAGATTAGACCAAAAAACTGACCTTCATACATCGATGAAGCGCCGAAAAGAGCGTTTCAATTCTTAAATAATCCAATATTACTATCGTCATATGTTTATTATTACCAATCATTTTTCGTTGAAAAAACCAAGTTTAAGTAGATTAATTCCAGGAATATTTGTAGCGTTACGTATAAAAATACTATTAAAAAGTTGTTCATCAAGTAAACTGGACCTGATTGAAGATGTGAATACAATTCAGTTTGTTTACCGTTTAACAAGAGTTTTCCCTTGTGTCATATTTACCGCTGTAAAAGTGGTTGGCATTGGTAGTAGGCAGGTTAGAAAGTTGTTTAATTACCCAGAAGACCATGCGAGAACGTACAGCGCTCGGTTTTGATTTGTATACACACAATGCACGCACCTTTAATTCTAAACGTGGGTGGACACCAAATTACCATAGAAAAGCACAATTCCGATTCTAAAACGATTGCAATGTGTCATTGTAAATTGTATGAATGACAACTAAAGTTTATCTAATCGCTGCCTATCATTCCGCAATACACGGGCGTTTTACTGACTTTAATTTAATATGACACCTGTTCATTGCCAAACTTGAAAATATGAAGTCAGCTTTATTGGTAAAAGTTAAAGAATCAACTTGAAGATAACGTTCTCTGTATTAACGGTACAATGAACAAAGCATGGTATTACTCGCAAATAAAAACATACTAACAAAACGTAAACGTAAACATGCGAGTAAAAACGATATCTTAAAAGTTGTGATTTTGATGCACTATATTATACAGGAATGTTGTGTATGTTGCTGTTTTACTAGTGCGCGTTTAAGCAATTACAATTGCAACTGTTCACGATTTTTTATTACTGTCTTTGTCTATTCGCATGCCGTCTTAGAATGTGAAATATACTTATACAATTTGTGTATGAACTGAGTAAAAAAGACATTGTTACATGTAGGTATATTTCTTGTTAAAGACCATGTGCATTATTATAAGCAATGTGTGTATCTAATAAAGATGCTATCATTTATTTTCAGTTGACCCTGAGACGCCTACATTTACCTTTGAAAGGTGTGAGAAGGATGTCCGAACCTACCACTTGAAGGTGATCCAAGGTCATTCCGTCAGCGTCACATGTTCGGCGATCAGTAAACAGGGTTCAACCTATGCATGGACACCTGATGCAATCGGAATTGGCGATGGTTTATTTATCAGCAGTGCCAGCAGACATCACAGTGGCGAGTACACGTGCATACTTTATAATGAAATGATTACAACATTTGATAGACATATCAAGGGAACAAATAAATCCAGTTTTCAGCTAGATGTTCTAGGTAGAGTTTGTATTTCATGTATTATATTGAAGTTGAGCATTGTGTATATGAATCCATTATCAAAACTTATACTTTTATAATAAACATGCTCCAAAATGTTAATATTGTGGCTTAACTATTATGACTTCATCTACACTCTGCTTTTTACTTCCAGCTGTTGCTCAGTCTATTGGCAACTCAACAGTTGTATTGAACATAATGTTGTCTGTCACGTGCCCTTACGTACCTGGTAATGAAGCAGAGATGAGATTCACGTGGTTTTACTCTAATACATCCACGATTTGATCCGAGCGAAACTTTTTGTTGACAAATGTTCAGCTCTTTGACGTAGGATATTATACATGCAGAGTTAACAACACAATGGAACGCATAGGATGTAGTATTGAGGAGTCATACGACGAAACATCGTTTTATGTGGATGTGCAATGTCAGTGAATAGTGGTTTATATATTGAATTATCATCGTATTCAGATAAATAGAAATCTAACATACGACATCAGTGCCGTTAATAACCATATAAACTACTGTGCAACATCATGCTATTTATGTTGTAGATCCTGCGAACATACGTAGATTTATGCCGGCTGGTTAAACTTTGCATCTAGTATTACCATCAACGAAGGTCAGACTGTGATCTTATTTTGTGAAGCTGACAGTGATCCCATAGCTAAACTGGCACTCGTAAATATTACTCGAGGTGGAGAACGTTTACTGAGAGAATCGCATAGTAACACAATAAGCGTGTTGTAAATGCTCGATGCGAATTTGGTATGGGTGTATACCAATGTAAAGGAAAGAACATCCATAATGCAGTTGAACAAGTGAGAGAAATGGATATCATGATAATGTGTTAGTGAAATTGATTGTAAAATGTATTGATAATTTTTTCTCAGTGTCACAGACTTGTAGTTTTAAATAAGAGTTCTCTCCTGCTGTCGCAACTGGAGTTTCGCTTTGTTTATATTTAAAGCTCGATACACATATTTATTTTGCATTATTTGTATTATTCTTGTTGTAACTGAAGGTGCACCGAGAACTTCCCCATTTTCTCCACCGATTACCACTGTGTTTAGAATATCAAATGATTCCGTTAACCTCGTGTTCAACATTGTGGGGAATCCTCATCCCAGTGACATATCGGCATTTGTTTGGAGGAAGAAAATGAAAGAAAGCACCGACTTGATTACACTAAAAACTACGACTAAATTTCAAATCCAAAAAGACAGACTACAGACAAACCTGTCAATATCTGAACTACAAAGTGAAGATTTTACAAACTATTCGGTACGTGTTTACAATGACCTAGGCTCTACTGAACTTGAGGAATGTGTCATTCGAGCAAATTGTATGTTTATAAATTTAATATTTCATTATTTATTCACTTCAAAAATAGAGATAAATGAGTTTATGACTAAATGTATCTTAACAATAGTATTTATTTCTCACCTTATCTAGATTGCTAGCAACCAGTTAATTTTAATCATAGCAATACCAAATGTTTGGCACACATAGAAATTATCATTGACGGTAACCTGAGGAATGTAAGAAAAATAATATCACTTTATGAAAGAATAAACATATATTCCACAAAGGAATATGGATACGACAGTATTGAAATTCTGTGCTTGTACTGAACAGAGCAGCAAGCTATGCCACATCAATTTCATGTCGTTGACAACTTGGTATCTGAAAGTTCTGTAACCGTTGAATGGAAACCGGGTTTCGATGGAGGTGAAGACTAATGGTTCGTGAATGGTTACACAAAAACAGCCGATGAAACTTGGCAGTACGTAAACGTCTCTGCAACAGTCAGTCGAATTACCATTGATGGATTAGTTGCTGGTACCACTTATGAGTTCAAAATGTATGCATAAAATTCAATTGGAAAATCAGAAGAAACCACCGTGATTACTGTGATGACACAAGCCACATCTGGTATGAATTGTTCCCTCACTTTATTTTTTTTCTCATTTTAATATGTAGGTTTTGTGTTTGACTATACAACAAGAAAATGTCCGTTTTTGAAATACTGTAAAAAATCTTAAGTGACTTATCATAAAATTAGTTTTAGCAATGCTACTTTTTATTGTTTGAGTAATATTAAGGGCTATGTATATAGTGTGTTTTCTATTTATATTACTGGAAAATATCGTTCAGGTAATCCTGGATCTGCAACTCATTACGATGACTTATTTAGAACACAGTATGTATCGGTCATGTGATATTTCCATATGTGGACACCTAGTATTAATATAGTGTATACTAATTT
Organism: Congeria kusceri; assembly: GCA_027627225.1. Lineage (NCBI taxonomy): Eukaryota > Metazoa > Mollusca > Bivalvia > Myida > Dreissenidae > Congeria > Congeria kusceri. The sequence goes on along the minus strand of CM051029.1, from coordinate 11,939,371 downwards.
TGTTGAACTATGTATTGTGTATATAACGTAGTCCATTAACTATTGTAACACAACACTATAAATAAAATAAATGTTTGTTACAGAGCGAGCAACCAAGCTACCAATGCGAACTCCGAATATGAATCCTGCAAAAACGGTATGATCATGATCACCATTAAGCATAATTAACCTTTAAGCGTAGTAATGATTATAAACCTGCATTTTATAGTGTAGTCATGTTATTACATTGTTAAATTGTATAACATCAACATTTAATACGGGTCAGAATAACGAGCGACTAAAACGTATTTACGAATGATTTAGCCATACTTACGACATAGACAAATTTTAACGATTGCATACGGCCCTAATTACGACATGTTATAATTCGAAAAGTCATAATTACGGGATAATAGGTAATAAGTATAACAGAGGTTACTCCTATTTACGTGTAACGAAGTAATGAGCTATTATGTCGTAAATATGATATTATATGTAATTATTACGAGATTAAACAAGTGTTCACCCATTTGCCAATGGGCAGTTGCCATTTACAACGCAATGATAAAATATTTTTAAGCAATTCAAATTATGGTTGTTCATTATTTTCAAAATCCCAGCCTGGCAATCAGTACGAAACCCTTTCTGAAATTTCGTTTCATGAATATTCGGTTCTGTCACAAGGCAACACACAAGAAGCCCACGCGATGAACAATAAACTCTCCAATAACGTTTCGGAAAATGAGTCTGGCTTGGTGAAAGTAGAAAATGCATATTTAAATTTGAAATCGTCGAATACTTAAAACAGTTTACATTCTTGTTATTGGAAAACTAATTTGTGAATAAATTTATAACCATAAATAACTGCAGTTTGAGTAAAAGTGTCAGGATCTGGTTAACAATGATTGGTTTTATGGAATTCTGATGTATTAACCAATGAAGTATACTGATGAATTGCAGATATAAAACATTCACATATGTGCTATAATCAATTCGCATTTCATATTATGATATTGATGTCGAGGGGTTATCACCCAATAGTATTGCTACTACAACACTAAACATTGGCTATGATTGACTCTCAAAAGTTCATAAATTAACAGACGCAAGGTATTAAGTTTTAAAAACCAGGAATTTCCATATGTTTACCAATCAGAGATATAGTAACTCAACATGAATATTGTATATGTCTTCCCATATATGCAAGTGCATGTGACAAATGTTATTCATAAATATTTTTATTCAAGTATTACATCTAAATTATTGTTGTTGTTGTGGAGACAATGTTATGCTGATGTTATTTTTGAAAAACTAACATCATTTGGAAAATGCTTTTGTTATTTCCAGTTTTCTTTCCTTAACAAGCGCATCCAAATCTTATCTGGCATATATCCAGTTATCATATTTAATGAAAAATATCATAGCTAATGGCATCCAAGTTTATAGACCGTAGCTTATTCACTGTTAGATATTGAATCGAACTGTAAACATATGCCTGTTAAGTTTAACGCGCAACATAATTAAATGTATTTTATAAATGGTGCAGCAACGCAAGACCTTCCTTTAAATTTTATTTACAAAAAAAAGAACAAATACAGTGGCTGATACAATTCTTACCGGGATGTATCAATAAAATGTCCTCGTAGACATATAGTCTACATTTCGCTTTTTTGGACAGGACCTAGGAACGACTGATAGTAAACTATTAGTTCAAAAACGCTTTATATGTACATTATTATAAAATGCAACTTGTTTGAATAGATTAAGGGTATTTTGTAGACTAACATTTCAAACTATGATGAATGTATATTATAAATTTGTATACCTACATCGTCAGGTTGTCATTTTTACCGAAATTGTTAATAAGAAAACAACAACAACGATGATTCGAAAACATTATGTTACAGGACCCAGGACTTCAACAAATAGTGTAATTATTGAATGTAACCATATTAACATTTATACCATGAGGTTACGCTTTATCTCTTCGACAACTTGCATACGGGAATCTTTTAATTCTTGCACGAACCTACGTTTCAGTACACACAGAGTGAGAGCAGAAATTTTAAGTCAAATCTACAAATGTGTACTTGTACATGTGATTTTTTTTGTTTATGGTCTTATACGTATAGTTTTACACTGTTTAGCTTGCGATTATTGTCTTTGCATGGTTTGAATATTTTTAACAGTGTACATGACATGTATATACGCTTTACCTTGATGATAATTTTTAATATACTTTGGCTACTGGTATAAGGCCGACAATTTATATGTCAATGGCATTATGTTGAATACAATTTATTTATCATATTACTTTTGAAATCTAATTTCTCTATATGTTTTGATTCATACTACTTTATATATCGTCCATCGAAAGCCAGAAGGTGCTATCAGCAAACTATTAGGTGCACAGAAGACTAATAGCACATGCTGGCTCTTAAGGGACTATATATTTGTTTCCATCAAAACCATCAATAATTCGTTGAACTGAGCTTTTCCATAAAACTCTTGAGCTTGTTTGGTCAATTCTTGTTCAGACATTATAAACTTGATGTAAAGAGAAACTTTATTATGCGAACTAAACTGAGTATTAATCCTCTGCGATTGCACTAGATACAGCAGGCTATGATATGGCACGAGCGCCGCAATCATTCAGCTGAATAGGGCCAGTTGCAACATACCTAAATGTCATCAATAATGTCTGTATGTAATATAGTGTTTTCTGAGATTGGGTTCAGTTCATGTATATATTTATTTACATCAGTAGTAATCGCACAACTTCAGTTCACTTCTTAATAGTCTTTATATTCATAAAATAATATAAGCATACATTTTATAATAGTTTACTGTCTCAAGTCCAGATCCAAATCCGATGATATCCCAATAAAATCAAATATGCTGACGGTTCAAGCCTAAGGATCACCAATAATCACTACGGATCAAGCCCTGAAAATACACAATAACAGATATATGGAAAATTATATGGTAATCACATTAAAATACCTGAAAGACTTAATTGTCTTTGCATATATAATAATCAGAGAATTTGTCTATTGGCATATTTAAATAACTCTGTACACATATGCTAATATTTCACCAGATATACATATAATAATCATTTATAAAACACTAACGAATCACAGCAGATATAATACATGCAATAGTTGCAATTTTTCTCTCACACATTTACACATATACCACATATCAACATACCAAATTTGGTTTGGACATCACATATTCTGTAGTTCTGCCTCCCTCTGCCTCAATGCCTCTGCCAATTATGACTCGTATTTGTTAGAACTGCAGCAATAGAATCATGGTGCACAATAGAAAGAAAGTGATGAATTACATACTTTCTATACCAAAGATAAAAGAACAATGCCATCTCGACTGCCGGTTCCAGTGAACACACAAAGTTCAATAACAAATAATTACAGAGCATTTCTCATTTGTAAATCACTTGTAATACATAAATAATACACAATATGAACCGTTCAAGTATTAATAACTGATTAAAAATATGCAGCTACATGACAAAAATCGCTGCTAACAATGAATGAAGGATCTGATAAGAGCGGGGAACTGTTAGGTTTTTAAATCAGACAATTGGTCAATGGGAGATAATGTACTACCCTTGTCATAATTATAGGAAATTTATACCTGGTTACAAATGGATGACAGGCTATTTCTTCGCTTGGAGGGTCGACTCTGGAAACCTTTTATTTATGGACATAAAGCACGTACATATATATAACTATTAAACAATATTCGTCAAGCATATTTTAAGCCATCCATGAAGCTAACATATATATAGAAAACATTAAACCTGTAAATAAAACATACATATTTTAATTTAAAACATTTAATTAGTTAATAATTATTGTGGAAACATGCAAGACACATGTACTAACTTGTGCTGGTTCGAAGTAAACCACAAGACGGCAATCCACTTCTTCTTTAATATTCCTGATACCCTAGTTTATACACATTTTATATCCGAATACATATGTATCCGAATTTTGTATCACACATGGAGGTGCCTTGTGTGAGTTTCGTTCAAATGGCATACTTGTACTCACCTTGGTGTATTAGAAAATAAATGAATTGTCTATATAAATACGCTAAACAATAAGTCCTTATTAAGCAGTTAACATAGAAGGTAAGCACATATTGGACCGTTGAAATGTCAAATTTTCGTATCCGGTTTATGTAAATAAGTTAGGCGTGAATGCACTAAAAACGGAATGATTACAAGACTCTTTCTAACTGACCGTGTTGAAACTGCTACTGACTGATAGTGGGTGAAATATAATGTAAACAAAAACCGGCGCCGAGTGTATTTCAAGATCTTACGATATTGTCTTGTTCGGTTATGGTAGGCCAATTTCTTCCTTAACACTTAAAGAGTAAATCCAAGTTATTAAGGATAAAATTAAGATAAAACTGTGTTAAATATTTGTTGTTCTTAGATAGGCCTATTAAGAAAACAACTTTAATTTAAGGATTGTTAAGAACCTGTGTAATTTGTTTAACTAAGATTTTTCGTGAATCATGAATATGTCACAGAACAACAAATCAACCGGAGTAATCCAAATGAAGTTACAATTATTAGCGGCAGAAAAAAATAGGTTCTATAGACATATGCTCTGATATGAAAATATTATACGTGATTTGTCGGTATTATAGTCATTATTTGCCAATGAGTAACGATTACAAATAATCAATATTAATGAACTTTTAGCTTAAAATATATATGTTAATTATTGTATAGTTAAGTGCTTGAGCGTGCATATTAAAGCTAGTAGTGAAATAGAACACTACCTTTTAGTATTACGTTTTTCAAATCCGATAGAAGTAATAATTTGTGTACGCTCTGAGATTAAGCATGAACCTTGTTTGTTTTGTGCGGTTCCTTACCGAGCATAAATATACAAGATCATGATAACACACTCCCGCTTGAGATCCCAACGAGTATCATCAACTCCAAATCATCTGGATATTTGTTGCGTGTCAGAGCGCCAAATAAAGGAAATCTACACGAAGATTGCGTATCGAAGTTAACATTGTTTCATAAACAAGTTAATACTTTCAACATCATTCACAATTACCTGAGAAAATAAAGAACATTTCTATCTATGCTAGATGCAGAAGTATGCGATTAGACTTCCTTTCTAATACTTTTATAATTCGGTTAGTGGATTAAATAAAACGCATGCATGTATTATTTTAATTAACAGTCTTGCAGCACCGATTAGATCTAATATGCGAAACACGTGGATGTCGTTCTGTTTTTGACAAATTTGGAACATGAGTAATTACGTGTTAAGAACGACAACTATAGACACTATATGCATGTATTTAGCCTAATTTTCCCAATTATGTAGAATTTACCTTAAACATTATTTCAACATGAAGAAGGGCACAACGCAGGCAAAACACCTACAATACTTTGTATTACAAGAAATGTATTAACTCTAGCTCGAGAAATTACTTGGATAGCATTTCACTTTAATCTTCTGGGTATACGTACAATTGCTTGCATTTCGTTCTTATATGTTTCCAAATTAAATAAAGATAACTAAGTTGTTAAATAAATATTAAAATTAATAAGAAGATCGTCGACGAAATGAGAAAAAGGAAGTAGACAGCATGCGATATGATTATTTATTGTTTATTAAATTTTGTTTACACCTTAAACTATGTTGAATTGATACTGTTCGTTTCTCCTTGCGATGAAATAAATAGACAATTATCTGTTCATGTATTATAACCAAATATGCTTTCAGTTTTTGATGTACATGAATCGATGTAAGAAACTGCAAAGATTTATATAATGTAGATAAATGTCTTCTATGTTTTGGACTCGTAGTTCTAGATTTTTTTAATGTATATACTGTTGTTCATTATGAAACTTGATTAAATCTCTGTATTTCATATTTGTAGTATAACGAAAATATAAATTTATATTTTAATAATTGCTTTCTTGATTTATAAAGTTGTCACTCCAATCTTGTAGTTTATTGGTATCACAAGTTAAATATCATTCATATTTTTAAATAATGACTAATTTTATTATTAAACTAATATAGACAAAGATATCGTGTACACTAATTGCAAAACAATATCTCGAATATTGGTACTTCACAAGGATAGAAGTTATCATACATGTTGCACACAAAACGCCTATATTTTATTAAAACCAGTATTTTTGTGTCGCCACGAGATACATAACAATCGCTGCGTTCGGGTTATCCTATTCCAGACTTGACGAATGATCCAAATTTTCAATCTGATATTAGTGAAATTAAACTGACAAAAAGTGCTGTAGATTCAGAAAAGCCGTAGGGTAGGTTGGAAAGTTTGCCATTTTTTAAGTAAATACCCAGCAAGCAAGCCCATATAGGCCCAATATGGGCTACAGGTGGGCAAATATAACATAGGGGCCCCATGTGGGACCCATATATTATTTGTTCAGCCTATATCGGGCCCATATCGGACTAAGAAGGCAAGCCCACATGGGTTTCTTGCAAGTATGCCCATATGGGTCCCGGTAAGTCATAACATGTGGGCCTGATAAGGGCTACACCTGGGCTGATCTTCCACATGGGCCCCATATGGGACTATTTACATCACCTTGCCCATGTTAGACCCACTTGGGTCCCAGACAAGCAAGCCCATAAAAGTACCAACAAAAAAGCCCATATGGGTTCCCAACTAGTAAGTCCATATGGGTCCCAACAAGAAAGCTTATATAGGTCCCCAACAACAAAGCCCAAATGGGTCCCGGCAAGAAAGCCCATATGGGTCCCAAACAAGCATGTCCATATCGGCCTCCGATTCCAAGCCCACATCGGTCCCAGAAAGAGAGCCCATAAGTGTTCTCAACAAGAAAGCCCATATGGGTCCCAGCGAGAAGGCCTCTATGGGACCCAAATAAACAGATCCATATTGGTCACAAAGGGCAAGCCCATATGGGTCCCCATCGAGAAAGCCAATGTGTGTTTTCAACAAGCAGCCCCATATGGGTCTAAGCAAGTAGGCTTATATGGGCCCAATATGGGAAATACCTGAGCTAATATACCATATGACCCCATGTTGGACCAATATCTATTTTTCTGCTTATATCGGGCCCATATTGGACAAAGCAGGCAAGCCCACATGGGTTCCAGGTATGCCCATATGGTCCCGTAAAGCTATCAGATGTGGGCCTGATAAGGGCTATATCCAGGCTGATCTTCCACATGTGAGACCAATATGCATCGTCTTGGGTCGCAAACAAGCAAGTCCATATAGGTCCCAGCAAGAAAGCCCATATGGGTTCCCAACTAGTTAGCCCATATTGGTCCTATCACGAACCCAGCAAGCAAGCCCATATGGGCTTAATATGGGCTTTACATGGGCAAATATACCATATCGTCCCAATGAAATATATTTCTGCCCATACCGGGCCCATATTGGACCAAGCAAGTCAACCCACATGGGTTCCCAGAAAGTATGCCCATATGGGTCCCAGTAAGCCATCCCATGTGGACCGATATGGGCTATACCTGGTCTGATACACCACATGTGCCCCATGTTGGACCCATATGCGTTGTATTTCCCATATAAGACACAGTTGGGTCCCAGGCAAGCAAGCCCATATGGGTCCCTGCAAGAAAGCCCAAATGGACGCCAGCCAAGTAAGCTCCATATGGGTCCCAACAAAAAAAAGCCCATATTAGGTCCTCAACAAGTAAGTCCATATGGTTCCCAGCAAGACAGCCCATGTTGGTCCCCAACAAGCAAGCCCATATGGGTCAACAACAGCAATACTATATGGATCCCAGCATGAGAGCCCACATGGGTACCAAACAAGCAAGCCCATATGGGTCCCAGCAAAAAGGCCAATATGGGTCTCCAACAAACTAGCCCATATGGGTCACAAAGAGCATCCCCATATGGGTTCCCAACAAGCAAGCACATATGGGACACAAACATTCAACCCAATACGGGTCCCATTAATAGAGCCCATATGGGTCCCAGGAAGTAAGCTCGTATGGGTCCCGGCAAGCCAGCCTAAGGGGACCCAATATGGGCTATAACTGGGCTTATTTACAACATGGGTTCCGTAAGGATCCCACATACATTGTTATGCCCTTATCAGTCCCTGGTAGGCTCCACGCAAACAAGCCAATATGGGTCCTAGCATGAAAGCCTAGATATGCGTCACCCAAAAGCAAACCCATATGGGTCCCAGCAAGAAAGCCCATATGGGCCCCCAAAAAGCAAGCCTAGATGGGTCACCAATAGCAAGCCCATATGGGTCCCAGCAAGTGAGACCATATGGGTTCCTAACTAGCAAGTCCATATGGGTATGGGACCCAGCAACCATGCCCATATCGGTCAGTCTGATGTGTGCTTCTATGACCAGTTCAAGGCAGTTATTCACGGCCGCCATCTTGTTTTTTCAACTGCAGATTTTCTTTCGAGGAGCACAATGCAGCTTGCATTTCTTAAATATCAAGTAAGTAAATATGCGTTTTGCACTTGGACAAATGTTTGTCATAACTTAATAATCATAATTGCACTTTAAATCAGAATTAAAGTAAATATATCTCTATTGTCATGTATTTTAAATAATGTTACTTCACTATCACAACTGTTTCAAAATGTGTGTGTTGTTTTGTACCTGTAATCTTTGTGCAAATAAAGCATGGGTTATCAGTAGGAAAACAATATAGTTGCTTTTGTTGAAGTTGCATTATTTATTAAAACGTACACTATATGGCAATAAATTGAATTTTGGAATAATTTCACTATTTGGAACAATAAGTTTCATGCATTTGAGTTCAGAAGTTTAATTGTATGAATTAGCTTAAGAAAAATCTCACACACAAAATATACATCCTACATTTCATTTTTATATGCCTTGCATTAATTATCATGTTCTTATTTATCGCTATAATCAATATTAAAATATTTAATTACACAAAAAATAAACAGCAAATTCATTTGTGTTATTAATCGCGTTATATTTTATTCTAACACAGCACGGCCACGCCCTAATTTTCCATAGATAAAGAATAAAATCAACCATGGGTTATTCTGCAACAAATTATGGGCGAAGCTTAATGTTTTTAAAATAGTTCCGGAAATTCGAAGAAATTGTTCCGTAAAATGCACGTGCTTTAACGCGTGATAGCAAGTTGTGAAAAACAAATCATGTTTGCAGTATGTAGCGCAATTAAACCACATTTGTACTACATATTTTATTCTTAAGTTCACAAAAACGTTAACGTTTTGTTAAAAAGTTTTTTATTTGCGCTTTTTGGCATGGTATTTTCACTATATTATATCGATAAGTATGACGTCATTCGCTCAATGTTTATCAATAAAGCTGACGTCATTTTGGATTGTAATGATTAATTGACGTCACAGAAACGCACTTCTCGGAAAATGGGCGGAGTACAGATAAATATAGTTCTCATTTATAATCTCTTAACATACGAATTTTATATAAGAATGTGTTAGAATCGAAATAACTGACGGGTAACAGTTTGTTATTGCGTTAATAACCAACGGTTTGTCGTTATGCTTGTTATCAAACCACTCGGGCTACCGCCCTCGTTGTTTAATTCCTACGCATCGGAGCTCCAACCCGTTGGTTATTACCGCAATAACCAACAGTTAGCCGTCAATTATTTCTTAAGTTGACGCCATTCGCTCAATGTTTATCAATGAAGCTGACATCATTTTGAATAGTTATGGTTTATTGACATCACTGAAACGCATGTAAATGCACTTTTGTGGAAAATGGGCGGAGTATAGGGTCCTATAGTTTTCATTCATAACCTTTAAAATTACAGAAGAATTTTACAGAAGATCGTGTTGGAATCAAAATAATTGACAGGCTAGCGTTGGTTTATACGGTAATAACTAACAGTTTGTCGTTCCGATGCTTGTTATCAAACCACTCGGGCTACTGCCCTCGTGGTTTAATGGTTTTACATCAGAACTCCAAACGTTTGGTTATTACCGCAATAGCCAAAGCTAACATGTCAATTATTTCGATTCTAACATGTTCTTCTGTAAAATTCAATTATATCTTAATTACTGACATTATACATAATTGGTACACCTGCTATACATTATTAATTATAAAACTTAAAATATTTACGTGTAGATCTATGATCTGACTAGGTTGGCGATAAAAAATCTGAACTAGTAGCCAAAAAATTTGATTTTGCAAAGAAAACCCATTATTTAGGAATATCTTCAGAAAATATGCTTCATGTTTAAATGTTTTCCAAAAAATTTAGTAGCCAAATTATAGAAATTTTAGTAGCCAATTATAAAGTTTTGTAGCCAATGGCTATTTTGGCTACTGGTAGCGCTTACATATGATGTTAATCTTACCTGCAGTAGACTGGCCAAATACAGTAGTTGCAATAGCATGAAAATATATTTCTTTCAAATGTGCATAATTCTGTTAAGTTATGGGTCTTGGCCAGTGACCTTATATGATGACCCTGAAGGCATGGGTTAAGTTTCAATTGAATATCTGTAGTAGTTACAGAGATATGGACTTGTTGCCCACAAACCTTAACCAGAGCATTATGCCGACGCCGACGAACCGGTATAGCTCAAACTATTCGGTGAATAGTCGAGCTAAAACACATATAATTATTTAAAATTTAAGTCTATGTAATACAACATTTTAGACTATGATTGCAATCATTTCACTCACAGCAATTACAATTGCATGTTTTCAAATTAAAAACTACTGGATATAAATATCAAGTGTCAATAACACTGGTAATTATGATGTGCATTGTTTCTCTTATTTAGTGTGGTAAGTGCTAATAAACTTCATTGCTAACTGACTGTCTCTTGTAATGAGCACGAAAATACTGGACTCCATACAAGTTCGGCAATTACTGCCTTGTTAATAGTTAATTGAACTGATCACTGTTTGGTTATCAGAGGTATGGGGTGTTTCACGTTCATTTATTTACATCTGCAGCATTTTTGGATCACGCACACCAACAAGTAGCTTTTTTTAGTCTCCTCATTGTACGCATGCCTTGCAATATTGGTTCCTCGACCTTAACACATGTTCTGAAAGTACAAATTAAAAAATATGTGTTGAAATCAAATAAACATTAAGAAATACATAGAATTCCAGACAGTGCGAAACCAGTCAGACAATCAGATGTGTCAGACAAAAAATGAGGGTGTCGAATTTATCACAAACCTTATACATATTATTATTTAATGTTAGTTAAACCTTTGTTTGATATATAAAGGAATTATTACTGCAACAATCAGTGTATGCATTATGTTATGCCAAATAAATAAATAATAATTAGTTAACAGTGTATATGTTTTCAACATGTGGTGTATGCTTTACATATCATTGTCTGACAGATGACTTTGAGGTCCACGAAGTCTGGGATAAAAAAAAAAGTCTGATTAAAGTTGATATACATGTTATGTACTCATATAAACAAACAACAATTTTATTTTCATGAAATATCAAACTTACTTTATCAAGCTTGGACAAGTTGAAGTTTGACAAAATGTTGTTTTCCATCATTTCTGCTGAAGTTGTACTGTAGAATCAAATGCTCTTTCATAATCTCCATACCTGTGTGAAGAAGGTCATACATGTATATATTATATATCTGTAAAATCTGTTATCAGCTATTTATAAATGAGAATTTAAAGGGACTATGTCAGCGAAAAAATGGCATCCTATTGCACTATAACTTATATTATTTGATAGAAATACGCTCTTCTAAGGCATGTGTATTAAATCAATAAATTTAATATAAAACACAATAAGATATTTGATAAAAACAATTAGCAAAAAAGCCTGAAAAAAAGAAAACCCCAAGTGGGTATCGAACTCAAGACTTAGGAGCCATACACAGAAATGACAGCAGCCAGCGCACTAACCAACTGCACTATCACGCTTGGTAAGGTGTCATTTGTAAACTATGGTTATACATAATGCTCACAACTCTGATGTCCAAACATAAACAGGAAAAGGGCCAAACAAACAAAACCCATAATATCAATTGATTTTTATCTCAGAATGCGTACACTCTTTTCCCATTATATATACCCTGTTTTAACTGTTATTATTTGCAGTATTAACATCTAAATTTCAGATTAAAGGGACCTGTTCACAGATTGGCAAATTGGCAATTTTCAAAATATTTTTCATAGATCCCAAAACGAAAAATACATTATATATAAACAAGCAAAATGACACTACAGACAAAGAAATATACTGGAAAAACAGTGTTTTTTTTTATGAAAAATCTTCTATTGAATTGACTAAAATTATAGTTTTATGAAAAAATCTTTTATTTATTTTCTTGATATTATATTTGTTTTTGGTCATTCCAACATCTTTAGTTTAAATTGCAGTTAAGACGTTAAGTGACCTTTGTCAAAAATACGAAAATGTGTGAACAAGTCCCTTTAAAAGAAATATATTTTCATGCTATTGCAACTACTGTATTTGGCCAGTCTACTGCAGGTAAGATTAATATCATATGTAAGCGCTACCAGTAGCCAAAATAGCCATTGGCTACAAAACTTTATAATTGGCTACTAAAATTTCTATAATTTGGCTACTAAATTTTTTGGAAAACATTTAAACATGAAAAATATTTTCTGAAGATAATCCTAAATAATGGGTTTTCTTTGCAAAATCAAATTTTTTGGCTACTAGTTCAGATTTTTTATCGCCAACCTAGTCAGATCATAGATCTACACGTAAATATTTTAAGTTTTATAATTAATAATGTATAGCAGGTGTACCAATTATGTATAATGTCATTAATTAAGATATAATTGAATTTTACAGAAGATCATGTTAGAATCGAAATAATTGACATGTTAGCTTTGGCTATTGCGGTAATAACCAAACGTTTGGAGTTCTGATGTAAAACCATTAAACCACGAGGGCAGTAGCCCGAGTGGTTTGATAACAAGCATCGGAACGACAAACTGTTAGTTATTACCGTATAAACCAACGCTAGCCTGTCAATTATTTTGATTCCAACACGATCTTCTGTAAAATTCTTCTGTAATTTTAAAGGTTATGAATTAAAACTATAGGACCCTATACTCCGCCCATTTTCCACAAAAGTACATTTACATGCGTTTCAGTGATGTCAATAAACCATAACTATTCAAATTGACGTCAGCTTCATTGATAAACATTGAGCGAATGGCGTTATACTTAAGAAATAATTGACGGCTAACTGTTGGTTATTGCGGTAATAACCAACGGGTTGGAGCTCCGATGCGTAGGAATTAAACAACGAGGGCGGTAGCCCGAGTGGTTTGATAACAAGCATAACGACAAACCGTTGGTTATAAACGCAATAAAAAACTGTTACCCGTCAGTTATTTTCGATTCTAATACATTCTTATATAAAATTCGTATGTTAAGAGGTTATAAATGAGAACTATATTTATCTGTACTCCGCCCATTTTCCGAGAAGTGCATTTAGACGTGCGTTTCTGTGACGTCAATTAATCATTACAATCCAAAATGACGTCAGCTTTATTGATAAACATTGAGCGAATGACGTCATACTTATCGATATAATACAGTGAAAATACCATGCCAAAAAGCGCAAATAAAAACATATTAACAAAACGTTAACGTTTTTGTGAACTTAGGTATAAAATATGTAGTACAAATGTGGTTTAATTGCGCTACATAATGCACAAATGATTTGTTTGTCACAATTTGCTATCACGCGTTAAAGCACGTGCATTTTACGGAACAATTTCTTCGAATTTCCGGAACTATTTTAAAAACATTAAGCTTCGCCCATAATTTGTTGCAGAATAACCCATGGTTGATTTTATTCTTTATCTATGGCAAATTAGGGCGTGGCCGTGCTGTGTTAGAATAAAATATAACGCGATTAATAACACAAATGAATTTGCTGTTTATTTTTTGTGTAATTAAATATTTTAATATTGAGTATAGCGATAAATAAGAACATGATAATTAATGCAAGGCATATAAAAATGAAATGTAGGATGTATATTTTGTGTGTGAGATTTTTCTTAGGCTAATTCATACAATTAAACTTCTGAACTCAAATGCATGAAACTTATTGTACCAAATAGTGAAATTATTCCAACATTCAATTTATTGCCATATAGTGTACGTTTTAATAAATAATGCAACTTCAACACAAGCAACTATATTGTTTTCCTACCGATAACCCATGCTTTATTTGCACAAAGATTACACGTACAAAACAACACACACATTTTGAAACAGTTGTGATAGTGAAGTAACATTATTAAAATACATGACATTAGAGATATATTTACTTTAATTCTGATTTAAAGTGCAATTATGATTATTAAGTTATGACAAACATTTGTCCAAGTGCAAAACGCATATTAACTTACTTGATATTTAAGAAATGCAAGCTGCATTGTGCTCCTCGAAAGAAAATCTGCAGTTGAAAAAACAAGATGGCGGCCGTGAATAACTGCCTTGAACTGGTCATAGAAGCACACATCAGACTGACCGATATGGGCATGTTTGCTGGGTCCCATATGGACTTGCTAGTTAGGAACCCATATTGTCTCTCTTGCTGGGACCCATATGGGCTTGCTATTGGTGATCCATCTAGGCTTGCTTTTTGGGGGCCCATATGGGCTTTCTTGCTGGGACCCATATGGGTTTGCTTTTGGTTGACGCATATCTAGGCTTTCATGCTAGGACCCATATTGGCTTGTTTGCGTGGAGCCTACCTGGGACTGATAAGGGCATAACAATGTATATGGGACCCTTACGGAACCCATGTTGTAAATAAGCCCAGTTATAGCCCATATTGGGTCCCCTTAGGCTGGCTTGCCGGGACCCATACGAGCTTACTTCCTGGGACCCATATGGGCTCTATTAATGGGACCCGTATTGGGTTGAATGTTGGTGTCCCATATGTGCTTGCTTGTTGGGAACCCATATGGGGATGCTCTTTGTGACCCATATGGGCTAGTTTGTTGGAGACCCATACGGGCCTTTTTGCTGGGACCCATATGGGCTTGCTTGTTTGGTACCCATGTGGGCTCTCATGCTGGGATCCATATGGTATTGCTGTTGTTGACCCATATGGTCTTGCTTGTTGGGGACCAACATGGGTTGTCTTGTTGGGACCCATATGGAGCTTACTTGGTTGGCGTCCATTTGGGCTTTCTTGCAGGGATCCATATGGGCTTGCTTGCCTGGGACCCAACTAGGTCTTATATGGGAAATATAACGCATATGGGTCCAACATGGGGCACATGTGGTTATCAGACCAGGTATAGCCCATATCGGTCCACATGGGATGGCTTACTGGGACCCATTTGGGCATACTTTCTGGGAACCCATGTGGGTTGACTTGCTTGGTCCAATATGGGCCGGGTATGGGCAGAAATATATTTCATTGGGACCATATGGTATATTTGCCCATGTAAAGCCCATATGGGCTTGCTTGCTGGGTTCGTGATAGGACCAATATGGGCTAACTAGTTGGGAACCCATATGGGCTTTCTTGCTGGGTCATATATGGACTTGCTTGCCTGCGACCCAAGACGATGCATATTGGTCTCACATGTGGAAGATCAGCCTGGATATAGCCCTTATCAGGCCCATCTGATAGCTTTACGGGACCATATGGGCATACTTGGAACCCATGTGGGCTTGCCTGTTTTGTCCAATATGGGCCCGATATAGGCAGAAAAACATATATTGGTCCAACATGGGGTCATATGGTATATTTGCTCAGGTATTTCCCATATTGGGCCCATATAAGCCTACTTGCTAAGACCCATATGGGGCTGCTTGTTGAAAACACACATTGGCTTTCTCGATGGGGACCCATATGGGCTTGCCCTTTGTGACCAATATGGATCTGTTTATTTGGGTCCCATAGAGGCCTTCTCGCTGGGACCCATATGGGCTTTCTTGTTGAGAACACTTATGGGCTCTCTTTCTGGGACCCATGTGGGCTTGGTATCGGAGGCCGATATGGACATGCTTGTTTGGGACCCATATGGGCGTTCTTGCCGAGACCCATTTGGGCTTTGTTGTTGGGGACCTATATAAGCTTTCTTGCTGGGACCCATATGGACTTACTAGTTGGGAACCATATAGGCTTTTTTGTTGGTACTTTTATGGGCTTGCTTGTCTGGGACCCAAGTGGGTCTAACATGGGCAAGGTGATGTACATAGTCCCATATGGGGCCCATGTGGAAGATCAGCCCAGGTGTAGCCCTTATCAGGCCCACATGTTATGACTTACCGGGACCCATATGGGCATACTTGCCTTCTTAGTCCGATATGGGCCCGATATAGGCTGAACAAATAATATATGGGTCTCACATGGGGCCCCTATGTTATATTTGCCCACCTGTAGCCCATATTGGGCCTATATGGGCTTGCTTGCTGGGTATTTACTTAAAAAATGGCAAACTTTCCAACCTACCCTACGGCTTTTCTGAACCTACAGCACTTTTTGTCAGTTTAATTTCACTAATATCAGATTGAAAATTTTGATCATTCGTCAAGTCTGGAATAGGATAACCCGAACGCAGCGATTGTTATGTATCTTGTGGCGACACAAAAATACTGGTTTTAATAAAATATAGGCGTTTTGTGTGCAACATGTATGATAACTTCTATCCTTGTGAAGTACCAATATTCGAGATATTGTTTTGCAATTAGTGTACACGATATCTTTGTCTATATTAGTGTAATAATACAATTATTCATTATTTAAAAATATGAATGATATTTAACTTGTGATACCAATAAACTACAAGATTGGAGTGTCAACTTTATAAATCAAGAAAGCAATTATTAAAATATAAATTTATATTTTCGTTATGCTACAAATATGAAATACAGAGATTTAATCAAGTTTCATAATGAACAACAGTATATACATTAAAAAAATCTAGAACTACGAGTCCAAAACATAGAAGAAATTTATCTACATTATATAAATCTTTGCAGTTTCTTACATCGATTCATGTACATCAAAAACTGAAAGCATATTTGGTTATAATACATGAACAGATAATTGTCTATTTATTTCATCGCAAGAAGAAACGAACAGTATCAATTCAACATAGTTTAAGGTGTAAACAAAATTTAATAAACAATAAATAATCATATCAATGCTGTCTACTTCCTTTTTCTCATTTCGTCGACGATCTTCTTATTAATTTTAATATTTATTTAACAACTTAGTTATCTTTATTTAATTTGGAAACATATAAGAACGAAATGCAAGCAATCGTACGTATACCCAGAAGATTAAAGTGAAATGCTATCCAAGTAATTTCTCGAGCTAGAGTTAATACATTTCTTGTAATACAAAGTATTGTAGGTGTTTTGCCTGCGTTGTGCCCTTCTTCATGTTGAAATAATGTTTAAGGTAAATTCTGCATAATTGGGAAACTTAGGCTAAATACATGCATATAGTGTCTATAGTTGTCGTTCTTAACACGTAATTACTCATGTTCCAAATTTGTCAAAAACAGAACGACATCCACGTGTTTCGCATATTAGATCTAATCGGTGCTGCAAGACTGTTAATTAAAATAATACATGTATGCGTTTTATTTAATCCACTAACCGAATTATAAAAGTATTAGAAAGGAAGTCTAATCGCATACTTCTGCAGCTAGCATAGATAGAAACGTTCTTTGTTTTCTCAGGTAATTGTGAATGATGTTGAAAGTATTAACTTGTTTATGAAACAATGTTAACTTCGTTACGCAATCTTCGTGTAGATTTCCTTTATTTGGCGCTCTGACACGCAACAAATATCCAGATGATTTGGAGTTGATGATACTCGTTGGGATCTCAAGCGGGAGTGTGTTATCATGATCTTGTATATTTATGCTCGGTAAGGAACCGCACAAAACAAACAAGGTTCATGCTTAATCTCAGAGCGTACACAAATTATTACTTCAATCGGATTTTAAAAACGTAATAATAAAAAGTAGTGTTCTATTTCACTACTAGCTTTAATATGTACGCTCAAGTACTTAACTATACAATAATTAACATATATATTTTAAGCTAAAACAGTTCATTAATATTGATTATTTGTAATCGTTACTCATTGGCAAATAATGACTATAATACCGACAAATCACGTATAATATTTTCATATCAGAGCATATGTCTATAGAACCTATTTTTTTCTGCCGCTAATAATTGTAACTTCATTTGGATTACTCCGGTTGATTTGTTGTTCTGTGACATATTCATGATTCACGAAAAATCTTAGTTAAACAAATTACACAGGTTCTTAACAATCCTTAAATTAAAGTTGTTTTCTTAATAGGCCTATCTAAGAACAACAAATATTTAACACAGTTTTATCTTAAGTTTATCCTTAATAACTTAGATTTACTCTTTAAGTGTTAAGGAAGAAATTGGCATACCATAACCGAACAAGACAATATCGTAAGATCTTGAAATACACTCGGCGCCGGTTTTTGTTTACATTATATTTCACCCACTATCAGTCAGTAGCAGTTTCAACACGGTCAGTTTGAAAGAGTCTTGTAATCATTCCGTTTTTAGTGCATTTACGCCTAACTTATTTACATAAACCGGATACGAAAATTTGACATTTCAACGGTCCAATATGTGCTTACCTTCTATGTTAACTGCTTAATAAGGACTTATTGTTTAACTTGTTAATATAGACAATTCATTTATTTTCTAATACACCAATGTGAGTACAAGTATGCCATTTGAACGAAACTCACACAAGGCACCTCCATGTGTGATACAAATTCGGATACATCGGTATTCGGATATAAAATGTGTATAAAAAACTAGGGTATCAGGAATATTAAAGAAGAAGTGGATTGCCGTCTTGTGATTTACTTCGAACCAGCACAAGTTAGTACATGTGTCTTGCATGTTTCCACAATAATTATTAATTAATTAAATGTTTTAAATTAAAATATGTATTTCTTATTTACAGGTTTAATGTTTTCTTCGTATATATGTTAGCTTCATGGATGGCTTAAAATATGCTTGACGAATATTGTTTAACAGTTATATATATGTACGTGCTTTATGTCCATAAATAAAAGGTTTCCAGAGTCGACCCTCCTAGCGAAGAAATAGCCTGTCATCCATTTGTAACCAGGTATAAATTTCCTATAATTATGACAAGGGTAGTACATTATCTCCAATTGAACAATTGTCAGATTTAAAAACCTATTTAGTCAGATAACAGTTCCCCGCTCTTATCAAATCCTTCATTCATTGTTAGCAGCGATTTTTGTCATGTAGCTGCATATTTTTATTTCATCAGTTATTAATACTTAGACGGTTCATATTGTGTATTATTTATGTATTGCAAGTGATTTACAAATGAGAAATGCTCTGTAATTATTTTTTTTATTGAACTTTGTGTTCACTGGAACCTGCAGTCGAGATGGCATTGTTCTTTTATCTTTGGTATAGAAAGTATGTTATTCATCAATTTCTTTCTATTGTGCACCATGATTCTATTGCTGCAGTTCTAACAAATACGAGTCATAATTGGCAGAGGCATTGAGGCAGAGGGAGGCAGAACTACAGAATATGTGATGTCCAAACCAAATTTGGTATGTTGATATGTGGTATATGTGTAAATATGTGAGAGGAAAATTGCAACTATTGCATGTATTATATCTGCTGTGATTCGTTGATGTTTTATAAATGATTATTATATGTATATCTGGTGAAATATTAGCATATGTGTACAGAGTTATTTAAATATGCCAATAGACAAATTCTCTGATTATTATATATGCAAAGACAATTAAGTCTTTCAGGTATTTTAATGTGATTACCATATAATGTTCAATATTTCTGTTATTGTGTATTTTCAGGGCTTGATCCGTAGTGGTTATTGGTGATCCTTAGGCTTGAACCGTCAGCATATTTGATTTTATTGGGATATTATCGGATTTGGATTTGGACTTGAGACTGTAAACTATTATAATGTGTATGCTTATATTATTTTATGAATATAAAGACTATTAAGAAGTGAACTGAAGTTGTGCGATTACTACTGATGTAAATAAATATATACATGAACTGAACCCAATCTCATAAAACACTATATTACACACAGACATTATTGATGACATTGAGGTATGTTGCAACTGGCCCTATTCAGCTGAATGCTTGCGACACTCGTGCCATATCATAGCCTGCTGTATCTAGTGCAATCGCAGAGGATTAATACTCAGTTTAGTTCGCATAATAAAGTTTCTCTTTACATCAAGTTTATAATGTCTGAACAAGAATTGACCAAACAAGCTCAAGAGTTTTATGGAAAAGCTCAGTTCAACGAATTATTGATGGTATTGATTGAAACAAATATATAGTCCCTTAAGAGCCAGCATGTGTATTAGTCTCTGTGCACCTAATAGTATGCTGATAGCACCTTCTGGCTTTCGATCGACGATATATAAAGTAGTATGAATCAAAACATATAGAGAAATTAGATTTCAAAAGTAATATGATAAATAAATTGTACTCAACACAATGACATTGACATATAAATTGTCGACCTTATACCAGTAGCCAAAGTATATTAAAAATTATCATCAAGGTAAAGCGTATATACATGTCATGTACACTGTTAAAAATATTCAAACCATGCAAAGACTATAATCGCAAGCAAAACAGTGTAAAACTATACGTATAAGACCATAAACAAAAAAAATCACATGTACAGGTACACATTTGTAGATTTGACTTAAAATTTCTGCTCTCATTCTGTGTGTACTGAAACGTAGGTTCGTGCAAGAATTAAAAGATCCCCGTATGCAAGTTGGTATAAATGTTAATATGGTTACATTCAATAATTACACTATTTGTTGAAGTCCTGGGTCCTGTAACATAATGTTTTCGAATCATCGTTGTTGTTGTTTTCTTATTAACAATTTTGGTAAAAATGACGACCTGACGATGTAGGTATACAAATTTATAATATACATTCATCATAGTTTGAAATCTTAGTCTACAAAATACCCTTAATCTATTCAAACAAGTTGCATTTTATAATAATTTACATATAAAGCGTTTTTGAACTAATAGATTACTATCAGTCGTTCCTAGGTCCTGTCCAAAAAAAGCGAAATGTAGACTATATGTCTACGAGGACATTTTATTGATACATCCCGGTACGAATTGTATCAGCCACTGTATTTGTTCTTTTTTTTGTAAATAAAATTTAAAGGAAGGTCTTGCGTTGCTGCACCATTTATAAAATACATTTAATTATGTTGCGCGTTAAACTTAACAGGCATATGTTTACAGTTCGATACAATATCTAACAGTGAATAAGCTACGGTCTATAAACTTGGATGCCATTAGCTATGATATTTTTCATTAAATATGATAACTGGATATATGCCAGATAAGATTTGGATGCGCTTGTTAAGGAAAGAAAACTGAAAATAACAAAAACATTTTCCAAATGATGTTAGTTTTTCAAAAATAACATCAGCATAACATTATCTCCACAACAACAACAATAATTTAGATGTAATACTTGAATAAAAATATTTATGAATAACATTTGTCACATGCACTTGCATATATGGGAAGACATATACAATATTCATGTTGAGTTACTATATCTCTGATTGGTAAACATATGGAAATTCCTGGCTTTTAAAACTTAATACCTTGCGTCTGTTAATTTATGAACTTTTGAGAGTCAATCATAGCCAATGTTTAGTGTTGTAGTAGCAATACTATTGGGTGATAACCCCTCGACATCAATATCATAATATGAAATGCGAATTAATTATAGCACATATGTGAATGTTTTATATCTTCAATTCATCAGTATACTTCATTGGTTAATACATCAGAATTCCATAAAACCAATCATTGTTAACCAGATCCTGACACTTTTACTCAAACTGCAGTTATTTATGGTTATAAATTTATTCACAAATTAGTTTTCCAATAACAAGAATGTAAACTGTTTTCACCAAGCCAGACTCATTTTCCGAAACGTTATTGTAGAGTTTATTGTTCATCGCGTGGGCTTCTTGTGTGTTGCCTTGTGACAGAACCGAATATTCATGAAACGAAGTTTCAGAAAGGGTTTCGTACTGATTGCCAGGCTGGGATTTTGAAAATAATGAACAACCATAATTTTAATTGCTTAAAAATATTTTATCATTGCGTTGTAAATGGCAAGTGCCCATTGGCAAATGGGTGAACACTTGTTTAATCTCGTAATAATTACATATAATATCATATTTACGACATAATAGCTCATTACTTCGTTACACGTAAATAGGAGTAACCTCTGTTATACTTATTACCTATTATCCCGTAATTATGACTTTTCGATTTATAACATGTCGTAATTAGGGCCGTATGCACTCGTTAAAATTTGTCTATGTCGTATGTATGGCTAAATCATTGGTAATTACGTCTTAGTCGCTCGGTATTCTGACCCGTATTAAATGTCGATGTTATACAATTTAACAATGTAATAACATGACTACACTATAAAATGCAGGTTTATAATCATAACTACGCTTAAAGGTTAATTATGCTTAATGGTGATCATGATCATACCGTTTTTGCAGGATTCATATTCGGAGTTCGCATTGGTAGCTTGGTTGCTCGCTCTGTAACAAACATTTATTTTATTTATAGTGTTGTGTTACAATAGTTCATGGACTACGTTATATACACAATACATAGTTCAACAAAATTAGTATACACTATATTAATACTAGGTGTCCACATATGGAAATATCACAAGACCGATACATACTGTGTTCTAAATAAGTCATCGTAATGAGTTGCAGATACAGGATTACCTGAACGATATTTTCCAGTAATATAAATAGAAAACACACTATATACATAGCCCTTAATATTACTCAAACAATAAAAAGTAGTATTGCTAAAACTAATTTTATGATAAGTCACTTAAGATTTTTTACAGTATTTCAAAAATGGACATTTTCTTGTTGTATAGTCAAACACAAAACCAAACATATTAAAATGAGAAAAAAAATAAAGTGACGGAACAATTCATAACAGATGTAGCTTGTGTCATCACAGTAATCACGGTGCTTTCTTCTGATTTTCCAATTGAATTTTATGCATACATTTTGAACTCATAAGTGGTACCAGCAACTAATCCATCAATGGTAATTCGACTGACTGTTGCAGAGACGTTTACGTACTGCCAAGTTTCATCGGCTGTTGTTTTGTAACCATTCACGAACCATTAGTCTTCACCTCCATCGAAACCCGGTTTCCATTCAACGGTTACAGAACTTTCAGATACCAAGTTGTCAACGACATGAAATTGATGTGGCATAGCTTGCTGCTCTGTTCAGTACAAGCACAGAATTTCAATACTGTCGTATCCATATTCCTTTGTGGAATATATGTTTATTGTTTCATAAAGTGATATTATTTTTCTTACATTTCTCAGGTTACCGTCAATGATAATTTCTATGTGTGCCAAACATTTGGTATTGCTATGATTAAAATTAACTGGTTGCTAGATAAGGTGAAAAATAAATACTATTGTTAAGATACATTTAGTCATAAACTCATTTATCTCTATTTTTGAAGTGAATAAATAATGAAATGTTAAATTTATAAACATACAATTTGCTCGAATGACATATTCCTCAAGTTCAGTAGAGCCTAGGTCATTGTAAACACGTACCGAATAGTTTGTAAAATCTTCACTTTGTAGTTCAGATGTTGACAGGTTTGTCTGTAGTCTGTGTTTTTGGATTTGAAATTTAGTCGTAGTGTTTATTGTAATCAAGTCGGTGCTTTCTTTCATTTTCTTCCTCCAAACATATGCCGATATGTCACTGGGATGAGGATTCGCCACAATGTTAAACACGAGGTTAACGGAATCATTTGATATTCTAAACAAAGTGGTAATCGGTGGAGAAAATGGGGAAGTTCTCGGTGCACCTTCAGTTACAACAAGAATAATACAAATAATGCAAAATAAATATGTGTATCGAGCTTTAAATATAAACAAAGCGAAACTCCAGTTGCGACAGCAGGAGAGAACTCTTATTTAAAACTACAAGTCTGTGACACTGAGAAAAATTTATCAATACATTTTACAATCAATTTCACTAACACATTATCATGATATCCATTTCTCTCACTTGTTCAACTGCATTATGGATGTTCTTTCCTTTACATTGGTATACACCCATACCAAATTCGCTTCGAGCATTTACAACACGCTTATTGTGTTACTATGCGATTCTCTCAGTAAACGTTCTCCACCTCGAGTAATATTTACGAGTGCCAGTTTAGCTATGGGATTACTGTCAGCTTCACAAAATAAGATCACAGTCTGACCTTCGTTGATGGTAATACTAGATGCAAAGTTTAACCCGCCGGCATAAATCTACGTATGTTCGCAGGATCTACAAGATAAATAGCATGATGTTGCACAATAGTTTATATGGTTATTAACGGCACTGATGTCGTATGTTAGATTTCTATTTATCTGAATACGATGATAATTCAATATATAAACCACTATTCACTGACATTGCACATCCACATAAAACGATGTTTCGTCGTATGACTCCTCAATACTACATCCTGTGGGTTCCATTGTGTTGTTAACTCTGCATGTATAATATCCTTCGTCAAAGAGCTGAACATTTGTCAACAAAAAGTTTCGCTCGGATCCAATCGTGGATGTATTAGAGTAAAACCACGTGAATCTCGTCTCTGCTTAATTACCAGGTACGTAAGGGCACTTGACAGACAACATTATGTTCAATAAAACTGTTGAGTTGCCAATAGACTGAGCAACAGCTGGAACTAAAAAGCAGAGTGTAGATGAAGTCAAAATAGTTTAAGCCAAAATATTAACATTTTGGAGCATGTTTATTATAAAAGTATAAGTTTTGATAATGGATACATATACACAATGCTCAACTTCAATATAATACAAGAAATACAAACTCTACCTAGAACATCTAGCTGAAAACTGGATTTATTTGTTCCCTTGATATGTCTATCAAATGTTGTAATCATTTCATTATAAGGTACGCACGTGTACTCGCCACTGTGATGTCTGCTGACACTGCTGATAAATAAACCATCGCCAATTCCGATTGCATCAGGTGTCCTTGCATAGGTTGAACCCGGTTTACTGTTCGCCGAACATGTGACGCTGACGGAATGACCTTGGATCACCTTCAAGTGGTAGGTTCGGACATCCTTCTCACACCTTTCAAAGGTAAATGTAGGCGTCTCAGGGTCAACTGAAAACAAATGATAGCATCTTTATCAGATACACACATTGCTTATAATAATGCACATGGCCTTTAACAACAAATACACCTACATGTAACAATGTCTTTTTTACTCAGTTTATACACAAATTGTATAAGTATATTTCACATTCTAAGACGGCATGCGAATAGACAAAGACAGTAATAAAAAATCGTGAACAGTTGCAATTGTAATTGCTTAAACGCGCACTAGTAAAACAGCAACATACACAACATTCCTGTATAATATAGTGCATCAAAACCACAACTTGTAAGATATCGTTTTTACTCGCATGTTTACGTTTACGTTTTGTTAGTATGTTTTTATTTGCGAGTATTACCATGCTTTGTTCATTGTACCGTTAATACAGAGAACGTTATCTTCAAGTTGATTCTTTAACTTTTACCAATAAAGCTGACTTCATATTTTCAAGTTTGGCAATGAACAGGTGTCATATTAAATTAAAGTCAGTAAAACGCCCGTGTATTGCGGAATGATAGGCAGCGATTAGATAAACTTTAGTTGTCATTCATGGAATTTACAATAACACATTGCAATCGTTTTAGAATCGGAATTGTGCTTTTCTATGGTAATTTGGTGTCCACCCACGTTTAGAAATAAAGGTGCGTGCATTGTGTGTATACAAATCAAAACTGATCCTGTACGTTCTCGCATGGTCTTCAAGGTAATTAAACAACTTTCTAACCTGCCTACTACCAATGCCAACCACTTTTACATCGGTAAATATGACACAAGGGAAAACTCTTGTAAAACGGTAAACAAACTGAATTGTATTCACATCTTCAATCAGGTCCAGTTTACTTGATGAACAACTTTTTAATAGTATTTTTATACGTAACGCTACAAATATTCCTGGAATTAATCTACTTAAACTTGGTTTTGTCAACGAAAAGTGATTGGTAATAATAAACATATTACGATAGTAATATTGGATTATTTAAGAATTGAAACGCTCTTTTCGGCGCATAACAGGAGGGTTACATTACCCTAAAGCGCACACGTGAGTATACAGTCCTGCTGATTTTTCAAGTTGTGTTTTTTTAGTCTAGATGCATAATTTGAAAAATCTTTGTAGCGGATAACTTTACAATATTACAAATGCTATTGTTACATAATACAATATAAATGCTTGAGATTACACAAACAATATCACATTACCGCCTTTATAGCGGTTTAGGAAGAAATGTTGTGAACAAAAGACGATCACAACAACTCACCGTAAGCACGTTGGGTTTTAAATATTATCGTTACGTTATCAAGGTTACAATATTCATGAATATTGTACAGCCATACCTTAAATTATTTCATATCATGAACTTAAATGTATATGTGACTATTTGCGCAACTACAATCATGAAAATATACATAAACATATACCGCTTTCACTAGAAGTTTTCAAACAGGTCTGCTTTGCCCGATCACGCTCAACGTCAAAAGGGTCATCATCAGAATCTGCGATAATATTTGCATTTGAAAATTGTTGTCAAGGCAAATGACTTACCCCTTCAAAACTAATTATTGTTATGCAAAGAAACACTTGACCAAACGAATTCCAAGCTTATTTAAGAAACGCAATTAAAGCCGCAGTAAATAGAATGTAATTCAATGTATCTTAAATTTGCATTAGTTCTAATGGCGTGTATTTGTCTGAAATTTTAACATACTTATAGCTTACTGCTTTAAATAACGATTGTACTCAAACATGAAACTCATCTTATTAGATACATTACCTTCTGGGATGGGTTCTTTGGGATAGGCTTTTGCATAAAAATACACAAGTTTTATATAGTGTGCATTCATTCAAAATACATTGGTGAATTCCTGATTTCATAAGATAGCCCGGTTATTTCACTTTTTAGAGGGAGAGCGCCTTAGCTGGCGATTGTTACGTTGGCTGCAGTCATGGTTGGTAGAATCAAAATATTATATTTTATCGTAATAAATTATAAGTATCGTTGTAATTTTTTGTTGGTCTAATTACTACTTTCGCAATGATTAAGGAAGGAACATTGCAAAATGGCTGTATCTGTAGATATATTGAATAATAACAATAAGTATCTGCTGAACAGTGCGCAAAAAATGAAGAAAACCCCAATATGGATATACATAACTACTCGGGTCTTATTGTTTTACAAAATTGTTATAAACGTTGTATGACGACGATCAGATTTGTATACTTTTATGCTTGACATACATGTTCCCTCCAGTAGAGAGACCTCTTGTCTTCCCCAGAGTCGTATCTAATTTCCTGTCCGGCAGAGATGTCTTTGATTGCATACAAACAAAGCCTTGGACTACCTCCAAAATGTTCTAGTTTCATCTTAGCGTTGCAACGATGGTCCCGAAGAGCAGCATCGTTTGCAAACCGCGCCAGTCCGCGCGTCTCCTTTGTAGCGTCGATACTTAAGAAAAGCAAAACGTTATTTTTCAATATTTCTGTATTTATCCTAGACAATACGGGTCACCAACTATCCGATTTGTGACCACAGTAGGGTTTTAATACAAACGAGTACAATACATCAGAATATTTGAGAGGCGGGGGTCAATATTAGCATGGTTAAACTAGGATATCGTAAGAGCTAATGATAGCGAATCATTAGATGATATTTATAACATGTATACTTGTTTCTTACGCAAGTGTTTCATACGTGTTTCTTACACAAAACGCTGTTTTAACATTTGCTGCGTTCTTAATTTTGCTATATGACATTTTTATCGTCTGGGTAGTATTTATATACATCAAAAACAAATCGACTAGAGAAACATCATAACATTAAAGCGCCAGTCCATAAATATTTGCTTAAAAAAATGCAATTCGTGCCAAACGTTTTCGAACATAGACGTTGTAAAATGCGTTTCGTAAATAAGAAACGGTGTTCATTCGAACAAAAGTCGTTTTGGTCGGTTAGATGTTCATTAGAAACGATTTTTGCAAAATTTTATTTTTTCATATATATCATTCATTACGTTGTACATGTACAACATTCTGTAAGTTTATGCTTATCAGATGATATGACTGTCGTGATATGACTGTCCTAACTAATGCATGATTGTATTTTCCATTACATACGTATTTAAAGAATGAAGACTCAAAAAACGCAACCTAACGTTAATGCGATTATTGCTTGGTACAAAGTACGTATATACCACACACGTTATATATATATATATATAAAAACTATTTAAATCTGACAGAAATTTACTGCATTTAATGTGACTCGTAATTGAATACTTCAAACATATATGTTTTTATCGGAGAATAATCTGTTTATCGGACCTAAAATTTAGCAATTTAGCACAGTTTGTTTGTCATCAGTCTGTCAGTCGCAGCAGATAACATAAAACACGAAATCGGTTGGTTTTCTCTAGAAGGCAGAACAAAATTTACAAACATTGATCATTATGTTTCAAAACGGTCTTGTTTGAAGCTGCAGCAATTTTGTATGTTGCCAAATCCTGTCAGTGAAAATAGTAAACTCTGTTTTAGAGATGATGATACGTTGATTTATATATAAATAGGCGTCCGCATTTTTGCGAAGTATTTGGTACATTCAGCCGTTTACTTGTGGTATTGGCTGCCCGTAAGTCTAATTCGATCAACGGACGCTGTCAGTCACATAAAGTGCCAATGTATTATTTTACCGGTTCTTGACATTTCTCAGTTGTTCATAATTCGAAATAACTGTAGTATAATGGGATACCTGATACGATATACCTAGTAGCCGGAATAATTACAAAACACAATAAGATTAAGATTCAGTATACTAGTAGTCCAGCAGCTGAACATTAATAAGTTTTACTGCAGACTGTCCTGACGCTATCTATGCATTTTAATTATGCTATAATTAGTACTACACGAATAAACTACTCTATTGAAAGTCTATATAAACCATACATTGTAGCAAACATTACATCGATTGTGACACAAGTTATCAGGATCCAGACGCTCAAAATATTAACAGTCATATCGACTGACTGTCCATTAACTTAAGATGTCAATAAAATTAATATAACATGTACAATGTTTCACAATCATTAGAAATTCATTTGAGCAAAGCAATTTATTTTTAATAAAGACGCAGTTTAAAACTGCTTGTTAAGTTTGTGGACGCTGAACGCATATTAATCACACGATGACTGCTTCTTGGATTTAAACCAGTACTTCTGCTGTAAATGATAATTCCGGACAGTTGTAAATATACATTCAGCCCGGCTGTGACTTAAACCAGTTTCTTCCAAATCAGGAGTCGGACGCTCTAGCTAAACATCGTCAATTGCTTCTGGAAATTGTTTTCATATGTTTGTTTCTTAATTAAAAAAAAAACGCTGTAAAGTCATGTCGATAGACAAATTGATCGGGGTTAATAGGCGCTTATTAAATATTCAGTCAATCACTACGTGTTACACAAGTGTATTGTTTATATCCAAACGACATCAGTGTCGAGAATATTGTTGTTGTATTGTGTTGTTGTTTGTTGTTGTATGTTTTGTTTTAAACAAAAATGTATTTCAAATCTGAGGGCGATGGTACATTTTGTCAACCCTCGAAACAATTCGCCTTGGCAACAGTATTTCCTCGGGTTGACAAAATGCACTATCGCCCTCAAAGAATGAAATATTTATATAATACTAAGCACTAGTTATAAGCTTGCATATTAGGCTCCGCCCACAACTTTCTTTTCTTATATGAAAGTTACTGAATACCGAATTACAAAGAAAACTCTCTTTATATGGTATAAGCCCATATAACGTTGTTATTTATTTGTGTAAGTTCTCCTTCCATATAGACACACAAGGCGCGAAATGAATTGTCTAAAGAGCAAAGTTTTCAAATCACATACCAGTAATGTTGACCCTTGGATTGGAAATAATACATGAAGCATAGTGACACAGACTTTTGACGAGCATAGTATTTGCTTCGTTCCTCAGCTTCTTTACTGGATAGCAGAGTTCCTACATAATCCAGTAGGAAATCGCCTTGTCTAAAATTCTGCTCAGCAAATAACCCAAAACCTGAAAGTTAAAGTAAAATATAATTTAAATTAAAAAAAATATTTTAGCCTTTGCAGCGAGTTATCGTATTGAAATCATATGTCGCTGATTGTTCATTTAACATGAAACATTTTCTTTCTTTAGAATGTTACTTTTCTTATAAAAATGAATTGTACAACAACGATAATAATAATAATAATAATAATAATGCCTTCGATTGCTATTATCATATCTATTATTTGCTATGATTTTTTATGTATTATTACTCGTAGTAGTAGTAGTAGTAGTAGTAGTAGTAGTAGTAGTAGTAGTAGTAGTAGTAGTAGTAGAAGTAGTAGTAGTAGTAGTAGTAGCAGCACCAGCAGCAGCAGCAGCAGCAGCAGCAGTAGCAGTAATATAATAAAATTTCCGTAAATCGAGTAATAACAGGTACGCTTATTGCTGCCTCTGTATCATTTATTGCATCTCTAATCTGTAAATGAGTGGAATGTGAGAGATTAATGAGCCTTCTCTGGGGCTTTGTTTGCCATTACAATTTCATGGTGATTCGGACCTTGAAATTTAGATTAACCGCGCATGTCTTTCAGATTGTGGCCAGGGGTTTACACTGAGAATTGATGTATAGTGTGTTTCCACATGATATTAACATGGTAAAGCTTCAAAATAAAAGTTAAATGATGCTGCTGCATAAACAAAGTTAAATGTTTGTAATTAAACGTCAGCAACAGACATTATTATTCAGTTACAGAAAATAAAGTTGTTTACCACTAAATGATATAGCCAACTTTGACATATATTTTATATAGCACGTATAAAGAAAAAAAGCGATAACGATTAAAAAACTTGCCAGAAAATGAAGGTAATCTGGCAAATATATTCTTTTTACGATGACTGAGCTCTTACAAATGACGTTATTAATTAAAAAAATGAAACAAACATACCAATTTCATTATTAATGAATTTCCTTCTAAACCCATCTTTATCCAGACCCGCCTCGCACCAAAAGTTCGCATCTTCCCTAGGCGTAGTTCTCTTCTTTTTAACAGAATATATAACAAATCTCTCTCTATATATACATATATATATATTATGTGAAACGCGAAATAAAAAAAACATGTCCATGCATGCACGAAAATGCATATACTTTAGTAATTGAAATAAATGCACATGTAATCATACATTCACATATAATAAATCAGTGTTTGTGTCTTACATTTACAGTATTAATTCTTTAGCAAAGTCAATAAATGCAAAAATGTGCTCTATAATTTTAATTGTTCAATACCTCAAATGTAACATTAGGTAACAATTAAATTGTAACGAAAAATAAAATTCACAGACAAGTGTATTAATGAATGTAGTAAATGCAGATGTCAGGACTGACTCTAAGTGTAAAAGTAAAAACCGTAGGTAACATTACATACCAAATGTAAAGATTGCACCTCTAAACTTTTTTTCACCTGCAATAAGTATGCAAAATAAATTGTACATTATCATGTCATGAACATTAAAGTACAAATATACGAAACATATCCAAGCAAACATACAATTAGGGGCCTATACAATTATACCCGGCCATCATTTTATTATTTCGAAAATCAATCCTTTTTCAACAGAATAACCACATACTCTGTAATAAAAATGGTAATTTACAAAAAAATACAAAATGATTATTTACAAAATGATCTTTATAAAATGATAATTTGGTGCAATTTATAGTGGTATATCTAGCTATTTATCGATTTTCCTTGAGATGTATTTAGAAACCAGTATTTAGTATCTGATCAAGAGGCAATATTTTTGTCGCAGTCATAATGTTATTAACAAAAACAATAACAAAACAAACACCAACGACACATATTCCGTTACTTCCTGATGCAAATGAATCATTCTTATTGTTGCAAATAAGAACACAATAATAAGTTAACTGTTTGAACAGAAAATATTTGAAACAATATGCATTAATTGCAACAATATGCATTGAATTGTCGCTGCAAAACGTCATTGTAATTAATAAAACATTTAAACGAAAGTTATTTTACATCATAACAAGTTTAAGTACGTACCGCCTTTTTCCCTCTGGTTAATTCCATTATTATTGCTGTCAGTGGATATACACTTAAAATAACAGTGAAACCCGGTATTATGGGGTGTGTGTGTGTATTATGGTATTATGGGTGTCTTTCAGACTATATATATACATGAACTGGCTGTATGGTAGGAACCAATCAATGCTTTTCTTACATAAAACATTCGCGTGACGATAAGCTTTGTTAACATTAATTAGTTCATGTAATGGCTTATCAATCTGGAACATCTGGAAAGCAGTTGGACTGGGTATGTTTAATTATCATATCAGGTTTTAACAGTGTTGTTTTTTAATTAAAATAATACACGAAATGTTTATCCAATAGACCTCTATCAACGAATTGACGTCTGAATGACGAATTTTAACATTTATTGGTTTATGCACGAAACCAACTAGATCGCAATTTAATACTTGCATTAGGTTCGACGTTTTTGTACATCTCTCTATATCAACAAATTGGTATTAAATATATGTATTTCATTACCTAAAATACTTGTGCTGGGTCTCTAAATAACCTGGCATGTCTAAATTCGACGCCACCTACTAGTAGTTTCGACGATGTTGTACTATTATAATTTCGAAGATCAAATGTGGATTCATTATTTGAACATTAAACAGTATATTATGTTCGACCATCCGGATATATCACGTTTACATTTTTCGCATTTTACAATATAAAAAAAACAAAATATAATCGAATATGGCCTGAATTGATTCATTGTTGTATACGCTTGCATGGTGTTAAACGTATTAAATTGTTGTTTCAGTGTTCATTTAATCAGATAGATTCAATGTCATTGAGATATAAATATGATTTTCATTTTTCTGTATAATCAACTTCGTATGTATTCATGAAAATATTCTGTAGGTTTTAGAATAATTATTTTGCTTAGATTGTTGATGTCTTGATTGTCTTCTGAATGGCAGTGATTAGTTAGTTCTTACCACATGTGTAACTAATAATTGTAATAATTACCTAGATTTAGTTACTGTATGGGAATCACTTGCATATCTTGCCGACACACATAAGTAACATCACAGTTCAAACAGAATCCTTATCAGCTTGATTATAATAAATGATTTGTCGGTAAAGATCTAACGATAGAGCTTGTAGGTGCTAATTAATACCAATCTAATGAGAGTAAGGGGTCAATGTGTTATGTGATTAGTGGGTGCTGGATGGATAATAATAACATACAAATAATAATGTCTAAGAAGTGTATTATTATTATTATTAGTAGTAGTAGTAGCAGTAATATTATTATTATTTTTTTTTTTAGTAGTAGAAGTAGTAGTAGTAGTAGTAGTAGTAGTAGTAGCAGTAGCAGCAGCAGTAGCAGTAGCAGTAACAGTAGCAGCAGTTATTTTTAATAATTAACAATATACATGAGTAGTGCACAAAACCCTTTGGGTATTGGTGGGTGGTGGAAAGAAATCCCATTTCATTTCATGATATATTTATATTAACGTGTTGTTCTCTTTATTTGATTTTTAATTGGTTTACAGTGTCGTTGAGTATTGTTTCAGACTGGAGAGAGCAGAGTAAAGGGAAATTTGAAAAGAAAACATCCGAATGTAATAGGATAATTACCTGCTAACAATTTTTTTTTTTTTTAACGATTTGAATTATTAAAACGTGTATGTACAGATATAGGGGCATAAATTCAGTAAACCAGATAAAGTTAATTATCATACAAATATGCTGATATCGGCCTGATACAAAAGTGTCTGATATATATTTATATATATCAGGTTTCTAGCGTTTATATCAGTCAATGTTTGGAGGTACGTCATATTATTCGGAATCAACTATAAAGTCAACAGTTTCAGTAAAAATGAATCCGATTCAACAAAACAAACAATTTGATACCAAGAACGTATATAGTTTATTATTTTTAATCGTCATAAATCACAAAAACGTTATTTTTTAAATATTCACCTAAACCCGCAATTTGGTAGTGATATGACGTCATCTATGGAACACAATAATTCATCCATACAAATGTATTTCAATACATTATTAATAAATGCATTAGAAGTCACTACACAGCATCAGTTTATGTTGAACCAAAAACATAATTACCAAAAATTGAACACACTATAGTCAGATACTGTCAATATTGACACGATCTTAGAAATGTCAATTTCAATACACAACTCCAAAATGGCGTCTCCAAACAATTCGGCGTTGTGTGTTCTCCGATGAAATTGATCGTTGCAATCCATTTCAGTTCGCATTTTCAGTAGTTTATGAATGCGTGTAATCTATGTATTCGTAGTGAAAAGATTTCACTTATCATTACGAAATGTTAATAATAAGGTATTAGTCAGTCAACTTTTTGAAATCATAACTACATGTACGTGAATGTGCAAAAATCGGCTCAGCAAAATCAGCGCCGCCCTAAGTTTTTCAATATATAAAAATCAGCTTGTTTGATGATATTGTACGAAAAATGTGGTATGATAAATAGAAAAACAGGTTGAATACTTACAAGAGTGGCAACGTGACGTAACTGATAATAGAGTTTTGATTGTGTATAAAGCAATAAAAACATTTTCATTTGAATCATATTTAGAAACAATCGTATCAAGAAATTTGAGAACAGCGATTACAAAACTACGTCTTTGTGCACATAATCTGAGAATACAAACTGGTAGATACGATCAGGTAGATAGAAACATGCGACTTTGTCAATTATGCCAAAATAATGAAGTGGAAGATGAATTCCACTTCATGTTGAAATGTACTACATTCGTTCAAATAAGAGAAAAATATATTAAAAATTATTATAGAATCAGGCCTACTATGTTCAAACTCACGCAATTGCTAAATACACAGAATAAAAGTGAAATGTTTAGGTTAAGCAAGTACATATCAGAGGCATTAAGTATTCGCCAAAATATTATGATGAACAATTAATAACAGATGTTTGCATATATGTGCATACTGATGTATATCTGTAAACATATTCTATACCACTACTGCTTAATTAATTTGATATTCATGCGGCTATAGTTATATAATTGTTGTTTACTTCAAATGGACACACGAAAACAGTTCCATTTTAAATAGATGTACTATTCTTATGAGTGAAAATGCAAGTTTCATTTATATTTAGACAAGTTCATCCAGTTTTAGAAATATTAATGTAAATTATCACTTACTATAATGTATAATGTACAATGTATTATTGTTAAACACTAGAAACTGTAAAGTTTATGTGTAATAAAATTTCTGTTCTGTTCTGTTCTGTTCTGTAATATATCAGGTTCGGCACGAATAAATTAACGACTCGGCAAGCCTCGCTGTTATATTATTCTAAGCCTCGCCTGATATATTACACAAGACCAGGCAGTAACCTGTTATTCTCTTTTCAACATATAATTATTTTTAAATGGACTTAAAGTTAAGAAAACGCATAACTTTGAAACGCACAGTAAGCTCGTTTTTTGTTCGTTAACCATAAACATCATTTGCGCTGTGCAAAATACTGTTTTGCTTTATTTTTCGTGATTTCTTTGTTTATGATAAAACATTGTTACAACAATTGTTTCTATTATGTCGATTGTTTCATTTGAATGTGTGTCTTTTTATCTCGGTTTTAAAATTAACTATATTGAGCTAGAAAAATATTAACATTGTCAGTGTTACACGCAGCGAAAACGCAGACCGTTGATTTTTTGTAACGATCTGACTAACGAAAGATAATCTAGTTTTTAATCATAGTTATTAAAAAAAATTATTTGACCATTTTGCATGCAATTAGGCTTGATGAGGTAAAATGTTACAAACAACGTTTTTTCCGCATAAATAGGACGTCAAACAAGCAATTTACCATAATTATTCTAATAAAATTATATCAAATACTTAACAAAGATCTGAAAAAAATGAAATGAGACGAAAATTATTAGAGACTGTTGCTCATCGAGCGCTTAATATACATAATATAG
Source organism: Congeria kusceri (assembly GCA_027627225.1). NCBI lineage: Eukaryota > Metazoa > Mollusca > Bivalvia > Myida > Dreissenidae > Congeria > Congeria kusceri. The sequence continues at coordinate 11,903,000 of CM051029.1, read as the reverse complement.
CTTAAGCCTCAGTCGCACATTCCCGATTATTGCCTCCGACATTTCCGACAGTATCCCTACAGTGCTATGATACATATAGCAAAATGTCGGGAAAGTCAGGACGCTGTCGATACGCTGTCTTGAGAATCGGAAAGTAGCAGGACATGTTCGGTGTGATCGGCCAAGCACTCCCGACAGTTAGGTTTTTACCTGAACATTCGTGCGACTCAGCCGAATGTGTATAGTCGGGACTTTGTCGGGTTAGATTTGGCTGTATCGGTTCAAAGTCGGTCCGGTGTCTGATGGTATCGGAACAATCTCATTGTGTCGCATTGTGTCCACCAGGTGTCGCTTCTCGCAACTAACCTGTGTGATTTCGCGCTGTGCATGATGGGTAGCACTATTTCCATATGGCGCCAACTTTTGCATGAGACGCTTCTCTTAAACATTTGCAAAAATCGTCATACAGTCTTGTAGGGCATAACGTGGTTCAAGCACTCCATCTGTGCATCATTTAATTCAATTAAAAAATGTAAAAAATCCGCCGTTTTTCCAATAATAGAAATGTTTATTATTTGCTTAAAAATTATTTTCTTCCTCCGCGCACTTTTTCTTAGTGTATGTATCATTTAGCCAAATATAGATAGTTATCAGTTCCTAGTATAGAGGTTGGACAAACGCAGTGACGTCACACTCGATGTATAGAATGCTGTAGAATGTGATTGATATTGCATTGAAAATTATATATAACTATCACGTCTAGAGTATTGCGGTGGTCACACATTCACGAGCATTGCTCCCGACAGCGTCCCGAAAGCGCATCGATACAAATAAGAAAAGGTCGGGAATATTGGGACGCTGTTTGGACGCCGTCGGGAGCTGTCAGGACAACTGTCGGAAAATATATTTGATTATATGGCTCATTTTTGAATTCTTTTAAGCAAATTCCGTTTTCAATTGAGAAACATCAACAATACAGACAGTATGATAAATTTATAGATACTTTCTTTGCGCTGTTTTTCTATCTGTGATAAAATATTTGCAGTGTAATGTAGATCTACTAGATTCTGTCATGAATTATGCTTATATTTAGTTCAACAATGTTTATATAGTAATATTTATTGGTTTGCTTTAGTGATCTTAAGTGATATAAATGCTATAAGTTCTATAAAAAGGCATTTTATAATACAAATAAAATATAGTTAAAGCTATCCAACATTTAGCAAAGGCCGAAGTTCAACGGTGAGATTAGACGTTATACAAATGTGCGTCATTATCGTGTGAGACGTCTTATTTATTTCATATCTCACCCTGGTATAATGCAATAAATAGATTTAGCTTGACAATAAATAGAACTATCTCTTAAAAAGCAAAGGTATCCGTACAATTGTTGTAATGATATCTAGTTAGGGACCATGATGTAGCTCTGCAACACAGATTTTTCACTCAGTTTAAATATTTCGGCTCCACGACCCGGCTTTCCAATTGAGTAGCTCTCATTGCTCAATTTTACAACTAATAATAATAGTATTCATTAACAAAACAACTTATGTCTCAAATGCCATATTTGCTATCCTCGTTTGCTGACTTCTGTGGTTTTCAATGTACGAGTATAATTCAACCATTTTGTATCATATTGAATTGAAGATTAGAAAGTATAAACAGCCACAGTAATTGGCTTCTGACATAGTCTTCATACATACGGTTTATTCAATGTCAAGCGTGCTGTCGACGTCAAAAAGGTGTGTGGAAAACAGACTGCGTAGCAACGCACTTTGTTGTCAACCCAACGTCGGTGATCGACACCGAAGTGCGTTACGCACTTACATTAACCAACATTTTTCAAACAAATATCAGGATGTTTCAGCAATGACTTTTGTTTGATTGTTTGTTTGGATTTTTCGCCATATTCAACAGTATTTTAGTCATATAACGGCGGTCAGTTAACCTACTCACACTTTTCCTGGGTAAGCTGGTTTACCAGTACTCAGAGAAAATACTTATGTCAACTGCCCTTCTTAAATCACAGGTAGGGAGAGAATGGCCGTAAGAATTATTTCATGATCAATCCCCACACAAGTTATGTGGCCGGGTTGGGAATCGAACCCGCGATCCTCTCATTTGTAGTCCAGCGCTCTACCAACTGATCTAGCTGACTCGGCTTCAGCAACGACATAATAAGCAAAGAGGTGGTACATGTAAGGTATAGCTGTTGGTTTAAGATATCTACCAGTTTCAACTATAAGTCTATGCGAAGATACTCTTTTATCTAGAGAGGGCCATTCTGTACTTGAAAATATTTACATCATTTAAATAGGATTGAAATTTAAAATCTGATATTTATATATATGTTTTAGCTCTACCTGATTCACTCAATTCGAAGTTCGAACTTTGTATAAACATATCTGTAACTCTGACTTAAAAAAAATACTCAAAATGATATCACATTCTCCAACTCCTTGGTTTAACCACACGTTATTTCAACCACAGTTTCGTAATAAATTGTTAAGCAAATATACGCATGATACACGTGTATTTTTCAATCAATTCTTCCCCTTCTATTTTCTAAATATTAGTTTTGATGTGAATTTCAAATTTCTTTCTATTGACCTTAAAATAAGCAAGATGAGTGGGAAAACCACTCGCGCTTAATAAATTCATGACGATGATGTGGACTAAACAGGGAACGCACTTTGTTCAATACCGAAGTTGGGTGTAATAATTGACATGACGCCTGGCAGCCGATAACTCCGCCCACTGATCACGTGGTTCCGCGTTAAAAAAAACCTAGACAAGCCAATAAAACAATGGCCGCTCTTACACAGGGAAAATAACAATAGCATACTATTATTCAATGTTTATGGTGGTGGTAGTGTATTTTATCAACAATTGGGGCTAGACAGTGTTCCAGACAGTGTACCCAATACACAGAAAAGTGTCAGTGATAAGATAGGCAAGTAACTTAACGAGACTCGCCGATGTTCATTAAAAAAAGTCTGCAGATTATAATTATTAGCCTAGATTAAAGTTCAACTAATTTTTTCAACTTTAAAATGATAGACATGTATAGTCCTATTATAAATAAATATATTGCTATCATTATTGAAAATAAAATTCATATTTTAATTCAAAGAAGTTGCCATTTGAAGCTGTTTATTCGGTTCCCACGCAATTTACTTGAGATCTAAGTGCAAATTTAGACCTCTATATAATTATTATAAACATTTGACATAGTCAATGTGTTTGCTATGGTTTTACAATTGCCCGCATTTAACGATTATTAATTTTTTGTTAGTGATATATTAAAGCTTGATTATATAATTATATAATTTGATAATTATATAACTATAAAACGTTAATATTTAACACACAAGGCAATGTTAGAAGGAATTACTCAGTATACCTTTTTATTTAATACATTACTTAAACATTCTGATTTAAGACAAAAACACATTCAAAGCACAAAATATAACTGTTTTTATAAAATGTTTACATAAAAACTTATAGGATCTAGACAAGTAGCTTGTCTAGGAAAATGGCAAACAGTCCATGGTAACGGTTGGGTTGCCAAATGCTGAGCGCTGATTGGCTTATAAGATTATCGATAAGAATTTGATGGACAGCATGGGTCATGTCAATTAGGAACTTCTACTAAGATTGCTGATGTGTCTTTGTCTACACTATAGCAGTGATTAGTTAGTTCTGACCACATTTTTAACTTGATCACAATAACAAAGATTTAGTTACTATATGGGAAACACTTTCATATCTTACTTTCACACCTAATTAACATCACAGTTCAAACAGAATCCTTATCAGCTTGATTATAACAAATGACATGTAGGTACAGATCTAACGATAACCTTATTGGTGCTAATTAATATCAACCTCAACCTCCTGTAACAAAACAACACACCCATTTGCGCTTGGGGACGTTTATTTGGCAACTCTAGTATGAGACAACAGTAGCATGTAAATGTTTAATGAAATATATTTTTAACGATTGAATGAGCATATTGATCGAATCTTGGTGATAACATCTTAAATAATTATCATGCCCTAAACAGTTCCAGGCAAGTTTAAGACTCAGTTTTCTTCAACATAAGACTCGATCAATATTCGTCATACGAAAGCTGGCCGTCCAGGAAGAAACCTCGTTTTATTCGTTTTTTTTAATGTAAAAAACCATTTTCCGTAACAAATGCACGAAACGCATACTGTATACGCCTCTCAGACCATTCCTCGGAATAAAGTTCAACGAAAATAAACAACATAACTTCAGTTTCAGGACTATCCTTCCCCAATACTCCGAGTTGTGCCGATAACATTCGTCATGCATAGACTTATCAAATTCGAAAATAATTATGAATACCACATACTTAATACTTTCATTAATAATATAACAAAACTCCGTTGATACCGTGGCACCTGCGCGCTATTTTAAATCATCACAAACACATACGAAAGAAGTTATAGTTGATGATATTTGATTCGACCTTTCGGAAACAGTTAAGCTGAAAAATGGCTGAGAAAATTAGCAAATGTAACAAATTTATTAAACAATTATTTAAAGCTAAACTGTGTACTGTATATCGATAGATGTTTAGTTAAATGACGACGAAGAAAGATTTCATTGAGATATATCAATTCAATATAATAACAAACCTTAAAAACTCAATGGTGCCTAAAGGTTGTTTACAGAATATACAAATTTTTGGTAAATCCTGAATAATTTGCTGAAACACACGATATATTGACAGAAATTATACTCTCCTTACCTTGTTATCAATTAAATGTTCATATAATGCTTTGTAAAGATATGCTTTTACTTAATAAAAAAGATAGAAGGTAATTTCTTTTGGGCGACATCAAATATAACCTATGGGCGACAAATGTCGCCCAAAGGTCTTCGATTTGTAACCCAAAGGTTGAATTTGTATACATATATATATATATATATATATATATATATATATATATATATATATATATATATATATATATATATATATATATATATATATATATATATATATATATATATAACTACTACAGATATTTAATTGAAACTTCACACATGTCTGCGTGGTCATTATGTGAGGTCACTGACCAAGGCCTATAACTCTTATCTGCAATTTAGCTGAATTCAGATATTCAGCTGAAACTTCTCACATGTCTTCATGGTAATAATATAAGGTCACTAGCCAATGCCCATTACTGTGACTAGCATTGTAGCAGAATTATGACCCGTTTTGTACTAAGAAATATTCAGGTTAAAGTTTGTGTGCAAGTGCATATCCAGGCCTTTCATTAACTTTTGAAAGCTGGAAGTTTGAACTTCCTGGCCTCTAATTTCGAAAGGTTTGCTCATATTATTTGGAAGTTTTGACAGTATTGCGCTACAGAAGTCCTGAGCATTTGAGAAATGGGTATATTAAGTATAAAATTCAATGTTTTTTAAGGCCAGTTCTTTTTCATCAAGTGCTTATATGCCAATTTATTCAGTGAAAGAGGTATACATTTAGACAAGTTTCTTAATTTTTCTTCTAACTTGTTCATCCTTACATGATGGAACTTCCTTGGCTGCAATATTGGAAGTTCAGCAACTTCCATGGCTGCAATTTTGGAAGTTCTGTGACAAAAACTGGGAGTTAATTACTCCCAAACTTCCCTTAATGGAAGCCCTGCGTATCTCTGTAACTACTACATGTATTCAATTGAAATTTCACATACGTTTTTATGGTCATTATGTAAAGTCACTGACAGAATATATTATACTTTCAAAGACTTTAAGTGTAGTGAATAGTCGAGCGCCCTGTCCTGAGTCAGCTCTTGTTAATTCACATATTCCCTACAATATGTTCAGGCTAGTAATTTAACATGTTAAAAAAAAGATTATATGTTAATATTCTTTAAAAAAAAATCACCGAATCAGTCCTCCTTATATGTTACATTATCTTGATCATGCTTTATGTTTTGAATCAATTGTTGTTTAATGAAGGCTCGGTATTTAATGTGAGAAAGTTATAACCGTTTTTACATATTGAATATTAATGCATGATCAAGTTAGTATCATTGAGATGTGGCTCTTACAAATTAACACAACCCTAACTATTTTTATACTTGAATTAGTTTGTGAGCCTTTGTCTTGTGACCATTCTCAAATGTTTTATAACAATGGTGTATGCAATGACATGTATCAAAATAACAGACTTACCTACTGAAAATAATAGCTATATATCTCAATCAATGCTTAATAGATATTTATAAGTTAACACATTGGCCTATTTGAATTGTTTTGTATTGCACTGTTATAATTATGCGGTACTCTAATTCTGAACGACACATTTTTATATTGCGCTTTTGAAAACACAACTATCAGAATTGTTTGAAACTGTTTATGTTGTATTGTGGGTTGGATATATAAATTATATTGCCAGTATGCAAACACAATGGTATGTCTGAATTGATTTGAAACCATAATATACACTTACGTCGTATTCTGGGCCAGACAAATACATTGTATTGATTCTATGATAACACAGTTGTCTATTGGAATTTACAAGCATTGAACATATATGCTATATTCTGTGCCTGATACATAAAATATTATCAATATTATGAACGCAAGGTGGTATATTTCAGTATGTATAACTGTTATTTATGTTGTATTCTGGGCCGGAGGCCTATATTTACATGTTTGCATTTTTTTGTAAATTCTGATTATATAGTCATACTAAAACGTCTTTGTTAGGTCAATTGGTCCATACTATGCAATACTGTAAGATTGGTATATCTACTGGTGGAGTTGTCTCGCATTTGATTCCATTATCATACCTTACTACCAGTAAAGGCTGTGTGCTATAGAGTCACATCAAGTGTTAGATTTGTCCACACTGTGTTTGGCTTTTAAATGTGTCTGAATTTACTCATAATGTGTTATTCTTTTATTGCTGTTTTATTGTGCCACATGTGTGCAGTTCACAATCAAGCTTTATTTACAGAATTGTATCTTTCTAGACTAGTTAATATGATCTAAATGGTATGGTCCATTTTTGTAACACAGGCCAAAATGTCATCATGAATAGTGTGTGATTGTTTATTTTTCCTGTTTACATGTAGAAAACAAGTATGTAGTACATAAATGCATTGTCCTGTTAATATTATGCATAAAGAAACGAACACATCTATTGGATACCCTTTAACGACAACAGACATATGTTAATTACTAGTAAGTGTTATATTCTGCAAATGGCAATCCAATTAAAGTAACAAAGGATTAAATGTGTTGTTGTATTAAAGAATGAACTTTAATAACGAAATTTATATATATATATATATATATATGTGTGGAACATGTTCTTTATGGAGACCAGTTGTATTATTTTTACAGCATTAAGGAGACCGCTGGATTAGGTGGACATTTTTTGGTCCCCTTAATATTTAGCGTCCTCATAAATCAGACTTAATTTGTAATTTCGAATTTTCAAGCATACCATCGTTAATCATAACAATAATTAGGCAAACAATTTGTTTTCTGTTTTCTTTTGTTGATTTAAATAGTGATAATACGCTTTTTAATTTTAACCCCTGTATATTTTTACATGGCATATTATGTGCATTATGTAGCCCGCAATTAATACGCATGCAAAGTTTAAATGCCACTATATATAACTATTTTTTCTTTATTTTTTCAATATTGGGTGATTAATTCTCCGCATTAATAAAAAAAACGAAAAAAATCTGAAAAATTAAAAAAAAACTTTTTTGGTGTCCAATTTGGAACAAATCAGCTGTGTGTTTACCGAATCCAAGATGGCGCTTGGCCTAACTTACGGCAAACGTATGGTAAGGTTTTGTTTTAAAATTAAGATTAAGAATAACTATTTATTAATTAATTGTATTTTTGTGTTTAAAGCAAATTAAATACTTGTGTGTTAAAGTTAGAAAGAAGTAATTTTATGCGATGTTTTCACGGCCATTCCAATGACTTCAGTCAGAGTGGGTGGGGAGCTGTCGCTGTTAAGGTTGAATTTAATTCTCTGGTTATTTTCATGTTGCAGATTTTTATAATAATTATTTTTGTAACTGTAAAAAATTCTATTGTATTGAATATATTTATTGAACCATATCGAAAAGTTTCATATTGGTTTAAGAGGTTTTCATGACTTCTTCCTCAGAAAAACCGTAAATGCACAATGCCAAATGGACGTTTCGCTCCTAAACATGTTTCATTCTGAGACATTTTGCTTGAGGACATTTCACCCTAAATTTTAAAAGAAAATTACAGTGTGATTACAGGTTTGCATTTTATAAAAATTTGAATGAAGTATGCAACCCAAAACACCACGCCAGTTTAATTGACTACCCCACATATGCTCACAGGGCCTTCCCCAGGAATTTTTTCAGGCGCTCCGGTCCCAAAAGGGGTGGGTTAGGGAAGTCTATCCCCTCCGTACCTCGAACAATTTTCTTGCAGAACATGTCAATTGACGTTATCTGGTGCGTTTTAGCTCTTAAATGTAAGGCTAACATGTTTTAAATTTTGTGTAAACCTTTTAACGAAATGAAATCAACGAAACATCACCGTTTAAACGGTATACCTCAAGTCTTTTAAAAGTAAAAGTATAATTGTTGTTGCGAAACTGAAAGTAATATTTTTTTTCTGATGTATCGCATTCGCACAGTGACGTCATGTTCAAACCCACTATCCTTGTTATTCTCGAATTTTTAGGTTACACTCGATCTACTTACAGAGCATCTTTTTTTGATTAATCATGTTCATATGGGCATGTGTTTAGTGTTATAACTATGTTTTAATCGTTAAAACTGTTGAACTTAGTACTGATTAAATAATTGGTGAATTGTAAATATCTTGATTAAAATAAATATATATTATACATGCTTCTTGCATAAACGGTTGGAAAATTTCCTCGTGCACGTCGTGCCTATGCGCATCAAATGTTAAGTCGGTACATGCACGCTTTCCATGCGTGGAGCGTGACGTCGTGGTTGTCAGCAGATATTTTGCGCTCTTTTGTAGAAAACACGGGTTTTACATGGCATACATGTACATAAACAGTACAGTTTGTGTTTACGAAACTACAACTGTAACACTGATAGGCTTTTCCGATTACGATTTCATATTAGCTAATTTCTGACTGATATTTCGCAGTTTGTAAACTCATCAAATAAATAAGTGTGGACATTATAAAATAGACATTGGGTGAGCAATTGCTTTACGGTCGATAATACGCTTTGATGCGCGTATTAGGTTATTTGTGTGTGGAAACATGGCTATTGTGCCGATTAGTCAATCATAATGTAATTCCTAAGCAAACATAAACTGAGTGTTTCTATTGGCTTACATGATGAAACTCCGCCTACAGGGCAGTGCTTCACGGTAATTTATTGCGGCTTAGGAAGGTTACTGGAGCTTTCGGCGAAACACCGTTTCGGTGAAAAGGTTTCTGTAGTAGTTGAGCGGTGGTTTCGGCGAAGTGATATCTCAAGTGTTAACAAACTTTATTGTGTACAGACCAATTATCGACCATAGTTAATTGCCCAAATTAACCATTACATAAGAAATTAAGAACATTTAACGCGTTTGAAAACATGTAATAATGATTTTATTGATAATCAGCACATGCATATTATAGAATATAAACAATTTAATTTTATGATTGCAAAAGAATTGCACAGTTTCAAACATAATTTTGTGACATATTATTATTGTTATTATTATTATAATTATTATTATTAAAATTATTTAATAACATTTTTAACAAAATAATAACTTAATTTTATATACATATTTGCATTTACATAACATACAAACAGGCAAGATTTACAAAGGTATATATTCAATGAATATTGTTAACAATGTCACAGTTAATAAAGTATGGATCCCGTACAGTCTAAAAGACGTCGTTATTTCTGCTAGTAGCAGCCTAATAACACAAATAACTCTGTGCTACTAGCTAAAGTCAAGCCAAGTGTACATAATAATAAGTGCGAAAACAATTAAGCTTCTTAAAATGTGTCAGAACAGAACAGAACAGAACAGAACTTTATTTACATCTCAGGCATACAAGTATGCAGTAAGAGGAACAATATACATTTCGTTATACAATAGTTGGAGGAACAAGTACTTCACGGTTAACAAACATATGTTTTGCAAGCGTACTTGAAAGATATATTTGCATTAAAGGGGGCACTTTCACAATTAAAAAACAGCATAAAGAAGTAAATATAAATGTATAAATAGTAAGACACAAATAGTATAACACATTATCTGACATTTTTTAACAAAGTAATTGCAAATTTACTTAGTTTATGAAGTGTATCGTACTTTTCTAAAGACATTATGTACTTAAATTTATTGTCTCTGCAAATATGTCTCGAGATTTCACTGATTTCATGTCTGTTTGTAGTAAAATGGGTGCATTTTAATAGATAATGTTCTTCATTGCCAATGTAATTTTCATTACAAAAAGTACAAAGTCTGTTTCTTTCTTGTGTGCCATTCCATCTACCAGTTTCTATTGGAAAGTGGTGGTTAGCTGTGCGGAGCTTAAAAATAGGTAAATACTTAGACTTAGGTAGTATTTTAAGGTAATTCTCAAATTCGAGTGTGGTTTTAAACGAGTAATAAAATCATGCTAACAACCCATGCTGGCGATCAGTTCACACCTTTTTTGTAATTAGTGAGAGGTGTTATCTATGTTAATCACTTTCGCCGAACTGGTTTAACACCTACTATTTATAATCAATTCGCGGAAACAGGGTTTCGCCGAAACCACTATAATTCCTTAGGAATAACTGTAAATTTTTAAAATTGTCGACGAAGTGACACTAGCTTTGATCATTCACCAACTTTATTGAGTGGGTGTATATGTTTCTCGATTGACGTTAGAGATTAGCTTTCACAGCAGGAATTTGTCGGTCTGCTGCAGTCAACACACCTAATTAATTCATAAAATATACGTGCCCCGGGCGATGTTTATAAGCGCAACAGCAATTTTAGGCGCCCCGGTTATGTTCAAGTTGAAATTTAAGCGCCCCTGCACCGGGGTGCTTAAACGACCTGGGGAAGGCCCTGGCTCATAGAGCGGGATTTGTGTTCGGAAAACCCAATGAAGCTATTTTTAGAACAGCCAATCATAAACCACGAAATCAATAGGAAAGCATCTAGGCGATTTTGATGTTTAAGGTCATGATGTTAAAGGCCAGTTTATTTGTAAACAATCTTAACAATGGATTTTTTTCGTAAATTTTGTTCAAAACGTGTAACTTGAGTTAGTATGTTTTAAAATTTATATATATGATTATAATGATTAAACATCCGTGCGCATGCACATAGTTTGAAGATAAGAACCACAAATTCATAGGAACGTAGAATACCAGAAAAATATCTAGATTTGTTATTTATTTTAATATGCATTTTCATGATTTGAAACTACTGAATCATGACCAGTGCTTCTTCTTTCGATTTCAATACCATATAACATGCCAGTTGTTAAACTCAAAGGTACCTGTTCACAGATTCCCGTTCCCCCCTCCTCCGGACATTGTTTTTGACACACCCAGACATAAGCCCGCTCATAATTTTGATTGACGGACAAAAGCCCGCTCAACATAAATATGTAAATTCTTTAATTATAATTATTAATTATCACCCACACTTAGTCGGTAATTAATTGTGATTATTGTGAAGCCATGATGTTGTTGTCATTAATTATAAAATTAAGTAGCAAGTATTTGGGATATAAGAGGTATTGTAGTAGTTATGTGACCACCAGAAACGTAACAAATTAAAACATGTGCTGTAATTAGGCGTAAATTGAAACTAATCGAGGACTAAACTTTTCATACATAAAACTGGATATGTTTTTAATGAGCGGGCTTTTGTGATGACAAAAACATTGCGTGGGCTTTTGTCCCGAGTGCTTTTGTCTGGGACAACCAAAAATCGTTTGGACAACCAGGCTTTGATCTTTTTGTTGTCCAATGGACAAATAATTATAGTCCGGGACAACCAGATGATTGTGATATTTTAATTGTCTAATAGACAACCAATTATGGGAACTATGAAAAATTTGTTTGCTTATTTAATTCTTCATTAACATACTTACTTACGATCTGAAGTGCTAAATATACTTCAACTGCGGTGGTAAAATCATCCTAAACACTGGATGAATGTATTGCTGGACGTTAACAAATTAGTATACCCCTCTGGGACTAGGTCAAATGATTTAATCATTCATATGCCAGACATCGCAAAACTTGAGGGGTGAAAAATCCAAACAAACAAACAAAACCACGTTGTCTGACAGCCTACAGCATTATGTCAGACAACCAAATTGTAAGTCAGATGCAAACTGTGAAATAAGTAGAACTTGAAACAGATCTGTCAGACAAAATGTCTGGCGAACACTTTGGATCTGTCTGACATTTTCAAAATGTGTCTGACAGTCAGACACATTTTGCAGTGTCTGTAGGCTGTTTTTTTATGCCCCCACATTAGACGGGGGGACAATAAATTTGCCCTTGTCCGTCCATCCATCCTCCTTCCGTCGGATTTTTGTGTTGAGCATAACTCAAAGTATAACTGCTAGAGTGATGAAACTTTATAAGCATATTCATCGGCATCGGGGCTTGTTCACCTGGGTATTTTGGTGCAGTTTTTTTCAGACATTGGCGTAGTTATGGCTCTTTTTTAACCAAAATAACATTTTTGGACTTGTGTCGCGCGTATCTCAAAAAGTATTGCTGCCAAATGGTGAAACATTACAAACATATAAATCAGCATGTGAACTTGTGCACCTGGGTATTTTGGTGCATTTATTTCCGACATCAGCAGAGTTATGTTTCTTCTTTCAGCAAAAATGACATTTTTGTCCTTGTGTCACAGGGAACTCGAAAAGTCTAACTGCTACAGCAATTAAACTTTAAATACGTATTCATTAGCATGTGAATTTGTGCACCTGGGTATTTTTGCACAGTTTTTTTCTGACGTCATTGGATATATAGAGCCATTGATTTTTTAGCAAATAATGACATTTTTTTCTGACAGTGGAGTTTTTTGACAACCAACGGAATATGGGGGCATAATTTCCAAGTTAAATGTTAAATACTGTGTAGTATACAGACTGTTATGGTTCACACTTCATACTTTTGTTCGGACAACCATATGTTGCTTGTACAACCAATTTTCAAGAAAGTGAGTGTCTGAATGACAGAAATCAGTCAAAGTTAATTTCGATGACTGGGGTAAATTGTGTTTGAATTTTATGAGTGAAGAGTCATGGAACTGTAATTACATTGCCAACACCCATGCTATTCAAAGACTGGGATGATTTATCATACTAGCATGTAAATTAGAAGTTTCTGCTTCATAACTTATTTAAAGGCACACACAAGCAGCGCTCTTGATAAGGATTGAGGAAATGAGTAACAGCTACTGTACTCTTCAAACCTTGACAAAAAGGAGTAACGCAAAAGTATAAAACAGTATTAGTACTCTTTGTGCATAAACAATTATGGGGTAAACATTTGCATTTTTTTATTTTTCATGCGCATAGCAGCAATTTAAAACAAATGCCAACATGTACTTTCTGACTAAATGTAAGTTAATTATTTGCAACATATTTCATCTGAATCTGGATTTTGCTTGTGTTATAACCTATTGTATATGCATAATTATATTGTACCTTAAATTGTTTTATACATTTAGATAAGATTGCAGGAACTACATAGTATAATTATATATTGAATATTGAATGCATTCTGAAATGCAATGAGTTAAATTGCAGCAGATAGTCTGTGCAACTATGTTTGAAATATTTTATGGCGTAATTTATGGTAAAAAGTCAGATTATTGTAATAATAAAACTAGTCTTTCATATATCGTCAACTCCCCTAAATTCGCGACTACCATTGATTCGCGGATGTTGTTATTGTCACGTGATCGTCTACGGCATTTGCGCATGCGCATACGTGGCCGTGGGAATTTCTTTTTACATGTCCAATGGACCATGTGACCGAATATTGTATGAAGATACTGCATTTTAAACAGACAAAAGCATTGGACATGATACCTGATATAAAAACACCATGTTTTCTTATTCCCAAAACACCTAAGTTACATTTTATGTTTTTCAATAAAAATACAAACCGGAAATAGTTGTTTTCGTCCGATGTTGTAGTAGAACTTCCATATATGGGACATGATTCGGCAGTGTGTCGTAACTAAGGCCGAGCAAAGTTTTTTGTGTGTTTTTCAGTACCTTAATTTTAAGTGAATTTTAGCCTTTTTCATAGTATTATGGTTACACAAGAGAAATTGTACAGGCTCTATTCACCTACAAATTAAAAACACACCATACAATAATATACTGCAAACAAAATGAAAACAGTAATTGATTATGTTTTTCTTGCTTAAACTTAATCATCCTGGAGTTTAGAATCCATAAGCCACCTTAAAAGAAATAATCCATTTACCTAAAATCGTTTTTCCCCACTGGTATAGTATTACTTAAATGTGCTTTTGTGATAAGTAAGAATTACATTTCAGATTTCTTTTTTAAAATAAAATTCACTGTTGAATACGATAATCCAAAACTTGTTGTACATGCGGCCTAATTGAAGATTATTTTCTAGGAATGATGGGATGACGTCATATCCGCGAATCAATGATAGTTAGATAAGATGGCGACTGCTTGGCACTTACGTAAACAATGTTGACCTGCTAGAAGTTTTAAACGTTGTTTTGGAAAAATAAGTTAAAAAAAAACAGCGGTATATATATTTATTTTCAAATATTTGATTGTTGAAATAATTTGATTATTGACATTAAATGTTAGGGTCGCGAATTTACGGTAATCGAGGATAGTTGCAACAATGATACAAAGTTTTGGTCTGCGTGTTTAGCCACCTTTTAACATAGCTCACAATTTAGGCGAATGCTTTTTTTATTTTATAAAATTTCCAGCCATGGAAATAAACATTTCCAATCACCAATAATTTTTTCGTTCACGTTTTTGTCCATCGTGTTTCTTTTACTTCCGTGTGAAATAAATCACGTCAACTACGGTAGTTTTCAATATTGGAAGAGCAATATGCTTACGCTTATTTAACTGCACATCAATATTTTTGCAAAAGTAATTATAACACTCTATTATGTGAAGTTAGATTAAGACATCGAACATAGAATAAACTGTTTTATTACACCAATGTTTTATATGCAGTTAACCAGTAATAATTTTAAAATTTTGCAGAGTAATTTTGCAATAGACACCTGCATATACAAATGCATAAGTTAAACTGGTTTTACCACAAAATTGTATACTTCTATGCATTTACAAAATTTTCACGCAACAATAAAACCGTGTCCATGCGTGCATAAGCACAGTTTTTAAATACAGGAAATCGATCATAGACACAATCAGTCTTAACACGACTTATGAGAAAATGCAAATTATACAAAGTTATCCACAGAATTATATTACAAACATACTTATACACCATGAAATGCTCATTTTTATGTGAAATCAAAAAAATAATCATTTCCATTCTATGTTTGATATCTTATTCCAACTTCACGTAATCAATACGCACAAAAAATGACATTAATGCGTATTGGTATGAATTTATGTGCGTATTTACGCCGATACGCCCCTTATCAAGAGCGTTGCACAAGTCAAGACAAAACATAGATTTTACAAGTTACAAGTTGAGATTTTACAAAGACATAAACTAAGGCATTATGAGCAAAACCAGGCTGTAACCTGATGATTCTTATCAATCTTGTTGTTTGTATATTTTCTTGCAGCTTAAAGCTAGTCTGGGAGATGGAGAAGACAGATCTATTAAGGTAAAATAAAT
Organism: Congeria kusceri; assembly: GCA_027627225.1. Classification (NCBI taxonomy): domain Eukaryota; kingdom Metazoa; phylum Mollusca; class Bivalvia; order Myida; family Dreissenidae; genus Congeria; species Congeria kusceri. The sequence goes on along the minus strand of CM051029.1, from coordinate 11,887,136 downwards.
CGTGCTTTATTAAAGGGGCGTACCAACGGTATTTCCCCCAAATGTAGATACATATTAACACAATGCATATTGCCATACTTATGAATATATTTGTCTAGAAGGCAAGCAATAATATATTAATGGAATCATTAAGAAAAACATATATACAGTGCAAACAGATGTTTTTGGATATCCGGTTCCAGTAGGATTTCAATCCACGCCTTCAGACTCCGCTTACTTCAATGAAAATATCCCCACACTACAGAACCGTTATCAATAGTGTGCATGCGTATAATAGGAATTAATGTGGATTTCATTCATAACGAATTTACTACTTTTACTTATTCTCCCACTCCCACAAAAAGTGTCACAGGGACAACTTTTTAATTCAAATTACAATTATACAAATATATATTTTACTGATGGTTTATAAAAATGAAACCTATAATGCGTAAAGCAATCACGTCATAAATACTTCTGAAAAGATAATTTTATTTTTGAAACTTTAATACCCTATAAGCTTTCAATACGCCTCTTTAAAAGCAGTTTTTAGCTCTACTTTTCAAAAGCTAGTAAGTTTGACAAGCACAAGAAAAGACTGCTCTTGTTAAACTATACAAGTACCTGTGTAAATACTGTATATCAAATATGTTGGATGGGAATTGAACATTTGTGTAAACACCCAAGTGACATTTATCAAGCGTCTCTTTCAAAATGGCGTAATTATACAGTTTAGGTGGGCATATGGGAGTGAGTTTCTTGGTCCATCAGTCTGTTGGTTTTTTTAATTTCCGGTTGATAACTAGAGAACAGCTTGACATATTTAAATATATTGGTACTCATTGTGTAAAAACATAATATACAGGTCAAGTTTGAATTTGGTTACAAATTTTGACTGAGTTATTGCCTCTTTTTGACTAAAATTCCTTAAAAAAATGGTTTCCTGGAAGATAACTCAAGAATGGCTTGACATATTCAAAATAGTGTTTGGTTTACACATGCAACATCATAAAATACAGGTCAAGTTTGTTTTTGGTTACAAAACACTAAATTTTGGCAGAGTTACTGCCCTTTTTCTACTAAAATTCTCTAAAAACATGGTTTCCCTATGATAAGACAAGAAAGGCTTGACAAAATCAAATAATATTTGGTACACGTTTGTCAAATCATAAAGTACAGGTCAGGTTCAATGTTAGTTATTGCTCCTTTTTCGACTAAAATTCCATAAAAATGTGATTTCAGCGTGATATGTGTGATTAAAGAAAGGCTTGACATATTCAAATAATTTTTGGTACACATGTCTGACATAATTCGACTTTGTTTACAAACCACTATATTTTGGACTTATTCACAAATGTAAGTTATTTTAGGTACATTGGTGTAACATAATACAATATAGGTCAAGATCGAGTTTAGTTACAGACCACCTAAAGTTGTTTGAGTTATTTATGCACCTAGTTTTGTGACAAAGTTATATTGTGGGGGTATATTCGTCTCTCTTGTGACAATTCGACAATTCCAGCTCTATCAAACTTTCAAAAGTATAATTTCTAACTACATAGACCAATGTAATACTTTAAAAATATACATTTGCGTCAAATCATGAAAAATATTCTGTCAGCCATTATTTAATTTTTAGAAAGTTAAAGCAGTATAAAGAAAAAAATGTTGTGTGACTGTCAATTTATTAATTTAGATCACGTAGATTGAAATATTTCTGCAACAAAATAATGGTTTTAATTTTATTGTAAATTTTACTTAATTCATTTATGCATTGTACTCACTAACAAGTGGCCACAAGTTAAAAAGAAACAATACTGTTCATATGTTCATGTCTCCATATCAGCATTGTATGTTTCAGAAAATTAGAGTCTCCTCTGACCAAGAGGCTCAATACTATATAAATTGTGGGTTGGACAGGGACGGTTTTTGTGTTCGCTACATTTCCGATTACAAAGGTAAAAGGTGTTATATATACAGAAAATAAATAACACATTTCTCGCATTTACATTTTGCTTCAACAAAGTCGTGTTCAGAATACTTATAAATTTCTTTTCTAAATATTGTGTGCTCAATTAGTTCTTAAATGTCACACTTAAATGTTTGTAAGACAGCCTATGTATGTAAAGCAGTTTGCCCTCTTTATTCATATAATTGCATGACTACCATAAATCATGCCGGTGAACCCCATCACTCATTTACCATGAGTCATTTCATAAGAGTATTCATAAAATTTGTTGCGCTTGAAATTTTTCATATGTACTTTTTCCTGTAGGTTTTGGTGTTTTTGCAACACGGAACTTCCAACATGGAGATTTTTTACTCCAGTATTCGGGAGAAAAGATAACAAAAAAACTGAAGGGTTGGAGCGACTGAAAAGCAAACATTCTGAGAACAAGTGTTTCTTTTACGAATACTTAGGAAAGCACTGGTGGTATGTAAACAGAATATTGATATTCTAATTTATCATACCACTATGCTGATATCGACCTGATACAAAAGTGCCTGATATATTTTTTATATCACGTCAGTAGCGTTTATATCAGCCAATGTTGGAGGTACGTCATATTACTGGTACTCGGGATCAACTATAAAGTCAACATTTTCAGTAAAAACGAATTAGATGCAACAAAACAGACAATCTGATACCAAAAACATATACAGTTTAATAAATCATTGTTAATCGTCATAAATCACTAAAACGTTATTTTTTAAATATTGACATAAACCCGCACTTTGGTAGTGAGTGGTATGACGTCATCTGGCAGTTTTCCTTGTCTGACTGTTTTGAAAATTTTTGAAAATGTTTTCACATAAAAACACTAGTTGGAGTTTGGAATAACTTTACATTGATATAGTTCTTTGGTAACTCACAGAAATTCATTTCAAGTTATGAAATGACATGACTGCCTCTCACTGCCAGCATAATTCATGTAGGGATTTCCTTGTTTGGCTGTATTGAAAATATTAAAAACCAATGGACCAATGTGAGTATGACGAACAGGAATGTTCTTTATTGACCCTATAATTTCTACCTTTAAATGATTTTGATTATATAAAGTACCAGTGTGTGGTAGATAGTGTAACCTTTAGCTGACCTGAGCACGAAGTGCTCGGTGAACTATTGGTATAGGGGACATCTCCTGCGTCATCCGTCAGTCCGTCGTCCGCATGCCATCAACAATTTAGTTTGTTCTCACGCTAAAGACTTTATTTTTTATTCAATCTTAACCAAACTTGCACATTTTGTGTATGACCATTATATCTCGGTTGGAATTTATATTGGGCCAGATCACACCAGTAACACTAGAGTTATTGCCCCTTTTTCATGCAAAAAAATGGCAAATATGCCTTTTTGCAGCATATAGACTTTATTTTTCATTGAATCTTCACCAATCTTCCAGAGTTTGTGTATGAGTATCAGATCTCAGCAGAGACCTAAAATAGGAAAGATTGTGGTACACACAGTGGAGTTATTGCCCTTTGTTTGTGAAGAAAAAAACAAAAATGGACATTATTCAGGTTAGAAAGTTCATTTTTCATCCAATCTTCACAAAACGTGCACAGTTTGTCTGTGACCATAAGATTACAGCTGAGGTCAAATATGAGCAAGATTGGGCCAACATTATGGCAGTTATTGCCCTTTGCTTTTGAAAAAAAATGCAAAAATTGACATTATTCAGGATAGAGTCTTCATTTTTCATCCAATCTTCACCATTCTTTCAGTTTGTCTATGACCATATGATAATTATAAGTAAGGTCAAATTTAAGCACGATTGGGCCAGACATTGAGAGTTATTGCCTTTTGTTGGGAATAAAATACCAAAAATGGAAATTATTCATGATAGAGGGTTCATTTTTCATCCACTCCTCAGGTGAGCGCTTTGGGCCATAATGGCCCTCTTGTTTCCACATCGTATATATACAGCTTTCAGTCATATGTTCAACTTAGAACTGCTTTGTTACTTTTATGTATATCAGTATTGATGCTGAAGCCACTACAAACCATATTTGCCAGTTCGTGAACGATGCTGACAAGAAAGAATCAAAATCAATAATGAAACTGAAAGTTTATGATAAGAAAGATTACTTATGTCTTTTTGAAAAATCTGACATAAGTGCGGGGGATGAAATACTGTATGATTACGGTGATTCCGAAAACCTATGGTGGAGGAAGAAGGTATTTATATATGTAATTTTAGCATTAAAATTATTATGATTTTCTTGACATTCATTGAAAGGCTGTAGTTTATAAAATATGGAAAATACATCATTTTGAGGTCGTTATAGTTCGCAGACGCCCGAAAAATTGGTTAAGGCCCTAGGAGCGCAAGGGTTTTAACGCATTTTAAGGGCCTCTGCAAATGTTAACGAACGAAAAATCATACATCTAGAGAAATAAAATCGAAACAATAAGATAATTGTCTATAAAATCATTCTTTATAGTATAGCGTAACCCAAATTTGCGCACCTTATGGCGAAATATAAATCGATTCAGCAAAAAAGCTGGGCTGCAAAGGCACATGAATTTACTGATTAATAGACCTTTTTCCTAAAAAGAGGCCGCTTGTTGTTTGTTAACACACCACTATAACAGACCGAAAAAGCTATGCTATAACACAGATATATGTATGCTTTATTTTTATTACTAAGCTAAAATTAGTTCTACATCAAGGATACTTAATAATACATTTTTGGGGTATAAGAACCTTAAATGGCTTTTACTTTATAGGAAAACCAACTTGACCAGTATTCATTTGGTAATGGTTTCATTGTTGTGATTTATTTTTATGTTATTTGTAATTTTATATCTTTTTTTATCTTAAGGTTTTCTCATTTTGTTGTATTTTTAAGCTCACCTGAGCAAAAAATAACATGTTAAAAGGGACATTACTTAGAATAATGACCTTATTTTTTCACCCAATTTAGACCAGACATGTACGGTTTGTCTATGACCATACATTCTTTAACAAATATGAACATAAAATGGGTAGATAGTAATAAACCTGCAGGCTACCATAACAGAGACACTACAAAATGGAAAACATGACTTGACAGTTGCTATTATCTTTCTGAATCAGAGTGTAACACTTTAAACCCAATATTGGCAGTATATATAGACCTTCTTGACCCTAATTGTCTATGAAAATGAGTTGTTTGTAAGTTAAGAAATATTTTTTTATGACTGACTAAGGCTTTAAGACTTTAGCAGAATTATGCCCTTTTCTATACTTAGAAAACTCAAGTCCTATAAATCAGACCCGTAATTTAGCAGAATTATGCCCATTTTTGTACTAAAAAAATATAGTTAAAGTTTGCTTGTAACCGCTCCATATCACTATTTCTACTGCAGATATTCGATTGAAACTTCCCACATGTCTTCAGAAGTCATTATGTAAGGTTACCCACCAACTCTGATCTGCAACCAGATTTATGCCCATCTTTGTACTAATTAAGGTTAAAGTTTGCAAGCAAGAAGTTTGTATCTTTGTATCCATTACATAGTTACGTTCTATTAAAAATTTCATACATGTTCAGGGTCATAATATATGGTCACTGGCGAATGCCAATAATTGTGGCCAGTATTTTAGCCAAATTAAGCCGCTTTTTTGTAATTAGGAATATATTCAGGTAAAAAATGTGCATGCACGAACATGTTTCTTTGACTAGTACAGATATTTAATTGCAACTTCACATGTCTATGGGGTCATACAAGGTCACTTCCAGAATATGTATATTATCTAAGCAGAATGAATAGCTGAGCAGGCTGTCTTGGGACATGCCTTGTTGATAATCAAGGTTTTACCTTGGAGCTGAGGGCTAATTAGCAAGACAAGTACATGTAACTTCAGACCATTACCACATGCCTCTGAAAACCTGTCACGATAGTGATGCAATCATCTTTGCCAGTCCTCATAGAGTTTGTCGGGCCATCATTACATTTTTTCCTGTTTTATTTTGTTTGTTGTTAGATTTAGTATGTTTTAAATACAAATGCCATGTTTATTTCTAAGAAACCCATCATTTCATATCATTAACATTTTGTTCAAAGATGCTGAAATCTTATTTGTTGACACATACAACACGGAAACAACTGGTTTTCTTTGCTACATTGTTGTTTTATAGTGTGTTTTTAAATTGTGCTTAATGCAGGTCTTAGTTTTGTATTCATGTGCACTTTCAAGTACACTTACAAATACATTGATCACGTATTTATTGATCAGAGAAAAGACCATATTCTCTATTAAACAAACACGGGACACTATTAATTTTCCAAAGTATATTCAAACCATCATAGTTTGACTGTGAAACGACTGTAATAATACTCTCAAAGCAAGTAAACAATCTGCACTGTTCAAGTAACGTTCTGTATTAAAACACCTTTGAAACATGAGTCTGCAATTAAATGCTTTTAAGGGTGTTTTTTTGGAGAATAAATACCAGTATGGAATGTTACCATTTCTGGTAATTGGCACTTATTTTATATCTTCTTTCTTTTAAAGATACTGATTCAGATCCTTTTGATGTGGACAAGTTCCAGACTGATTCAGAGAGTGACGAATATATTTGTGAAACAGATAGAGGAGAATCGTCTATAGGTATGAAACAAACATATTATTTGATAATTGAAAGAAAAAAAGCACACAAATACTAAAATGTATGTTGAAAGACTCAAGAACAGTTGGTCACCTCATATATTTTATGCATGATGATAATCTTGTTCAGGATATATAGTTTAATTTGATTTTTGCATTAATGAAATGGTTAATACCATTATGTTTTATAATAAAAATTGAATATGTTACTGTTAAATGTTTGTTAGAACTTACATATTCTTTTATTTTTTTTAGTTCCAGTTCAAAGAGAAACTAATCAGAGGTAATGCATTTGCCTATTATTCTCTAATATATTAATTTACTTCCTAAAGAAATCCTCCAAATACATTCTGATATCACTTAATTTTTATTTTTTGTGATCACCTTTTGTCTATTGTGCGTCGTGCGTCATCATTTTCATTCAAGTGACATCTCTTAACAGTTGGCAGATTTTCATGAAACAACATGAATCATCCTTTGGTGACCCTCTTTCAAAGTAGTTCAAATCATCCTAGTCCTCTGCATATAATACCAGAGCTAAAAATATATTTAAACAGTGAAAACTTCTCCTCTGGAACCGCAAGGCGCAGGGCTATTATATTTGATGTCTGACTTGGTCCGCTACGAAGTTTCTTAAAATTATTCAGGCCCCTATTGTCATGTGGTTTCAATAGACTTAAATAGCAGAATTACTTTAAAAATCTTTTCTGAAACCATGAGGCCAAGAGGTTTAATACTTGCTATGTATTATTGTATAGTGGTCCTCTACAAACATTGTTCAAATTATGCCCCTGGGGTCAAAACTGGGTGTCATATTGTTTACATACTGGTAGACCTAAATAGTATAATGACTAAAAATCTCATCTGAATCCACATGACCCAGAGGTTTCATATTTGATATGTAACATCGTATAGCAACGAAGATGGTTCATATTATGCCCATGGGGTCAAAACTGGCCACACCCCAGGGTTCATATTGAATATTTATACCTATTTTTAGTAATTCAGCTTAAAAAATTTTCTTTTCTGAACCCTCTTGGTTCAGAGGTTTTATATTTGGTATAAAGGTCTATGAAAGCAGTCTGAGGTAGACAACTCATTTTTGTTATATTAGTCGTGAAAGTATGAAACCAGTCTTGGGGAGACCACTCATTTTTTGTTATATAAGTCTTGAAAGTATGAAACTAGTCTTAGGGAGACCACTCATTATTGTTATATAAGTATTGAAAGTATGAAACCAGTCTTAGGGGAGACCACTCATTATTGTTATGTAAGTCTTGAAAAGTATGAAACCAGTCTTAGGGAGACCACTCCTTATTGCTATATAAGTCTTGAAAGTATGAAACCAGTCTTCGGGAGACCACTCCTTATTGCTATATAAGTCTTGAAAGTATGAAACCAGTCTTAGATAGAGCACTCATTATTGCTGTATAAGTCTTGAAAGTAAGAAACCAGTCTTAGGCAGACCACTCGTTATTGTTCTATAAGTCTTGAAAGTATGAAACCAGTTTTAGGGAGACCCAATTTTTTCCCAATACACTATTGCTGAATGATAACTCATAAAGGCGCGACAGATTTAATTAATTTTAATACACAGGTTAAAACATAATTCAACTTTGATTACAAACCACTGAATGTTGACACAGAATTTTGGATTTAAATTCCCTAAAATCAGTGTTTCCGGACAATAACTTATAATTTTAGGTAGATTGGTGTAACATAATACAATATAGGTCAAGATTGACTTAAGTTACAAACAAACTGTTGACAGAGTTATGGCTCTTTTTTTACTTAAATCACTAAAAGCACAGTTTCCAGAAATTTGCTCATGAAAGACTTCATGAAAGACATAAAAAATAATTAAGTTATTGTAAGTACATGTACATAAGTGTAACAACATGAAATAAAGCATTCTCGTTGGGTGCATTTCTTTCAAATGGATGCCATAGTTTTATGACAAGGCCATATTGTGGGGGTATATTCGTCACTCTTGTGACAATTCTAGTTACTGCTATATAAGTCCTGAAAGTATGAAACCAGTCTTAGGGAGACCACTGCTTATTGCTATTTAAGTCCTGAACGTATGAAACCAGTTTTAGGGAGACCACTCCGTATTGCTATATAAGTCTTGACAGTATGAAACCAGTCTTAGGGAGACTACTCCTTATTGCTATATAAGTCTTGAAAGTATGAAACCAGTCTTAGATAGTGCACTTGTTATTGCTATATAAGTCTTGAAAGTATGAAACCAGTCTTTGATAGAGCACTCATGATTGCTATATAAGCCTTGAAAGTATGAAACCAGTCTTAGGGAGACCACTCCTTATTGATATATAAGTCATGAAAGTATGCAACGAGTCTTAGATAGTTCACTTATTCTTGCTATATAAGCCTTGAAAGTATGAAACCAGTCTTAGGGATACCACTCCTTATTGCTATATAAGTCATGAAAGTATAACACAAGTCTTAGGGAGAGCACTTATTATTGCTATATAAGTATTGGAAGTATCTAGCCAATTTAGATAGAGCACTCATGATTGCTATATAAGCCTTGAAAGTTTGAAACCAGTATTAGGGAGACCAATACTTCTTGCTATATAAGTCTTGAAAGTGTGAAACCAGTCTTAGGGAGACCACTCATTCTTGCTATATAAGTCCTGAAAGTATGAAACCAGTCTTAGGGAGACCACTAATTATTGCTATATAAGTCTTGAAAGTATGAAACCAGTCTTAGGGAGACCACTCCTTATTGCTATTTGAGTCGAAAGTATGAAACCAATCCTAGGGAGACCACTCATTAATCATTATTTCTACACAAATTGTGAAAGTATAATAAAACCAGTCCTTAGGGAAAACACTTATTGTTCCTATATATGTCTTAAAAGTAGGAAACCAGTCTAGGGAGACCACTCTTTATTAAGGCTCACACATTTTCTTTTTTATTTAACATGTGGGTATATTCTGTATTATTTCTTATTATAGCATAGCGGTGTGTTAACGAACAAAAAGCGGTCTTTTTTCGGGATAAAGGTCTATTAATCAGTAAACTCATGTGCCTTTGCAGCCCGGCTATTTTGCCTAATAGATTAATTTTGGGCATGTGCAGGTTACATTATACTATAAAGAATACGACTTCATAGAAAATTACCCTAATGCTTCGGTTTTGTTTCTCTAGAGTTGATGCTGCTACTTGTCAAGGGAACTCTTTGAGTGATGAAGCTGCTACTCAGCGAAGGAACACTGTGAGAGTTGACTCTGCTACTTGTCAAGGGAATTCTTTGAGTGGTGAAGCTGTTGACGCTGCTACTTGTCAAGGGAACTCTTTGAGTGGTGAAGCTGCTACTCAGCGAAGGAACACTGTGAGAGTTGACGCTGCTACTTGCCAAGGGAACTCTTTGAGTGATGAAGCTGTTGACGCTTCTACTTTCCAAGGGAACTCTTTGAGTGATGAAGCTGATACTCAGCAAAGGAACACTGTGAGAGTTGACTCTGCTACTTGTCAAGGGAACTCTTTGTGTGTTGAAACTGCTACTCGGCGAAGGAACACTGTTAGAGTTGACGCTGCTACTTGTCAAGGGAACTGTTTGAGTGATGAAGCTGCTACTCAGCGAAGGAACTCTTCGAGTGATGAAGCTGTTGACGCTGCTACTTGTCAAGGGAACTCTTTGAGTGATGAAGCTGCTACTCAGCGAAGAAACACTGTGAGAGTTGATGCTGCTACTTATCAAGGGAACTCTTTGAGTGATGAAGCTGCTACTCAGCGAAGGAACACTGTGAGAGTTTATGCTGCTCCCTTATCAAGGGAACTCGTTGAGTGATGACGCTGTTGACGCTACTATTTGTCAAGGGAACTCTTTGAGTGATGAAGCTGCTACTCAGCGAAGAAACACTGTAAGAGTTGACGCTGCTACTTGCCAAGGGAACTCTTTGAGTGATGAAGCTGCTACTCAGCGAAGGAACACTGTGAGAGTTGATGCTGCTACTTGTCAAGGGAACTCTTTGAGTGATGAAGCTGTTGACGCTGCTAATTGTCAAGGGAACTCGTTGAGTGTTGAAGCTGCTACTCAGCGAAGAAACACTGTGAGAGTTGACGCTGCTACTTGCCAAGTGAACTCTTTGAGTGATGAAGGAGTTGACGCTGCTTCTCAGCTCGTAGACTATGTGGTAACTACTAATGAAGCTAACCGTGTGGGTACAGATACTGCTACTGTATCAAGGAACTCGACCTCTGCTGCTACTAAAAGTGGGTCAGCTTCATCGGGAACAAAGACCGAAAATAAACCTGTAAGTCATATATTTGAACATTCTTTACTCATACATATATCACATGACATCCAGTCTGCTTCCGAGTAGCATAATGTAAGAAGTGTGTATTAAGTTTGTGGCATAAAGTTTAAAACTATATTTACAAACAATACATGGCATGAACCACCAGAGACTAGTTCCTTTCTAGTCCACTTCCGGTGTCTCACTGGAGGGGACTATAGGTTTGCCCTTCTTCTGTCCGTTTACCGTTTGTCTGTCTGTCAAAAATCCTTCATCCTGCAATACCTAATAAAGTACAGAGGATACTTCGCTGTAACTTGGTCTACATATAAATGGCAATGTGAGGTTTATGCACAACCTTTCATTTTTGTACCAGAGTCAAAGATCACTCGGCTGTTACAAGAAATAGAAATGAATGTTATGCCCTGATAATTCGAAAAGTACATCATAAGATATGATCATGAAACTTCGTACACCGATTGGACTGTAGGTGTGCCCTCCATCTGTTAGTCTGTCTGTTCGTCCATCTGTCAGTCTATCCACAAAACATTGATGATGCCATAACTTAGAATGTACTGTAGATACTTTCATGAAACTTGGTGAACATTTAAACACTAAAGTGAGGCTTAGGCACGGCCTTTTAATTTTTAACTAGAGTTTAAAGGTCCTGAGACTTTCCTTAAAGTAGAAATAAAACTTTTAATTTTTAACTAGAGGTTAAAGGTCCAGAGACTTTCCTTAAAGTAGAAATAAAACTTTTAATTTTTAACTAGAGGTTAAAGGTCCTGAGGCTTTCCTTAAAGTAGAAATAAAACTTTTAATTTTTAAGTAGAGGTTAAAGGTCCTGAGACTTTCCTTAAAGTAGAAATACAACTTTTAATTTTTAACTAGAGGTTAAATGTCCTGAGACTTTCCTTAAAGTAGAAATAAAACTTTTAATACTGTAATAATTCGAAAAGCGCATAAGATATGATCATGAAACTTTGTACACAGATTGAACTATAGGTTTGCCTTCCGTGTTTTATAGTATTGACCGGCCCGGGTGTGTAATACTGGGAAAAACCGGGTTTTACTGGGCAATAGTGGGCAATACTGAAAAAAAAAGATATTGCACAATTATGTTTACATTACATGCTAATATATGAGTTTCTACATTATAAACATATATATATTAACAATTTTATAATGTAAGTTACATTGTTTATTTCTATTTCATGTGGAAACATATTGATAATTTCTTTTCTTTTTCACAAAATTTAAGTTGGATTGTTTGGTGCATCTGTGTTTTTTACTCACATTCATTATATTTTTCTCAGTATATATGTAACAGAATTATGTTTATGAAAGAAAAAGAAGATATGAATGTATAGAGAAAATTTGACAATTCTAATATTTGTTATGTTATTACAATATTTTATGTTGGGATATCATGTTGCAAAACTAGATCCTAATTGCAGCCCCATGCAGTCATAAAAATTAATGACCGTAACCATTGTGATATTCATTTATGACCCATCCACCAATTATGTACACACTCTTAAACAACACAAACATTGATTGAATTTGACAGATTCAAGTGCTCAACATACAGTCTAAATTGAACTCTTGAATAAACATTTGACCTATCTCAATGAGGGGCCAGGCAAAAGGCCCATGTCAATAAGGGGCCCTTTTCCAAACTGTGAAAACATGCATTGATTGGCACCTTAAGTGAATGATTCCTGCTGTTAGTTGTGCATCAGTATAAAAAATAATTATTTAAATAAATATTGCTTCATCATAATCATGATCCTGCTATTAAAGTAAAAAATAAAGAAAAGTAAGTAATGAGAATAGAAGATAAAAATGATTTGTCCAGTAATCCCCGGTATTGCCCAATATCAGATTATAATAACATTGGACCAGGCTGGCGTTATTGTCCAGACAGAGAAGGCCCCTCCCTAAGTTTTGTTGTTTACAAAAAAAAAGAACCAGTTCAATGCCAAGAAAATAAAGAAAGGATGAATAACTCAATGAGTGTAGACATATTTCCATATCAAGCGGAATCATTTCACAAACCATTATAGAAAATATATTATAAACGTTGCCATCAAAAATGAATGAATGAACCAATGGATATGTGCCTGCACTTACCAAAATACTGTAACTATGCATATTTGAATCTGCAAAACTAAACAAGTCATTTTCGTAATGACATTAATGTTTAACTGAGAATTTAGATTTTTTAAAAACAATAAAAACTGCAAATATAAACTGAAAGAACAATTAGTATTGCCCAGTATTGCCCACTTTCAGAGTATTGACCGGGGTGGGAAAAACCGGTACAACCCGCTGGGAAAACCGGGGGTGGCTGATTCGTGCCAACCTGCACTAGAGTTGTTGCTCCATTTTCATGCAAATTAATGCAAATATGCCTTTTTGCAACAATTAGACTTTATCTTCCAATCTTTACCAAACTCTCACAGTTTGTGTTTGGAGCCAAAAAATGGGTAAGATTGTGGTACACACTCTGGAGTTATTTGTTTGTGAAGAAAAATACAAAAATTGACACTGTTCAGTCTAGAAACTTTATTTTTCATCCAATCTTCACCAATCTTGCACATTTTGTCTATGACCAGAAGATTACATGTGAAGTCAAATATAAGCAAGATCGGGCCAGAAATACCAGAGTTATTACCTTTTGTTTGTGAAACAAAATGCAAAAATATAAATTATTCAGGATAGAGACATCATTTTTCATTCATTTTTCACTATTCTTGCACAGTTTGTTTATGACCATAGGATTTTAAGTAAAGTCAAATTTAAGCAAGTTTGGACCAGAAATACCAGATATATTGGCCCTATATGAAAAAAAAATGCAAAAATGGACATTCTCCAGAAAAGAAATTTTCCCATTTTTCATTTAATCTTCACCAATCTTGCACAGTTTGTGACCATAAAATTACACATGAAGTAGAGTTTCAGACTAAATATAGCATAGCCATCACAATAAGCACATCACAACCAGTTCTCCAAAACTGCTTGTGAAAAGACATCAAAATGTTCAAAAATTCCAGGATTCAATTGTCATTAACTTAATGAAAATGTGTCAGAAAAGAATATTGAGAAAAAAGACTAGATAGGTGAAAAAATACTGCACCTCCACTACCCAAGTTGAACTTTAGTTTAAAGCCCATTGCACTAACAGTTGTTTAAAATCAAACCAATCCTAACCCCCTCTGCGGGAACATGAGTATTGTTCATATTTATTTTCAAACCTGTAACCACAACAGTAATGGTCTTCATCTGTGCCCTGTACTCAAGGGTGAGCGCTTTGGACCATCATTGTCCTCTTGTTCTTGCCATTCAGTTGATGTTACTTCATTTATGTTAACAGTTTTTTTTCTTGTCATTAACGTCTATTTCAGAAACCTGAAAGGTACTGTGTCTACTGTAAAGCCATTGTTCTAAATGGAAAGTTAAAAAGACACATGATCAGAAAACACAAAAGTGAACCTGAGTTACAAGACATACTCAATGAACTTCTGCGTCCAGAATAGCTTCTTTGAAAAGAAACGCAGAGAAGGAATTTATGAATTCAACGCTGCACTTATGGCTGATGGAAAAGAAATTGAAATGAGAGAAAGAAAACCCAAATTTGAGGACCAGGTTCGGTTCTGTGCTGACTGTAAAAGTTTCCTGTCGAACAAGTATTTCTTTAAACACAAGTGTGCGTCATTAAATCCTCAAGCAATTAAGCCAAAATTACTCCAGAAAGCCTCTGATGAGAAAAATTCACAATGATGTTGAATTCAAAGACATTCTCAACAGATTTAGGGATGGGGAAATAGGAGACCTGTGCAGGACAGACAAATTTATTCAGTTGATTGGGGTACAGACGCTTTAATTTGCGAAGACATGAAGAGGGTAAACAGGATGAGGTGCGTAAAGTTGTCATGGCTGAAATGAGAGAGTTGGGCCGGTTGTTTGTTAAATTCAAATCTCTGTGCGGGCAAAACACAACTTTGGAAGATATGCTCAGTCGACAATCATTTGCCAGACCTTATACAAGCTGTAGAACAGTTGTCATTTGATCAATATACAGGAACAGAAAAGCATGGACAAAAAACTGTTTCTTGATGCAGTAATTCTAAAGAGCTTTAAAGGACCCTACTTGGTTTCTACAGTGAAACAATGCAAGATGAAAAGAGAAAGAACTGAAACATTTCATCCACCGCATACAAGCATAAATCGAGTGAAATGTACCCTAAAGCGAGGCAAACTTGTGTCAGATCTTCCCTAGAAAAAGCTAGAAAACCAGCTAATCTGCCAAATGAACAATCAGTAAAAAAATTAAAAGAGTACATTGGATCACAAATTCAGAACATTCTGAAAATTACAATATTAAGCAGTATTCTTTACTCAGAAGTCTGGTTGTTGCAAGATTAACCTTGTATAATGCCCGAAGGGGGGAAGAAGCAGCACGAATGCTGGCGAAGTGAATGGGAGGAGGCTGAAAAAGGAGTTAGCTCCCAGATGAAGAAATTGAAAAAATGCATGATCCAGCTGAACAGTTACTTCTGGGAAAATTTAAACTTGCCTATCTCATTGTCAACGGTAGAAAGTATGTGCCTGTGCTGGGTCCCAATTAATCTGGTGGAGGCCAATAAACTTGCTTAACAGAGATAGGTTAATGTTTGGAATCCAAGAAGGAAACGTCTTTTTGTTTGCTACAAAAATACACGCATCTCGCACTGCTCTGGTTGGCATTCCATAGCTGATGTTTGTATGATGGCTGGTGTCGATCTTCCAGGTGAATGCCACAAAAAATGCGGCACAGGCTGTCTTCAGTCTTTTGCCAGCATGGGATATGGGAAAACAACAGCAAAAAGTTTTCTTAGAACGCATGGGCCATGATCTTGATATTAATAAGGAAATTACCAATGTCCCCAAGGAGTCCAGGCAGTAACTGACATGGGCAAAATGCTGAACAGAGTTGATGAGGTATTGATTTATAATTATTGATTCAATATAATCACAGTTATAAAACAAATTCATTTATATGTCTTGCAGTAATTCTTTTTGTCCAGCCCACTTGCAGTTAGCTCGACTGAATTGTCACAAGAGCAGTTAAGTGTATGTGCGTGTAGTGGTCTCATAAGATATTTAAACTATTATTGATAAGCTAGCTGCAGTGTTCCATGGTAAACTTCTTTGAGTATATCTTTTCTCTTGATTGCTTTTCTTGACAACAGGCTTGACAGGTTGCCAACAGGCATCTAGTATTAAAAACCTTCTTCCAGTTAATGTTGATAAATACATCTTGTATACTTAGATACAGTATGTTTGGCTAATTTACCAAGATTCGTTGATTCTACCAGTAGTTACATCATTTCTGGTTATACAGCCTATAGCAAATAATTTCTGGTTTTACAGCCTATAGCCTATGGAAACAATGCTGAATATATGTGTTAACTTATGCTAAGTAACATTACAAAAAATTATATTTTAGGCATGAGCCAGGCACCTCGTTTAAATCCTGATGGTGTGTATCCAGGTGATGTCAAGGTGAAACATTGTACAGATGCCAGAATGTGTTCAGGTAACAGATGTGTGCATAATTCGCAAATTTTTTTACACCAAAAATGGTATCCGAAATACTTTTATTTCAAAACAATTGGTTCTTGGTTTAAGTAGTTCCGATGCTAGATGAAGACTTATGTATACAATTTATGGTTTGCTTTTGGGCTACATCTAACATTATGCTCTCACAGTCTGTGATTAAAAAAACTTGGGGTTCCTGAAGACCTATAAAATTAGTTCAAATTCTTAAAAACCTAGCTGGCATTTTAAAAATTCCAGTCCAGATAATTTTATGAAATTCAATATATGTTATGCATATGCATTTGATTCTAAGTATTGCAAAGATATACTTAAGAGATAAATAACAGGATACTACGAATAAGGCAGATGCTCTGATTCTTGATTGAATGCGTTACTATGAACAAATTATACTGTCTTGTCAATTGTATTAAAATAGAAATACTACAAAGAAACTTGTGGTTTTGGCTATTCATAGTATTGTGGGTTGATTAAATATTATTAAAGTGTTATAAAGACAAATATTTCTCTTACAATTTATAATAATGTAGGCGTGCCTGCAATCAAAGATATGGTTGAGGCCACTGATGATGACCATCTAACTGAAGAGAATTCTTGTACAAGTGGAACAGCTCAGCTCTAGTGGCCACAAAGAAAAGTGTTTGCATTGTATTGCATTCTCATTTTTACAGATGTGGGTTATTTTGTAGGTTGTAACATTCGCTATGCTGATGTATTTCATTGCTAAGGCAAAGAATTTTTCGATCTTGATGTTTTTTTTTCTTCTCTCAACCATGGTCACACTAATCTTGTACATCTTGATTTCTTTAAATCAATTAAAGGGTGTTTGTTGACCTTTTATTAAAGAAACTTGGATAAAGATAAAAATTGAAATCAATTTTGTATGCAATAGTAATGATGAGAGGAAATGTTGGCACGGATCCAAACCTATCGCATAAATTATATTAATTAGATTTTGAAGTAGATCAACCTAATGTTGCAAATATTGATCAGATTTAAACTAAACACAAATCAGTTTCTTATCTGTGCATTTTATTATTTCTTTTCATTTTGTTTTAAGTCAAATGGTCCAGTGAAGACACTCAACTGTTGAGAACTTACTTCAAGCAATTCATTTATCTTCGCCCTGATGAAAATGGCAATACAGGAAACTTGCCAAGTAAGTGTAATATTTCATCATATAACTTTAATATCTTTGATATCAGTTGTTAACAAAGTAACATGAAGTTGTTTTGTGTTCAGTTATTCATAAGCATTCCCACACTGAAACCCCACTAGAACCTCCTGTTATTTTTTTAAATAATCAATGCGTAGGTTATACATTTTTATTCTGTGAGCTATTGTATAGTGGGATTTGGCCTGTGTCCGTCCGTTTGGCGTCAACATTTGGGTGATTGCTGCAATAGAGACTTCATTTTTAATTCAATCTTGATCAAACATTCTGTATGACAATAACATCTTGGACTAGTTTGATAATGGGGCATAATCAGAATGGCACAATTTGTGTGTGACCATAAAATCGCCGACAAAATAGTGGACCAAATCTGACCGAGTTATTACCCCTTATTTATGAAAAAAAAAAAAAACACTATAGAGGCCCCCTTTTCCCAAGCAATCTATTTCATTCTTGCACAATTTGTGACAATAAAATCTTTGACGAGTTTGACCATGGGTCTGCTCGGACTAGAAAAACCAGAGTTAGTGTCTTTTTCCGGGGATGATGTGCAGAAATAGATCAGACAGATCAGACCAGAAACATTGGACTTTTTGCCCCTTTTTCATGAACAAATAAGCAAAAACATTTATTTCCCAAACCGTTTGGACTTTTGCGTAAATATTCTGCCTTCACCGAAAATCAATCAATTTATTGTCTTTCATACTTAAGTGAGCGATTTAGAGCCATCATGCTTTCTCGTTTGCATTTATCTTAATCATGTTGCTCTTGTTTTTAGGCAAGGATGTTATTATGCAGTTCTTGAAGGAAGAAACTCCAAGTTCGCTGTCCACCTTGACGCTACAACAGCAATATTTAAAAACTCGGGCAAAGTTGTTCAATGAAAGAAAAAACTGTTAGACAAAAAACTGTTGGTGCTTTAACTAAGATCACCCATTAAAAGAAGAACGGGGTTTTTGTACTATATACCCCCCTAAACTGGTGGTGGTACACTGATTTCAATGATATAGTTAGTTCTCATGATGTGGTTGAGATATGTTGCGTTTGTCTGTATATAGGTTGTACAAACATGTATATACTAAAACCAGTCCACTACCAAATTCCTGAACCTATTATAGTAATTTAAAGGGACTTGTTCACAGATCGGCAAATTGACAATTTTCCAACTGTTGTCAATATCCCCCAAAGAAAAATACAGTATATATAAACTAGCGAAACCACACTACTGACCAACAAATATATTGGACATATAGCGTTCTTTATAAAAAGTCATCAATTGAAATGGATAAAATCATAAAGCGTTTGTAACGGTTTTCATCAGTATTTGGGGAAACATGTGTATCATTTACATTGCATAAAACATCCATACTAATATTTGTAAGTTCGGATTCAAGCGGTTTCATAGACAATCTTTTGATCTTGACTGTCGTAGGTTAGAATCTTCAAAATTCAGTTGTAACTTAAACTTGTCGTACGATCTTTGATAAGACAGAACCCTGGTATATTTTGGTCTGTAAGTGGTCAACAGCTTAAACCGAATTTGCGGTAACTTAAACATATCTTCACTCTCTGCATCAATATGTTTGTTGGTCAGGTCACACAGTTTTAAATTTTATGTATATTAACTGAATCAGGACAGAGTATTCGCATGGACTGTGCCTGAAAGTGAAATATAAACTCTTGGCAGCTTTTCTGACTGCAGCCGCTTTTGGCCATCTTGTTAAGGGATTTGCAATCTCTTTATTGTTGTGTAATTGCTTTCGTTTTTTTCACTTTAAAATAATGGATTCTGCTGACATAAGACTTAGTATAAATATATAAATGTTTAGCTCAAAAATATTAATTGATGCTATGTTGTTTTTACACATTTTTTGAATACTTGAAAGATGGGTCTGTAGGACAAACGAAAACATAACATGATACTATGTTTGATTGCTTTTCTTGCTTTAGAAAAATATAATTTTGGAAATATTTCCACCTGTTAACCTGTTTTTCTTATCTTGTACTGTCCTGTTGATCTTTAATGTACATTCATGTATAATGAAAAACAGTATATGTTTTAACATTTGAACCCCTATCGCTCATTTGTTTTTCTCACGGGCCAACAATATTCTTTTTTGCTTTTGCCAGGATGTTCTTGTAACGTTTTTTGTTATTTATACCCTACACATCTTAACATTGTAGTAACATGTGTTGTGTAGTGTTCAGTGAATGATGTAAAAGTGTTCCTCTGTTGTGTATGTGTTGTGTTTTCCTTTTGATGATTTGTCTTCTAATATAATTTCATTTTTTAGTTATTTTAGATTGGTCAAATTACTGTTTGACATGCCTCACATAATGTTTTTCTTGCATGAAATTGCTATGTATGTACATACATTTTTGCTGTACATAATAACATACAGTCTTGTTAACTTACTGCATTTATGAATGTCTTGAAATCTTTGATGTTTAAATGTTGCAATGCCACAATTGTGTGGATTTGACATATTTTACTATTTTTTTGGAGTGAGCTGCATTTCTTTCATAGGTTACAAATAACCTGGTTGTGTTTCCTGTAACCAATGGGGGTACTTATCACTTCTAATTAAAGTCCTAGTTTCCTCTACAAAGCAGTATTTGCCATTGTTGGTTTGTAAGTCTAGTGGCATAATGCAACACATTATGAATGAACTGGCATATAATGTTCTGTTAAGGTTGGAGCAGGTGATAAGAATATGACAAATATTGGCTAATCAGGATATTTTGAATTTATTGCTTAATTACTGTGGATTGCCTACATTTTTACAGATAAAACATATTTCTGACTCCTTCACCAAAATATTCAAATTATTCTTTCTGTTCCATCTGGTTAATACTTAAATATTTGGTTGAATACATTGTTAATTTAATGTAATAATAAACACTGTATTATGTGAAGATAGAATAAGACGTTAAACATAGCATATACTTTATATTTTCTTTTCTACCACATATCTGAGAAAGTCAAGATGTTTAAATTCAGACAATACTGATGGATTCAACAATAAAAAAATGTGTAGATCTGGACTTTTTTGGGTAATACCAATTTTATGGATATTTTTTTAATGAAAATGCCTATTAAATTTAATTACATTGCTAAATTTTCACATTTATTCAATTAACTGCATCTAAACCAAGAGAAAAAAAAAATCCATCTTATTCCAAATTCACATAATAATGTGTTTAATAGTATATACAATAGATTAAGGGTAAAGTATTCATGACATTATTTCACTGGCTAGTTGTATTTGGATTTGTATGTGACAAGTATTTGAGGCAAATTAAGCCCCTGTTTGTACTTAGAAAATTTAGTTAAAAGTAATTATATATGTTTCTGTAACTATTACAGATATTTTGAAACTTCACATATGTCTGCGAGGTCATTATGTAAGGTCACTTACAGAATATGTATATTATCAAAGCGGAATGAATAGTCGGGCACACTGCCTTGTGGACAGCCCTTGTTAGAAGGATAGTTGTATCTTTTTCGTTATTAGGCATTGGCAACATACCTATAGAGAACATAATTAATCCTAACTAAGCAGTGGTTCGTTCACATTTTTCAATCAATTTAAGTGCATGTTGTAGTCAAAATGTATGGTAATTTGTTTTAGATAGACTAAGGGTAAAGAGGCGTATAAGCTGTAAATTTTCAAATATAAAAGATTATTTTATGAACTGTTTAATGGCAACTTAACATATAGGTGTAGTTTTAATTTTAAAAAATATGTATTTTTGTTAATATTTATAAAAAGTTGTCACTATGACACTTCGCGGGCATGGAAAAAATAGTTATAGATGAAATATATATATAAATTAAATGTACCAGTAGCCGGATGGGCAGTATTGATATATGTTGTGCAATGTAATAAAGTTAACATTGTAGGCATGAGTTCATTTTCTTCTTGAACCGTGTATCAAAATATTGGGGGCATTTCACATACTTTTCTTTAACGATACCAATAATGTATTTTGCTTAAAATAAAGAGTAAAATATATTAGTGAAAAATGGGATTATGCATTGTTTTAATTGTTTTCTTCTATCTGAAAAACCATCAATATGTCACTTTAATGTAAAACTCTGGTTCTATTTAATTTATATTACACATAAAATTATTTCCAATTTTGACGGGATTTTTGTTGTTTGTCATAAAGTACGGTATTACGGTTTTCATTGAATACATCTTAAATATTTATGCGTCACTATGTAACATACAAATAATGCTAATAAACCTATATCGACATACAGGGTTTTTGTTTTAGCAGACCACCCAGGGCCGATCCAGAAAAGGCTTTCCTGCAGGGGGGATGGGGGTACAGTGAACCTAGCATCTAATCATCGCTTTACGCATTCATTCACTTACTTTCTCTTTCATTCATTCATTTACATATTAATTCATTCAATAAACACTTAATGTGAAATAGTTATGTCATCAAATGATGCAATTATGGGCCACTTCGTTCATCTTCTATAATTATGTTGTAGTTTAAGCCGCGGACTGTGGCTCCGACGAACTTCAAGTTTGAGGATTAAGACAAACATCTGCGTTTTATAAAACATGGGGAGTTCAACCTGGCATCGTACGGGCCTACCGCAATCGCCGAAGGTCTACCGCACGTTCTAAGTTTTAGCAGACAGTGGCTTTATCTGCAAATCATGCGACTGGCGTTTTTCTATCGTATCATGAATTATGTTTTACAACAAAACGCACAGCCAAAATAATAGATATGGCACGAACAGCACTATTTTTTTTTTCGAAAACAAGGCATCAAATGTATCTTGGCACCAACACTAATGTCAATATTGTTCCTAAGATTCTACATGTATTATTGTTATTCACGTCTTTGAATTTGGCATGCACATTAAGAAGATATTATGGTTAATTTTTTTTAGTTGTTAGAAAGCAAACTAGCTTTATGGTTGTAACACATGTTCAAAAGACAGACTATACTAGTATGGAAAGTGACAATACCGTATTAAAAGCATGCAAATAACATCGTGTATGTATGCGAAGCTCATAGCGTCGTGCGTTCATTAAGCAATAAACCCACGTTTCTTGCGGCGAATGACAGGTGTCAAGTTTTATTCTTAATGTCGCTGTACGTTTATTGCATTGGAGCCCAGCCGTGTTACGCAATGAAGCAATATGACATATGCAAGTGTACCGTGTGTGCTTGCGCCAGGAAATGCAAAAGGTAATATCTAAAACGTGTTTTTATCCTTCAACAAGCCTTTCAATATGGACAATATCTCACGGTGTATATATTTTGAGTCAGTGATATCGTTACACCCCTAGTAACTTCTATGAGATATTGTGTATCAAAAATGCTGAGCATGTTCTTCAACGTAGATGAACCCCCTACTCGTATATACAACTGGGCCCGTACTCACCGAACTATTTCTAGACTTAAGACTAGGAGTAAAGACTATTTTTAAAAACTGTTTTACCATAACATGCCGACATTCGATTATTAGTTGGTATTTACAATTTCAAACGGTAGCATTTTTCATTCAAAACGATTTATCCGTTATAAGTAACATTGCTACCAATAAAACTTGCAAATACACAAGTGTAATTTCTCCAGTCTAAGTTTGTTCCCTGGTCTCCTAAACGTTGTATATACATGTACATATATCTTGGGGAGATTAAAAAGCATAAATACAACGGTCTCAATAAACCATTTATGGAATGGTTTCCTTCATAAAGCATACATGGAATGGTCTCCTTAATACACAATATATTAAATGGTCTCCTTAATACAGAATATATGAAATGGTCTCCTTAATACAGAATATATGAATGGTCTCCTTAATACAGAATATATGAAATGGTCTCCTTAATGAATATGTTATAATTAAAAAATATTAAGGGGACCAATTTTTTCGTATATTTTTTATTTTTTGTTTAATCACAAAATGCTTCTGATATGATAGTAAAGTGTTTCTTTTATTGTCAAAACAAGGTTCAGATGTCATGAAACGGTTCTAATAAAAAATATACAAATTGTCCCCCTAATGCAGAAATTATAGTATGGTCCCCCAAATGACTAAATCAGAAATATATATATGATCCGCAGCTTGTGAGTAACATTTATAGATTAGTTATTTATTGAATTTTGCAATGCATCATGTATGTATAACAAACAGGACCATTACATAAACGAAACCTACATGGGACCCATGCAAACAGTGTTAGCAAAACCCAACTGGGTCCCATATAGGATGCCCAAAAAGGACCCATATCGAAACATGGATGGGTCCTAATTGGGCAGCTCATATGTGGCCAAGTGGGATTTTGCAAACACCTTTTGCATGGGTCCCATATGGGTAGCCTATAATGGGTCCCATCTTGGATCCATATAGAACCCATATGTATCCCATAATGCAGCCCATTTGGGACCCATGCATTAACAGTTTGCAAAATCCCACATGGCCCCATATGGGATGCCTATAAAGGACCCATATCGAAACCTGGATGGGTCCTAATTGGGCAGCTTATATGTGGCCAAGTGGGATTTTGAAAACACCTTTTGCATGGGTCCCATATGGGTAGCCTATAATGGGTCCCATCTTGGATCCATATAGAACCCATATGTATCCCATAATGCAGCCCATTTGGGACCCATGCATTAACCCTTTGCAAAATCCCACATGGCCCCATATGGGATGCCTATAAAGGACCCATATCGAAGCCAATATTGGACCCATATGGGTAGCCGATATAGGACCCACCTTGGGTCCAAATGGGACCCACACAGGTCCCATATCGCAACCCATCTGGGACCCATGCAAAAACAGTTTGCAAAATCCCACTTTGCCCCATATGGGTTGCCCATACAGGACCCATATCGAAGCCCATATTGGACCTATATGGGTACCCCATATAGGACCCACCTTGGGTCCACATGGAACCCACATTGGTCTCATATCGCAACCCATCTGGGACCATACAAATACAGTTTGCAAAATCCCATTTGGCCCCATATCGTTAGCCCATACAGGCCCCATATGGTAGCTCATATTGGACCCATATGGGTCCCATATATTTATGCTGGCTGGGTAAACATATTGTTAATGTGCAATAGTAATAACATAAAAACTCCATTCATAAGCCATCGTATCTAAACACGTATATCTCAACCATATTTTGTTATTTTCAAGTTTCTTTCATTAACACGCGTATTCATATCATGATTAATACACAATTGTCATAGATAATGGAATCCGCCCTTAGATTAGTCACTTTTTGATGACGTATCTTCTTGAAAAATATATGCCTGCTCAGTTTGACGCTCATCATAATTAAATTTACTTTATACATGGTGCAGCAACGCAAGACCTACTTTAATATTTTATTTAAAAAAAAGAGAGTGGCTGATACAATTCGTACCGGGATGTATCAGTACACATGTGCTCGTAGAAGACGAAGACGATATCTGGTGTAAACAATGGTGCCAACCGAACACGATCGGTACATATTAGTGCAAATGATTATTTGTTATAAGCGAGAATAATAAGGGAGCATCGTGGTGTGGGAGAGTTTTCCCATCAAACGTATTTCCGACACCGCTTAACCAGTAGTAAGTAAAATGTACTATATTATATAAGCGTCATAAAGTGATATTTAAAACTGTCATATTCATTACTCTGATATGGAAAATATAAATTAATGCGTAGAAGAGGAATTTCCAACGTGTCATACGAACATCCAAATACAAAAAAAGAATATTCAAGACAAACAACTAATTGTTCCTTTCAAATATGACAAACGTCCTTATTTACATGTTAATGCTTAACTCTCCTCTATCACGTCGCGCTCGATTTGCCTTCTATGCGATGCAAAGATTTCGTCTAACCAGTCAAATTGACATTCATTGACACTAAGCCAGATTCTTTAAGCGCATTTTGAGGCTCAAGTAAGTGTGGTCTATTTATTAACATCAGCTTTGAATTTAAAATGAATCAAGATCAACGTAAACCCTAAAATCGTGCACAACTTTTGTGTGAACACGGCGCCTGTATTCCTACTATGAAGGTAATGGTACTAATAAATAAATAAAAAAATTAACCAAAATTTGTCAAGATCGTCTGCTTTAATTTTTGGCACATTGACCTCGGTATTGAAAATTTAGTATCACAACAGGTTATGACATATAATAAAAAAATACCAACCTCTTCAAAATTTCATGACAAAACATGACTGAATATCCATGTAATCTTTAATGTCATTGCTTAGATGGTGCAATGAGTATACAATACTTGGAACAAATGCACTTACTAAACTGTTATGCCTTTTATTATTATACTTAGGTGGTGATAGCTACAACACGCACCAGATAGTTGTCGGTGATGACTGAGACTGTAATGGCAGTAATTGGTAAAACTACTGCCATTGCTGTTGGCATTCCCTATTTACCTGGATTAAACTAAATTTTTAAAAGTACATAGAGTAAGGTATGTTGTTGGTCATTTCTGTTATATACACCGAGTATTATTCAATAACAGTTATACTCAGTCACTAGCATCATGAAACACGCACAATGTGGTAAAAACAGTCCTCTTGTTAGCTTCATTCAAAATGCATTGCAGCCTTACAACAGTATTAAATGTTATATACATGACGTAACAATGTTGGACATGTCAATTTGACACTAATATGCTAAGATAATTAACTAACATTAAATAAGGTTATTCATTTAATTGTTGTCATATTATCAATTGATTGTTAAAGTTTCTTATTTTTCTAGTTAAGGTACAGGATTGATGCAGATGGAGCGTCATAATTCTTGGTAATGTCTGTATGCCAGTCTGGTTTTATTTGTGCAAGAATGTTTTGGAAATTTACTAAATTCCTTAACAACAACACAGCTCTGGATAAAAAGAAGTCCGTCCAACATTATACTACAAATTACACAACTGAAATTGCTATGGATTATTTGTTAAAACTTTAGCATTCGCGACTATGTCAGAAACATTTAGGAACGACACCATATATCTTTCAATTCAGTGTAAGATAGTGTTACATTATAAAGAGTATCATGCAATATCAGTGTGCCAACTTCATGTAAAGAATAGTAATTTATTAAAAATACAGGTATAAGTTCTTTTCGAAAGAATTAAGTCATTGGGTTTATTTACTATATTTTGTATGTATTATTATTGATACATGTTATATGTAATATAGATCTTTGTAAAAATTGTTGTTATTTTCATTTCGATAGCCATTATCTCTCAGTTGCAGGATCAGCTTGCAAATACATAAAGTTACCCTTATGGAAGACAATATTCAAAATGTATGCACATGAATACTATCGATGTATAAATAATTATGATGACAATTAAATTCTTTGTATGAACATGAACAATATTTTCAAAAAACAGCAACAAACAACAACAGCAACAACAACAGTTTAAATAATTGATTTGATGTAGGCCCATGACAAAACGTTTTATTTCTTTCATAACATAACTGTCTTAAAGGTAGAAAGATCCTAATGACTTCAGAAATACTCGCGAAATATCGGTTAACTTCGGCCCATTCGCCACTTACCGTAAATCTAATCGATCTGATCCAAAACAGAAATTATTTTCGCGAAATAAACATTACTTTTCGAATGTTGAGTTATGCTCAATTAAATGTGTGAAACAAATGCTTATTTGTCTTTAAAGATGAATGTAAAAATGTAGTTTGAAGAAAAACAAGGTACTCTGACATGGGGAATACCTTCAAATGACGTCATTGTTGGGAATTTCTGTTTACATTTAATCATGACATTTTCGCGATATTTCTGGTGTATTTCCTTACACTTAAGTTAAAATAGTTATAAATAAATGTCCAACAGTGACGTTTGACCAATAGTCACATGCGTCAAGAAGAGTCTTGATGAAGTTATCACACAGATTTGCCAGTTTTTTGAAACTTGTTAACCCAATGTTATGAAAATGTCCATGAATTTTTTGAAACACATACTTATAAAAAATGTTTATTATTTTTCTGAATTTGGTAACCAAGGATATGTGAACCTCAGCTAGTCACATTTGTATTTAAAATGTTTACACAGAACACTATTTCTTTAGCATTAATGCGTAGCCAGTTTTGACCCCAGGGGCATAATTTGCACAATCTTCGAAGATGACCATTATAGGATATTATATACCAAATATGAAACCTCTGGGCCTTGTGTTTTCAGAGGAGAAGATTTTTAAAGTCATTTTGCTATATATTCTATATAAGCCATGTGACCTCCGGGGCGTGGCCCGTTTTGTTCCAAGGGGCATAATTTGAACAAACTTTGTAGAGAACAACTAAAGGATGTTATATACCAGATATTAAACCTCTGGGCCTTGCGGTTTCGTCGGAGAAGATTTTAAAATCATTTTGCTATGTATTCTATATAAACAATATGACGTGACCTCGGGGCCTTGCGGTTTTAGGGGAGAAGATGTTTAAAGTCATTTTGCGATCTATTCTATATAAACCATATGAACCCCGGGGCGTGGCCAGTTTTCACCCAGGGGCAATAATTTGAGCAATCTTTGTAGAGGACCACTATAGAATGTTACATACCAAATATGAGACCTCTCGGCCTTGTGGTTTCAGAGAATAAGATGTTTGAACTCATTTTGCTATATATTCGATATAAAACATGTTAACCCCGGGGCGTAGCCCCTTTTGAACTCAGGGGAATAATTAGAACAAACTTTGAAGATGACCACTATAGAATATAACATACCATATATGAAACCTCTGGGCCTTGTGTTTTCAGAGGAGAGTTTTAAAGTCATTTTGCTATATATTTTATATAAACCATGTAAACCCCGGGACGTGGCCCGTTTTGATCCCAGGGGCATAATTTGAACTTTGTATAGGACCACTAAAGGATGTTATATACCAGATATTAAACCTCTGGGCCTTGCGATTTCGTCGGAGCTGATTTTTTAAATCATTTTGCTATATATTCTATATAAACGATGTTACTCCCGGGGCATAGTTTCAGCAAACTTTGTTAAGAACCACTTAAGAATGTTCCATACCAGTTATGAAACCTCGGGGCCTTGCGGTTTCAGTGGAGAAGATTTTAAATCATTTTGCTATATATTCTATACGAAAAATATGACCCCTGGGGCGTGACCACTTTTGATCCCGGGGGCATAATTTGAACATTCTTTGTAGAGGACCACTACAGGATGTTACATACCAAATATGAAACCTCTGGGCCTTGTGGTTTCAGAGAAGAAGATTTTTATAATTTGAACAAACTTCGTAAAGGACCACTAAAGAATGTTATATTTACCAGATATGAAACCTCTGGGCGTTGCGGTTTCGGAGGAGAAGATTTTAAAGTCATTTTGCTATATATTCTATATAAACCATGTGATCCCCGGGGCGTGGTTCGTTTTGACAACAGGGTCATAATTTAAACAATCTTTGTAGAGGACTACTGTAGGATGTTACATACCAAATATGAAACCTCTTGTGGTTTCAGAGAAGATTTTACAACTCTTTTTGTAATATATTCTAAATAAATCATGTAACCCCCGGAGCGTGTCCAGTTTTGACCCCAGATGCATAGTTTGAACAATCTTTGTAGAGGACAACTATAGGATGTTACATACCAAATATGAAACCTCTGGGCCCTGCGGTTTCAGAGAAGAAGATTTTTAAACTTTACACTTTTAAAATCTATTTTAGCTCTGGCGACCTACATATGCAGCGGAAAGTAACGAATTTAACAAATTTGAAAGAGGGTCACCTTATGATCATTCATGTGACGTTTGGTGAAAAGCTGCCAAGTGGTTTAGGAAGAGATGTTGTTTGATAAAAAAGTTGACGACCACGCACGACGTACAACGGGAGATCACAAACGCTCACCATGAGCACTTTGTGCTCAGGTGAGCTAAAAAGCCCAGTTGCTTACATTTTATTGAGTGGGTCAGACATGTTTTTTGTTTATTTTACTTTTTTTGTAAATAAATAAATGTTGTTTGAATAAATAAGTGTTTTGTTTTGATAGCATCTACTTCAAAACAATGTTTTATGATATAAGATACATATTTTGAATATTATTTCAGTTCTATAATCTTCAAGTTAACCATTTACCCAAAATAAAATTCCCTACCTAACTACCCTATTTTTTTGGTGGGGGGGGGGGCATGTAAACTAAAACAAACATTTTTTTATACAAATAAATCAATAATGTTTTGCCGATAGGCAGCGGCAATGTGCTTCGTCTGTGAAGCAGCATGTAAACATTCATCCGGCTCCGGCGGACCATTCTGCTGGTATGGTAATGGCACCTGCTGGTCAACACACAAGTTGTGTAGTCTCATGCAGGCAGCTACTGTCCGGCAGCACTTCTCTGGCTCCATGTGCAGACATCCGCCAGTTTTATGAAGTCTCCTGAGTCAGAATATACAAATCAATGCTTTAGAAACAAGAAGGGCTGCATGCGTATGAGATTCGTCCCATAAGTGATGCGTTAATACATGGAATGTTAACGACCCAATTCTAAATTTCGATACTGAACATACAAACGTCGATTTGATTCCTTTTTTCAATATCAATTATAGCGAAATATGCTATAGTTCCTTTAACTATGTGTTACAGGCAAACATCAGCTGTATGCACATTCATAACATTTGCGGTGTACCATATTTGGCATGTCATTATTTGTTAAAAAATTCAGGAGATGTCCTATATGATTTTCTTCCAGAAATGTCTGAAATAATTATAATTTGTTCACGGATTATAATAAGAGGATGCTCACGAACATGTGATTGTATTGCAGTGTTCACTGTGTCCTGCAAGCTTAATAAAGATTATGTAACAATGGTTGCTAAATGCTGGCACATTTAATACAATTTATGTTATTTGTATTTCTCTTCTTTTTTTCAATTTAAAAACAAATAACAGAAGTATTACATTCATAGTCAACGATCTTGTTTGTGTTTCATATATGCCATATAACGTAAAAACTGGACATATTATATATGAAATTATCAGTTGAATTAATGTGAAAAGAAAACCATCATAATACAAAATATAGAAAAAAAGTTGCTTCTACCTGATTTCAAACCCACCACCTCCTCATCAAAAGTATAACATGCTAATCGCGTGACCATTCCAATGTATATTACTTGTCTGTGCATTTTTTACGTCATGTAATTGTTGCAAATGATTTCATCAAATTTCAAAAACGTACAGAAATAATCCGAATGATATTATCATTTCGTAAACTGTCAATTCATCAATCCATAAACAATTCACTATAAATGGAATGGTGGACAATCACTTGTCAGTACACAGCCAACAGTTTTATAACATTGCAGTAAGATTCTAAGAAATCATTGCAAACAAACATGTACAGTAAAACCCTGTTAATAAGACCATTTGAGGGTCTTAATAAAAGTGGTCTTAATAGCGGGGTGGTCGTATTATCGAGGTATGGCAGATCACAGAGTCAGTGCATGTTTATTTCTTTGTAATTTAAGTTTTGATGAAAATAATCCACAATAAAAAGATAATCAGATTGTTTTCTTTTACTATATAATGCTGTATTAAATACAGATTACGTACCCTCTAATTATGGATATAAGTTTAACGTTAAGTCGGAAATTAAATTTAAAAATTGATTAACTAAGCCAATGTATAGTTCAGCATCACTATTACCCCCAACTGGCAGATAGTGTGTGTCAAGTAACGTAAGCTGATACACAGTCAATGTGATAATCCCTAATCAAAACACCCGTAACTATGGTTTTCACTCCGTTTATTACCGCAAAGTAGTATGTTATCTGTGCGGCGTATTTTGTTAATTGATGATGTAAAGTGTCAACGACCAAATGACACTGGTCGCAATAACGGGGTTACTTTGAGCGTAATTTGGTACTTTCGGTCTGGGATTAGTGATCGTTATACGGAACAGTGGGGTGCACGTATAATCGGGGCTTGTCACCATTGAAATAAATAGGAAAATAATAAATAATCGGGTCTTTTAAAAAGTGTCCGATTTAGCGAGGTGGTCGTAAAATCGAGGTGGTCGTTTAGCTGGGTTTTAGTGTATATACCTTCAAACCAAAGTTCTCAAAGACAGAGGCGTCGTGCGTGGACCCTGGACATTTTGACACAATGTCAATAAATCTGTAAAAAAATCAAGTAATATCAAGGCATACATATTAACAAACAACAACATGAAAGTGGAAATTATTTATAATGTTCAATTAATTTTAGAATATTTAAAGGGACTATATCAACGAAAAGGGCATCAAAGGGGTAATTTCTTTAGAAAATATGCAATTTAGATATTAATACTGGCATTTAATAACGGTTAAAGCAGGGTATATATAATGGGAAAATAGTGTTTGCTTTGCCAATGGCTACAAATTCATTATTTGGCTCAAGAAATTTTCATTTGGTTACAACTTTTTTCATAAAAACCTATAAAATGCCACAAATGCGTAGAAATTCAATGTCAAATGGTAAATTTGGCCAAAGAAACGTTTAAGCCAGAGTGAGCCCTGCTTTCTGAGATAAAAAATAAATTCATAAAATGGGACTGGGTTGTGTTTGTTTGGCCCTCGTCCTGTTTACAGTTTGACATCAGAATTGTGAACATTTTGTAGAACCATAGTTTATGAACGACTCTATACCAAGCATGATATCGCCGTTGGTTATAGTGCTGTCTACTG
This sequence comes from Congeria kusceri, assembly GCA_027627225.1. NCBI lineage: Eukaryota > Metazoa > Mollusca > Bivalvia > Myida > Dreissenidae > Congeria > Congeria kusceri. The sequence goes on along the minus strand of CM051029.1, from coordinate 11,854,813 downwards.
TCATTTCTTAGTACTTACAGAGATATATACTTGCATGCAAACCTTAAACTGAATTTGTAAATACAAAAAGTGGCATAATTCTGCTCAATTTCATTTACATTTCAAAATATATTAGCATACAATAAATGCCATAGCGAGTACAAGACAGACATGTAAAATAGGATGTGGTCAGTATACAAGACCTACCGGTACTAGAATTTGTGTGGGCGGTTTTAAGTCTCTTGTTTCACTAGTAACTTGAAGGGTTTTTCTACACATCAATTTGACAATTCAATTTGTTTTAACCATTTGGACAGAAATGCTTACCTAATATTATCCATCTGTAAATTGACAGCATTCACAAAGGTTGCAACTATATGGCATGCACTGGACCTTAAAAAATAATACATATTGATACGATTTATATAATTGAGATGTGTCCACATTTTTATTAAATGCCAACTTATTTTTTGGAGATAACAAAGGAGTTATTTTATACAACAACGAACAACTGTAACAGGGGTGTGGAAAGCTACGCAGACTTGTCAGACATGTGTAATTTTACTGTCAGTCAACTAAATTTTTCTTATCTACTTGTCCATCGACAATTACAATTCGAAGTGTAAAAATGATTTGATAGTTGAAAGTTATTTATCATAATACTTATACAATACATTTGAAAAACAAATTGTGTTTTGTTCATTATTAAATAAAAATATATCAGGAAGGACTGGATTTAAATCTATTTTTGTTGGAAAAGTGAATGTCGATTGCGGACATGCAGATTTTTAAAATGAACTTGTAATGGACAAGTAAACACTTTTGATATTTCCACAACCCAGAGTGTAAGACATGTATAACTATATATAATTGGTTGAAATTGTAATTTATTAAAAAAAGTTTCGTTGGTGTCACTGGGTGTATTTTTTCTCTTTCATATATATGTGGCGTTGCGTGGGAAAACCAGACTCAATGCACGTGCTTAAAGTGTCGTCCCGGATTGGCATAGGCAGTCCGCAGAAGCTGATCCAGGACAGACACTTTCCGCTTTTATGCTAGTTGCTGTTTCAAGAAAGTCTCTTTTAAACAAAATCCACTGTAGGCGGAAAGTGTCGTCCCAGATCTGCTGCGCAGACAACATGCATTAAGCCCTGTTTTCAAACCGTTAACGACACGCCTTATATGTATTTGTACATTAAACAGTTCAAATAATAAATGAGAGTGTAAGATGGAAAGAAAATAAAAGGTTTACCTGCTTATTCCATGAAGATCAGCTACTTCAGACAGAAAATCACATTTTGCCAAGAACCGTAGACCCACAAGTATCTGACAATTACAGACTCATCATTGGTCTTCCCTTCATCACAAATGATGTGGTTATATTGTGACAGGGATGTTTTACTTGTACTATTACTTATACTCGTACTTACTCAAGTACACATTTTATAGTAATAAGTACAGAAGGTTAAAATAATTGGGATACAATTAATCTGTTCATGTCACTACTTCATTGCATCATCAAATTGAAGACAATCAAGTCATATTTCTTAAAATATATCTTTAAATGACAAACAATGACATATTAAAATGACGATTAATAACATTCGGTACAAATGCCTGTGCAAACATCAAATACATGAAAAAACATAGTGCGAACATCCGAACTATGAACTGGTCCCAAAATTATACTAAGATCCTACAACACATTTGGTTTAAACATATTTATTTTGAATGAGGATTGCATAGAGAAATGTACAACATAAGTTTGTAGGATTGGAACGATAGCTAAGCTAGTAGGGTTCCTTTCCTCAATAGTACAGTTACATATATTGTGACGGTATTTTCATATATAACATACAATAACAAATAATGATCATGTTAAACAAGCTTAGAAATATGTGTTAAGCATAGTGTTTAAGTATTAATAGGGATTTGAACTGGAAATGAAATCATGAAATAGAATATATGTATGGAACCGATAGTTATACTAATGCAAATCTGCCTGAAGCGTCAATGAAATTATGGACTGCATCAAAAACAGCATAATTATCACTTTGAGAAATATTATCATCCCCATACAGAAGTGTGCGCAGTGATGCATTTATATATTTTGCAACAATTTGTTGTTAGCGTAAGTCTTAATGTTTCGTATAGTGGGCAAACAAGTAAAAAGTGGTAGGTGTTTTCTATTTGGCCACATCGACAAAGTGGCGATGGAACTAGGTTTCTATCATAAAGAGGCTTATTTAGAGAGCTACAGTCCGTTCTCAAGCGTGTGTGCAATATTTGTTGCCTGCGTTTAATTTAATAGAACAGGGAATTGCCACGACGTTTATCTAGGTCAAGGAACTTTTTAAAATCAGATAAGTTATCAACAAGCCTGGCTTCCTCAGGAAGAGAATTCCAAGCCTGAATTGTAGAGGGCAGAAAGGCATTTTGATATAAAGAAGTCCTAGTCCGAGTGCCAGCTAGATGGGAGGAATAACGTAAGGATCTTGAGGATCGCTCACCTACTGATTGTGGTGACTACTGAGACAGATACTCGGGACATAGACCTTTGAAAATTTTAAAGAACATAATGAGTTTGTGTTTTTACCTACGTATGCTGAGGGTTTCACAACAGACTTTATTATATAATAACCTTGAGGAAACTAGTCTGGTACAACCAGATACAATTCGAGCAGCCTCAGTTTGGATTTTGTCTAAGTCATTTTTTTCATACATCGTACAATTGTCCCATACAACGTCAGAATATTCTAAGATTGGCCGAATGAAGGAGAAGTATATAACTTCAAGTGACCTTCGATCGAGGCGATAGCGAAGTCGTTTCTTAATATTGATACGTGACCATCCCTTAGATTTAATACTTTCTATTTGTTGATGCCAGCTCAAATCATTTGACAAAAGTACACTTAGATGCCTGTGGCTGTTTACTGAATGAATGGGAGCATCGTACATAAGCAAAGGAATATGAAGGGGTTTGTCCCTTTTCCGAGATATGACCAGTGATTCAGATTTTAGTTGATTGAATTTCACTCTGCGATTTTGTCAATATCGCTTTGTAAAATGGCGGCGGCAGCATTAGGAGAGTCAACGACTACAAACAGACTAGTGTCATCTGCAAATAGGTTAATATGAGCATCAATATCGTTGACAATGTCATTGATATACACAAGAAATAAGAGCGGACCAATAATGGAGCAAACTCCAGCCTTGATTTCCACTAGCGATGATGAAGCACCGGGAACAACAACTCTTTGCAGCCTTTGATGGAGATAGTTGGAGAACCAGTTTAGCAGATTTCCTCGGATACCTGCATGTTTCAGTTTCAATAATAAACCACGATGCCAAACTTTATCAAAGGCCTTACTTATATCAAAGAACACCACTCTTTCTTCCAGACCGTCGTCTAGTGCCTGACAGAACGTGTTATAGAGATGAGCTAATTGATTGACAGTTGAGTCGCCTGGAATACATCCAGATTGAAAGCGTGTGAAAAAATGAGTATCACGGAAGAAGTTGAAGATGTGTTTGAAAACTATCCGTTCGAGTACCTTTTCCATTGTATTAATAAGTGAAATCGGACGGTAATTCGATGGTACTGAAACATCACCTTTTTTAATATTGCGCATACATTGGGCGTTTTCCATTCAGATGGTACTGTCGCAGACGATATTGACATATTAAAAAGATCAACAAGGGGCTGAGTTCATTAGATGCTTCAGCTAACAGTTTGTTATTAATGCCGTCTGGGCCGGAAGCTTTACCTAAGGGGAGATTCATTAATACGTCATTGACTTCAGAAGAAGTAACTACTATTGACGAAAGCGATTGTTGGTTTTCAATGGGAACTAGGTCCGGCGAAACGTGATCAAATTCATCAATATACGTTTGTTGAACAAAGAAATTACAACACGTTTCGTATTAAAATATTAAACTTCAAACAACATTAGCAGACACTGTATTTGACAAAAGAGAAAAATAAAACAGAATACATATCCTTTTCATGGTTGCATTAATCCGTCATAATTATATTGCTTTTGTCGATTTACGTACATATACATCTCAATGTGAATGCTGGAATAAAATGATAAACATGAAAAAATATCCCCTCTGAATGCCGATTTTGATCTAGCGAATGTATTTGGCGTTATCAAACACACCTTACAAATAAATTACTGTTAGGTACAATGATTCGTGGTCTCTAATCTCTAAAATCTAACCTGTGTGGAAAATGACCTACTCGTTGGCTTAATAAGATCATCCTTTAGAAATTCTACTAGCTGAAGTACAGTTGGTCTGTCGAGACGATAGCGGTTCAATATGTCTGCGTCTCTGAGGTCGTGAAACCCCATTCTTTCGCGAAAAAGCCTCGGTTCCCTCGGCCGAACTGTCTCCATATTTACGAACGCTAAGAGTGGTCTTACCCAGTTTTAGCGTTCGGCAAAAATCTTACAACGTCGTAGCTGCGATGGTGTTGATAAAACGGTCCACCGATCTGTTGATAAAACGGTCCCGGGAGTCCAGATAAAGTTTAAGCTTGCAAACGAATAGGAACGTGTTTTCGTACTGTTTTTGAATGGAGCAGGGTTTATAGCTTCGTTCACCCATGTTTGGATCAGGCTATGGCAGGGCAAAACCTTATTGGCTGGAACCTGTCGATCTTTAGGTGGCAGGTAGATGTCAATGACGTTATAAGACATCTTCCACCGTCAAAAGGGACCCCTGGCACCCTGTTTCTATAGCAGTTCAATGAGTAACGATCAAATGTTGATTCAGGGGTAACCATACAAGCGGAGCTACTAGACCTGTTTATTTGCAGGATGAGTCGATGAACATGCAGTTGATACTGTCTTTTATCATAATAGTAATATTTTCACAAATCAAATGTTGTTGTTGTTTGTTTTTTCATCCAACTGAACAACTTATCGGTACCCTTGACACCAAACAGTGTCACAAGGATAGTCCTTCTGAAGTTGGTGAAGAGCATAATATCTTTTTTGGCACTCCGACTCCTTAAAATCACAAGCGATTTTCTGCGATATTCTTTAGCACCCTATTTAAAACCTAATTGCATGATATGAGGGTTTCTTTCGCGATCTGTTCTACCCCTGGAGACAGAATGTGCGCTTGTCAACTACACACTTATCACTATAAATGACTGTTTGCGTGCGAGATTAAATTTATTTAACATTAACATTGTAATAACAAGTAATAACAAGTTAACTTTCGGGATTGTAATGATTGTTTATTAAATATGAGTAAAACTTTACTGGCATGTTGATATTAGTTCACGTATTGTTTCTGTCAACTTAATGGCCATGGAATATGGGTAGGTGCGTTTTTGTAGAAGACTTTTAAAGAAGTCTAATAACTTGACTTCTTTAGTGCAATTCTGCAGCAGTCGTGTTATTTGTTCACTCAAGTCTAGGTTATCTATATTGCGTAATTATTTCTGTAAGACAAACACTTCATTTAAAACATTTAAGTAAACCGAATAAATGAGTTAAAACATGTCACACCGCCACTAACGCCCTCACACGCACGCGCGCACAATTACTGTTGTTATGTTGTACATAAAGAGCCGTTTTCTGTTTGCATTTGCACCAAGGCTATATGAATTGTTAAAGCGTACAACAACTAACAAAGCTAGTTTGGTTAGTGCTTTGATTATTCCTACAAAACATACCGAGCAGGAACATTAATTGATCATAATGTTTCTTTTTGTACACTTAGAGTTGCTTCCCTTGTGTACAAAATCCGATTTACATAGTTGCTTGTTCATTATTTAAGCTGTTGAAACGTAATGAAAAGACACACTCATTTGAATACACATATATAGGTCAATGTCGAATAAAAATAGCCACACGACTACTTGCATGGCTACGTGTTAACGATTCAAAACTTCCTCTTTACCTAGCAACCCTGTGCACACACAGCATGTATGCTTCGTGTGCAACCTGATAACAGCGAACTACATCACGTTAGCTGGCAATCAATACTCAAGCGCGAGTTGAACAGTGCAACAGGAAGAGTAGAATTTAGTCATTGCATATTGAATGCAAATACATTAATAACATTCACGTGCGCTTGGGGTTACGGTTTTACTTTGTATAGTATCTAAACCACTGACTGACATTACTTTCGGTCAATAATGTCTGTCTTCTGTAGCTGTACATTATACATAATTGTCATAGTTTTATTTGAAATATTTTAAATTGGATGTGTTGATATAATTTAAAACCTGCGATAAAACATTAAAAACAACATTCTCTTCGGTCTCAAATTGCCAATGAACAAATCATGAAGTAT